>VXBL01008146.1:1353768-1365107 GCA_013400195.1 Aramus guarauna
AAAAAAAAAAAAAAGCTGCATATGGTTCCCAGCCTGAAATTGATTTCTGTGTTCAGTTTCTCATAACTTTCTACTTTGGTTCTTTTTTCATCCGTTAATGGGAAAAAAAAAAAAACCCACAAATATTTTCCTCTCTATTTTCAGGACATATACTTAGCAGTCTTCACATGAGCTCTTACACAGAACAAGCCAGAAAAAGTCATATAGTGACTTACCCCAGTTTTGGGTGGTTTGAACGAGAAAGGATCTGACGAGCTTCGTCGGTGTAATGCTTACTAAAATACCTGTCAGTGTAAAACAGGATCTTTCATTAACTTTTTAAGTTTGCGTAAAACAAAAAGTGATCTACACCAAAATGTGTTCAGCTTTAAACTAACACTGAATACTACTCTGTACTGAAAAACAGCACAAAATGAAAACCAAGGAAAAGGTAGCAAATTAAATTATATTCAGCATGAACTAATACAGTAAAAAAAAAAAAATCATTATGATCTGAACATCAAATATGATGTTCACCCAAGTCCACAAATTAGCTTAGCAAAGTTATGCAAACTTGTTTATTTTTCATTACAGTAATTAATTCAGGAATTTTAAAAGCTTTTGACAAGTTACTTTCTAAGTTATAACCTATCAAATCTATCATATGACAACAAAAAAGTAAGGTGTCTTGGATAACTTTCTGTTCCTCCTCTCACTCGTTGGGCTCTACCCAACCACATTTACAGATGCGCAGCCACTAGAAATGTTGACTTATTTAGAAAATACTGTTTTTTCACTGTACAGAATCTGCTATTTCTATTTGCTTCTATTCAGTCTTTATCAGAAATAGCATTACTAGAGAAAATACGTAGATATTGAAAGTAAGTTACAACGGAAAAGAAATACTTCTTTTTTACTTACACCAGATTCACTAACCCCAGCAGGCCCATTCCTCTGAAGTCTGTTTTGGGATCATCACCTTGGAAGCCAATGTCACACCACTGCTTGGTGATTCTGGCCTTCAGATTCTCGTGAGGCATCAGCAAATTCCAAAGCTGCACAAATATGCTTCCATGTTATGCACGGCTGCTAAAGTATTCCACGTCACATCATTCAGAACGCTTGCTGCTGCACATTAGAAACCAATCCCCAAGGAACAGGATACAATCTGCGTGCTGTTCTTTTCTGTTAGTGGCAATCTGGAGTCATGCTACAATGGCTTATTTCAGCAATTATGAAAATGATTACATTTACCATTAAATGCGATAATTTCCCTTCACGGACAAAGCCAGTGTATCAGTAGTAAAGAAACAAAGACTTGCTTGAGAAAATAATTTATGCATCATTTTCTCATAGGACAGCTATAAACTGAAATACATATTCTCAATGAACGCTTAAAGCTTCAATGTTGGGATGTGCATAGCAAGTTGAGACAATTATGAAATGCTAATATATTTGCACAGCAGAAGCTATTTAAAAAAGCCTCCAGCAGTGTTACATGATTTGCTTGCTATTCTTTACTGTTACCTAAAACACATTACTGATAGTTTTTAATCTTCTAGCATTAAACTATCCTCTCTGACATCAACAGGGTTGCAGTACTAAGAAAACACAGTGTCTTTTTTTTTATTTACTAATTATTGGTTTACAAAGCTAGACATGTATACAGATTAAATATCTCTTTAGTTATGAGCCATTGCAAAATTATTTTGATATTTATGTGTTGTTGTTATGTCTGATTTCACACAAAATAAATCCCAGTGCAAGTAACTAGTTTACTAATATGTTTTGCTTTGATGTTGTATTTTAATGTGTCACTTCTAAAACAGCTTAGCAGTTCACAAGTAGAAAAGAGGTTTAAATAGGCTAGCTGGTAAGAATACTACTGCTAAATTCAGTTTATTCAAGATGTTGGACTTGGAGGGGAAAAAAACAAATAAACAGCTTTTGTATTTAAAAGATTATTTTCACCTCAATTAACCGTTCCTCATGTTCTTCATTATCTGAATCATACGGGACCTTCCTCAGATTTTCCACATTTGAATAAAGTTTTTTATAACCTGATATCTGCAGTAAGGATATATGCAGATTTGTCTTAAACCTGGAATAATAACAAAACACCACACAGAAGCTGTTAAAAGAGGCACAGTTAGCCGTAAATTCTTGCTTGAACTACCAGATAAGACCTTTTTTATGTCAATGCAAAGCAAAACAATAGAAGTAGGAAGTGCTTTATATTTATCTTTCAAACCACAGCATACTGGTTAAGTATACTGCTATAAGGATCTTATTTCTACTTAAAAAAACCTCTAGCCAATTCCAGTGCTGCACAGGCAGGCTCTATTCGCTTAAATTATGGAAGAAAAAAAAAATTGGCTAAAATCTGTGATGACACAAGAAAACTCCAGGTATCATCCTGACCTCTGTACTTTCACCTACCCCCAAACTTTCTGTAAGTCTTAGAGTGAAGCTTTGTCAGAAATACTTACAGCTCCAAAGAAGCATTTCGTTGAACTATAAAATTTTGACTATTCACAATTTTTCCTATCAGTTGCTCGTAATTACTGACACAGATGAATGCAAACATTAATCAGGCATTACTATACTCTCTTAAATACATCTAAGCAATTACATAGTTCATGTAATCGACCTATGCAATAATTGTTAGGAATACGGAGTAACAAAGGGACTTGCAAGATAGAGATGCAGTTATTCCAAATCCACGTCGCTTAAAACTTTGCAATTTATTTTCTAAAACTGAAGGGGACATAACCATACCTCATTTTCTAATTTCATTCTAAAGATGTGTCAATGGCCTAAATATTGTATCAGATTAAGCAACCGGAAGAACATGCCAAGAAGTTGGAATTATCTGCCATAAAGAACTTATGTCTGGGCTTCAAACGTACCCTGTATCCTTCTGTTCAATTTTCTTTTCTTTCATTACATCTCTGACGCACTTCTCCACTTCAGTTTCCTCAACATGTACAGCATTTCTTAAAACCTAGAAGTTAACACAGTGAAAGACTTCATGAGGAATGCAGAAATCTATCATCTACTTTATTCTTATTTCTCAGCTTCTGCATACCTGTCATGTATGTATTCTTTACTATAAAAGAACAGTCAATTTGTTGCAAGTGTTTACAATAAATGGGCCCAACTTGCATATAAAATATCTACAATAATTACATAAAAGCATAATTTGTAACTTTGCCAGACTGTAAACATTTACACAGGAGTCCCATAAAGAACAAATAAACTGTAGAGTTGCTTAGTCTAGGTTCTTGTTTGCTTTCAAATGCTGAACTGAAACGTGTTCTTCCTAATCCAATTGAAACAAACGCAGCTATGGAGGAGCAAAAGTAATAAAACTTCAGGAAGGAAATAAGGCTTCAGAATTAGGAGACAGTGAACTAACAAAGTTGAGGTTTCGATGCTGGGGTGAAACGAACTAAACGTAAGATACTGTTATTCTGCAGTCCTTCCTCTAGAGTAATGGGAACTATATACTGCCCACCTAAAATCACTGCACAACAATTTAACTTTGTCTTCTAAACTTTTTATGGTCACAATGTATTCTTTAATACAATGCATTCTTTCGCACTATTCATGCTAACACCAAAGCAGCTTCATTTCAGTAAAGGAAAAAGTTAACTCTTTTAAAAATGAACATTAAATGATTCTACCAAATATATTGAGATGCTAGAAGACCCACTCATATTGTGCTCTACTGCAACATAGATGCTTGTGGCAGTTACTAATTCTCTCTCAACATCATATTGCAGCAATCAGCTAGAAAAAGGGAGAACGCAGTCACCTCGCTGTCTAAAGACGAAAAGTTTTGTTCAAGATCTACAAATACAAGGGTTTAAAGTGTTAGCTTATGCCTAACTGCTACAGACCAACTGGAATGAGTTTGTCAGTTAAATGTCTACCTGCAAACTTGCATTACATTTTTTCAACAAATACAGATGCTATTTTATACGCTGCATTTAATTGCTTTATCTGTATCTTTTATCTATATCACACTTCCAGTTTCTACAGAAACAGCAAGAGACCACTGTGACAGGGAGAACTGAGCCTCTCTCCAAGAACAGCAGCTCTGTATAACAACTTGTCTGACTTGCTGCTAATGGAAACAAAGATTTGAAGGGACATGGGGCTATTTTTGAGAAACCCTGACTAACCCTAGCATACAGAACTCAAAATGCTGTTCTCTCCTCTCTGCCTTTTATTCCTCTGCTTTCCTCCACCCTCATAAAGTAAACAGACGTGTTCTTCTCTGGGATCTGTCTCTGAAAGAAGGTTTTATTATAGTTTAATCTCTAGCATCTTTTACCTTATTCTTTGATGATTCCAGTGAATGTTCTGCAACAGAAAAAGAGTAAATGTCACAGCTAAATTGAAATTAATTGTTTTAAATAATTGACAGTGGGTGTTCTTGTGATATGTAGGTATTATGGAATTTTGCATCCCTTTTATACATGTAATTAATCAAAAATTACTCAAAATCAACAGGTATCAGGTAACAAAGTCTTAATTGACAACTTTTTGTATAATCCTCAAGTACAATGCTGAAAATACTCAGATTTTTTAAAACATGGCTCAATTACATATACAAGAACAAAGGTAAATTTGAAAAGGTGTCAAGACAAAAACATGTTTCTTGGTATTTTTCCATTCTTAGACATGTTTTTGGTTTTGTTACTGAAGAATAAGGAAGCAAAGTCATTTCCTCAAGCTATGGTTAAAATGACAAATACTAGAAGTAGTTTCTCAAATTACTATTTTAGATCAGAATTCTGCATCAAGTGGAATTCTGCATTTAATCACCCTCCCTCCCCCCTCAACAAATGCGTTCACGTCTGTTCTCTGTGGCTTTTTTAGTAACAGGAAGGTAAAAACATACACAAAGCAGCAGTGGGAAGACTCTGGGGGAAAACCAGATGATTTCTGACTCACTTTTTGAAGCTACCTGGAATTACCTTCACGAGCAGGCAAGGAACCACATCTGGCATTCCGATTTAAGATTCTCATGGAATAGCCAGGAGAGGGGCAGGGTGAAAACATGACCTGGGGGCTGCACACCGCTGTCGGGACAGGTACTGCTTCCCAACGATTGCTTTTCACGACGTCGCTAAAGATGTAAGCCAGTCCCCCAGGGGAAGGTTTAGCAGCCTTCATTACCTACGCTCAGCGTCCGCTGCGCCCCTGCCTTCGAGCCGTCAAAGATACGCTGCAGTTCGCATTTCCGAGTCAGCAGCCTCAAGATCCACTTCAGCCAAAACCGAAAGTAGTTGCTGTACAGGAACCCCCAGAAGTACACCAACATCTTCTGCGTGAAGAAAGCCCCGCGCTAGCAGGAGCGGCGCGGCGGCGGCGGCAGCCCCCTGCGTGACCGGCCTCCCCGCCCCGGTCCCTCCGGCACCCTCCTGCGGGGAGGGGGCGGGGGGTGGGGGGCAGCTCCCCTCCCTCACCCGGCCCCCACCACCACCCACCCCAGGCCGGATCCCCCTCAGCTCCGCGCCGCCTCAGGAGCCGTTAACGGTCAGCGCCCCCGCGAGGCCGGGCGGCCGTTGGGCTGCGGCCGGTACGCCCCTCCCAGTGCGCGTGCCCTCACAGCGCGGTGAGGGGAGCGGGCACCTGCCCCGGCAGCGCCGAGCGCGGCCGCTCCGCGCCCACCGTGGCAGCGACCTAGCGACGCCCGGCCGACCCCCGCATCCTCCCGCCGGAAGCCGCCTTCCCCGACCTGGAAGTGATCGCGGCGGACGGGACGGAAGTACCGGTTGGGAGGAGACTTTCCCCGTCCCGGGGGCCGTTACCGGCAGCTCCGGGGCGGAGGAGCGCTCCCCCTCCCCAGGCTGTCACGAAGCGGCTGCCCGCCCCGCTGGGAGCCGGAGGGAGCTCCGGGCAGGGCAACCGCTGGCGGGTGTAGCTGCCTGCCCTCTGCCCACGCCATTGCCGGGCGAGGGGCGATCGGAGAGCAGGCGGCCGAGCGCCGGCTTGTCCCGGTGCCCTGCAAAATACAGTCGGGGATCGCTTGTGCTGGTTTTAAGTGCGTGCTTGCAGACTTGTTGCTCGCCTCCGCTGTAGCTGAAGGCAACGCTAATCCGAAAAAAACGTTCTGAATTTAGTTGGGCTAGATGCTCTTAAAGAGGGGTGGTTGCCGTGGAGCCTGCTTTGCCATTGCTGAACCGGGGTTCAGCCCGAGGGCTTGGTTTAGTTCCGGTCAGTACTATCATTGTATTATAATTAACGATTATTTCGGTAAACACGGGTTGAACGGTTCCATTGAGGACAGCGGAAGGAATTCCTATTCCTCCAAATTGTATGCAAAATTTGGAGGGCTGAAAGGGAGCTGACGGACTTGCTTGACCGCATTCTGGTACATTTTTCAATGTGAGGAAATTGAAGTACCTTTTGCACGGAATCAAAAGCCACACAGCAGGTCTGGTGGCCTGTCACCCATAGAGGATTTCAGAGGGTGGACCAACACATTTGGCACCCTCCCTGTGGATTTTTACGCTCGTAGGGGTGCAGAGTTTCATGGGGCAAACCATTGATGGGTGAACTTCAGTTGTTTGCAGATCTGATTCCCGCTTTTAAAAACTATGAGGAGAGATGGTGCGTGTTATGAGGCAGCAGGTGGTAATTTTTTTCATTGTGACTTCTTAAGTGAGTAATCTGGCTTAACTGGAATGCTGCTGGACAAAAATAAACAATATTTCTCTCTGTTAAAGAGTAATCTTACTTGGTGACAGGATGGCGTGATGGTTCTGTCACATTACCTACATATAAGTTGGTCCGAGGTAGCCAAAAACCAGAAGATACCTTGAAAAAATATCAAAGATCCAGTGCCTAGGAACTGATAAACTGGAAGAAAGATAATTTGTCTGCATTGCAGGACTTGGGTAAGCTACAGCTCCCACCCAGCCTGTATGGGAAACAACTCTTGAGCAAATAATCCACATCGGGGCGGGGGGAAGATTGCACTACACCTCCCATCTGGCGATTTGGCAGAGCACAGCTGCTGCGGTATTTAAACACAGCTAGGCTGAAAGCCTGTTGTTGAGAGAGTCTTGGCTTCAGCAGCTGCGGGGTGTTAGTTTGCTGTTGGGAAGGCAGAGGAGTTGTAACAACAGGAAGAAATGGAAGGGTGGTCAGGTCTTCCCTACTCAGTCTTTATGCCCACGCATGCATTGCTCTGAGATAGTTCATTAGGAGCATGAGCTAGGGGAATTAACTTAGAAGTCCAGCAGGTGCACCCGTAAAGTGTGGGTCTGTGCAAACCCCACTGAGAGAAGTTTGTAGCTGATGAAACTTTTGTTGATATACACCAAAATAAAAACTTCCTACTGCTTCAAGAGTTTCACTTTCCATTGTGTCTTTTTCTTCATTAAATCACTTAATATAAATATTTTTTCTGTTATTTATCCTTCAATAGAAATTCCTTTTTGTATGAATTGTTAAGAATCAAAGCAACTTCTACTATGGATTTGGGAATTTGTTCCACTTCCTATTTTGGTTTATGACAGTCTTAAACTTTACCATAACAATGAATACGCACAGGGCACAATTGTTTTCTCAGTCAGTTCTCTGCTTCCAGTCTCCAGGACTGATGTGTAGAGCATCCAGTGTTGATAGTACATGGCAACATACTTCTCTGTATTATAATTAGACTTGTTGAGGTAAGCTTGAAAATTTTTAAGGTCTTGGTTTAAAGCACCTCTGAAATGTGAGGGTTTAAAAGATGCAAGTTTTAATTAGCCTGTACTCTTTTTTGTCCATACAATGTTTCTTCACTTAAATCTGTATTTTAAAGTAAATTCTGTAACCAATTACATTTATTTATTTAAAAATATGAAAGCATACATAATTTTGACATTTTTTCCCACAGCCTTCCATAACTTGTTACTAAAAAGCTATAGAGCTTATCTACTGTAAATAAGGTGATTATACCAAACTCAGTGATTTCAGATGCGTTAATTTTTCCTTAGGTTCAAAACTTGATCATATTTTTCAATGTATAACAAGCCAGTATGAACAGTTGACTTAAAGCCTCATCGAGTTCTTTACAGAACCGAGTGATCCAGCAGTGAGCATGCTTGATTTTACATGGACGTTAGTACTTCAATCATGCAAGATGCTTCTGTATCATCGTGTTCAGTCAATTCATAAATTATATTAGGACAGTCAAAAATATAAAGTAGTAGCTTACGAACAAAAATGTTCTAGCTTCCTCTTTGTGTGTTCAGCAGTTGCCTTCCAGTATTACCTTCAGAGAGATTTTGGTGGAAGGAAAGATAATGACTTACTGTTTACTTTTTAAAATCGCATTTCTCACGTGATAGCAGGGCAAATAAAAGCCGACTTTAACAAGCAGTATCAGTTGGATCTCTACGCAGTCAGAAAACTTTCCATGGCAGCGACTATTACCTATTGTTACTGGTAGTTATTCTTTGTGTACCCTTGTAGGTGAAGGACAGCTGCAACCCACACGCAAAATAAACCATTACTTGTCTCACCCATGGGCCTGTATTTGTCAAATATTTATTTTAATTTTTCTTATCTCTAATCTTGCTTGCACACAGATGTGTGAAAACAGTATTGGAAATGTGAGACATTCAAGTTACAAAGCGTGTGGACAAGCCTAGAAACTCTTTCTTGCAGGTAAGCCGCTTTGATGGAACTAGTCCATTGAATGACTCGCCTAGCAAAGTATTTGAGGTTACTCAGCAACATCTTCTATGCAGTATTTTTAAAGATGATCGGGTTGCCAAAAATGCAGGAGGTCTGCCGCTGGGAGGTAAAATTGGTCTGAAGCATTGAAACCCTCCCCAAAAGCCCCTGCCCATCTTACTCCAGTTGTACGTAGTCCTTAAACATATGAAATAACATATGAAGAGTTATTAGGAAAGCATGAAGCAAGAGGGCCTATCTGCAAGTAGGTCCCAAGGCAGTGGAGGTTCATGGCATTTCCAGTGATTATTTTGATTTTTTTTTTGAGGAACAGTTCATGCACTAAGCTCATTGTAAGCTAACGTGCTAGTCTGAGAAGTCAGCGTTACGTAAATGATCACCACAACTCAGCATGGCTGAATAACTGCGCCTGCATTAGAGTCAGCCTTAATAAATAACATCTAATGCGTTCAAGTGGCAGTCTCCACAGATGTTCCCTGTACGGTGTGTAGGTTTGTTATTAGTTTCTGGAAATAGGTGATGGGTTTGTGGGGTTTTTTTTCTTACTGGCTCTGAAAATAAGCTGAAATTAGGTAGGTGTTAGATTTCTGTTATTCTTATCTTCAGTAGCCCTCCTCCTTGACCGCATCATTTACATGTTCACTTTGGCTTTGTAACGGATAAAACACCAGCCAGTCAATTAAAAGGCATTTTAGTCATTACATGTGACAAATTTAATGTTTATTTGTTCCTCTTAGTTCTAAATCTCTATTTTACTGCACACGTGCCAAAATCTGCATTGATCCTCCTTGAAAAGTAGCGCCTTGAGCTTTTAGTTTGTTAACTTGGAGAGGGGAACAGTGATGACGAGGCAAAGGCGTAAGAGGATTGAGTCATCATCACATTGGTTAATAAGAACAATGACAAATACATGTTCAAAGTGTAGCTTAAAGAAGATTTGTCAGCAAAAATGTAAAAGATACAGTGAGAAGGAATGGGGAAGTTTAGAGTGAATTGGTACAGACTAGGAATAGTGAGGTCTAACTGGAGGTTTCACTGTGATTCATGGAGCCATACTCAGATTTTTAATTCTCCATTTGTATTCTGACGCAGGCTACTAGCAGTCTCCTGCATTATTAATGAATAATAACATTTATAATTCAAAGTAATTAGTAAACAGAGAAGCAAACCCATCCATATCTTCGTTCAGACGCAGGAAGGTTACACTAACCTTGCAAGAGCAGCAAAGTGCAACTTGGGGAGTCTAAGCTTAACTTTCAAAAAAGGACACGGTTATACTGGTGGTAGAGAGCGGCGCATAAAGGCAGCATTCACGTTAGGACTCCAGCCTTGTAGGGGCTTACACAACACTGTTCCAAAAGATTTAGGATTTTGGTATCAGATGAGATGCAGTTGTTAAGTAAACAAATGGAGAAAAGGAGGGAAGAGATACTGTGTTAATAATACAAGCATATTTTTATAAACCAAATTATATAAAATACTGTATCCTTTGGGTAGATAAAGTACTAAGTTCCTAAGTAATAAGGAAATAGGTAACAGGTTAGCCATCAGCTTACTGCTTTTGTCAGCTGACCGAGACCAGTATGACTTCTGAAGTTGTCCTTTGTATCTTTGCAACACAGAACGGGAAGGTGTATTTTCTTTATCGCAGGTGTGAAATGGGGCGGTAGATTTGCGAGCAGGTAGTGACCATGTTGAAGTGCAAGCCATCAACTGCTTGCTGATCACGTAGGAAAAGGAAGGCCTTTTTTCTCATAAAACACGGGTGGTTCTGTTATAACTGTGTCCCTGTAACAGGTTCTGAGAAGCTCACTAAATAAGATTTCCCTTCCCTTTTCAACTGTGTTCTAGAAGATGTATTCTGTAAATGGTGACTGATTTTTCGTTTGCTTATGGGTTGCTGAGGACCTACCAAGGAAAAGAGGTGTGCCTGCCGTAGCGGGGAGGCACAGGTGTGAAGCGGGGCGCAATGGCGGAAGTAAAATACAGTGTACATTAGAATTTGGTCAGGTTAGATTTTGCAGCTGCGTTCCCTACTTTTTCTTTAGAGATGAACTGAAAAGGCTTGTTTCTTTATCTGACTGTGCTGAGCGCATGTATCAATTGTGCACTACAGCTTGGCTTCCTGATACAATCTTATAAGCAATACGCAAACAAATGCACTATTAGCTTTAAACGAACAAAGCCTCCTAACCATTATGATGTTGTGACTTGGGCTAAACAGTACCTGTGTAAGTGCTGAGCCGAGACGGTTTCTGCTGTAAAAATACCGCCCGTACTGGCCGCAACCCAGAGGTTTTTCACTTTGGGTCCTAGCTTTGCGGCGGGAATTGGCGTGGGCGCTCGTTCACGAGAGCAGCGTCTCCCGTGGGCAGCTCCCGCGGGCAGGCCGGGCGGCGGGAGGAGCGGGTGTCACCGCTGCGCTCCGCGCCTCCCTCCCTCCCGGCGCCCGCTCCCCGCGCAGTGCCGCGGTGAAGCGGGAGGACACGCGGCGCTGTCTCGCGTGGAAGCGGGGGGGCCGGAGCATGCCCTCCCCTGCTGCCCCGGCCCCTTTCTGCGCAGGGGGCGGGCGGGCGGACACGCCCGGGCGGCAGTTGCCCGGGCGCCGGAGCCGCGGCGGGGCGAGAAAGCGCGGCGGGGAACTTGCGTGGCGGGCGGGC
>VXBL01008146.1:1365185-1388709 GCA_013400195.1 Aramus guarauna
GATGGTGCTGTGCCTCGGCGGTGCCTTCCCCCTGCTGTGGTACGCGGCGTGGCTGGGCGGCCAAGGTGAGAGCGGGCACCGGCCGCGGGGGGCGAGGCAAGGGCCGCCCCATCCCGGCTGGCGGGGGCGCACAGGGCGGGCGGCCCGGGGGCACCTGCTGCCTCCCTCCCTCCCTCCCGCCGCGGCGCTGGGCTCCCTTCACCCGAACGGGACCGTCCCGGCAAGCGGCAGCGGGGAGGTTCGGCGTGCGGGAGGGGTCGGGTCGCCCCATCCCCTCCCGGAGCTCCGGCCCCCCGCGGAAGGAGGGCCGGTAACGGCTGCGCTGCCGGCGTGGGGCGCAGAGCCGGTGCTCAGCCTCCCGTGTCGGGGCGTGAGGCTGGGGCGGGGGGCTGCCCCGCAAACGCCCCCGCCAGCCCTCGGCTCGGCGCCCGCTCGGCTCTCCGGGCAGCGGGAGCGCTGGAGGTTGGCCCCGGTAAGGGCACGGTTAAGGGTGCAGGTCTCGCCTGCTCCCCAGGGTCACGGCTTACGCGCACCGAGTTACGAGCCTGTGTAACAGCTTACAGGGCTGGATCCTTGGGGCAAACCTCTCCATGAAAAAACCCACCCTAAATTTGAGAAAGTACCTTTTATTAAAATTCTATCAGCTATTCCTGCATTAGGATGGAAAGAACAAATCTACAGGTGATTGCCGTAGCTGTCGCTTTTAGAGTGTTGTTGTTTTGAATATTGCGCTGGGAGGACAAAGTAGCATTACCCATTCTGCAGTTGGTTTTGTGCCTTACGTACAGTCACTTTTCCATATGCGTGTTTCCAGCACTGGAATGCAATGTTCAATCCGGAAAAAAAAAAAATACCTGAGTTTTTATATTTTGATTTATAAACTTGAAAATTGCATAGTATCTTTTTAATTGGTTGTGTAGGTGGCGTGTGCTGGCTAGATCTACAGAAAGCCACGTCTAAGATTCTCTGAGCCTACAGAGGAAAGACAAAACTGATGCTATTTTCTGAAAAATCACTTAGAAGATCCGACAAGCTGTTTGTTTATTTGTATTAATTGTTTCTGTCACAAAGAGAAGTGGTGGTTGAGATCTTGGCCCTGCAATGGGGTATTGAGGGGAGTCAAGGCAGTGCTGATCCTCCCGCCTGTATCATTTCTTGTCGGCTATATGGTTGATTATCTTACAACACTCGTCACTTTGCGCGGTGGCAATCCTGCTAGGAGTGGGGAAGGAGAAACAGAAGTAAAAGCAGGGTGTGTCTTAAGAAACTAAGATCCAAGAGATGATAGACTGAAAGCGTTTGTCCCAATCCACAGTTACCACTCCTATCACCATGTTACCTTGTGACTGGGATTTTGTGACTCCTTGTTGCTGAAATTCCGTTTTCATTCTGCTTTCTTTTTGGGCTTTCTCTGCTGGCGTGTTCTACTATGGGTTTTTTTGTTGTTGTTAGGGGTTTTTGAAGGGGGAGAGCAGTAATATGTATGTTGTGATATATACGTGTATGTGTTGTTTTAACTTTTCTCTTTCCACAGTTGTCTCCTCTTCCACAGTAAAGAGACTAACTAATTCCTCTCAGGTGGTGTCATTTTCCTGATTATTATTATTAGCACCTGTTTTCTTTAAAAGCTTTTCACCATTACAAATGTAAATATGTAGTGTTCAGAGGCACATTCTCTCTTAAGCTTGGTAAATCTCACAAATATGTAAATAAAAGAGTTGATACTAGTAACTAAAGGAGGAGGTAACACCATGTGGTGAATGACTTTGCATTACATTTATTTTGCTGGAAAGATAGTCTTTGCTCCTGAGCGGTGTTAGAAGACAGGAGCCTTCTACCCATCCAAAAAAACCCGGGAACAGCCCTATGCTGTTAGCTTTTTCCACAGAGAGCAGCATTGGGAGCAAGCCCGCTAATGCTCTGTTGTTGTCACAGAGTATTTAAGAAGGTGGTTCAAAATTAATCTTTTTCTCTGCAAACAGGCAGATACCTCTGCTTAGATATTGTTAAACCTCTCTTCTTCCCTTCCGCGCTGCTGAGCTTACCTCTCCGTGGACATGCCTAGAGCATGGCAGGAGTCCCCGCTTTTCTTGCATCTCAAAGTGCGATGTTTGTCTTCTTTCCTAATGCCCTTTTCACTTATCCCACCTGTTACTGAGAGGTGAAGTCCTGTCTCAGCTTGTCAGCTCCCATCTCTTCCACTTATTTGTCACATGTTCCTCTCTGGCTTCTTTTCTTCCATACATTTGTTAAATATCCACAGTTTCCTTCTCTGCTTTGCCCGTTAAAACGTTTAGGCTGCTCATGATCTTTGACCACAGCGTATCGCACTAAGCAGCAGTAGGCTGTAGTACTCCCTCCGGTTTCTATCTGGTTATTGTTCCTTGGATGGTAGCCATATTGGGATAGCAAATAATCGTTTTTGTTTGTTGTACAACTAGGACAGGGCATCCTAGCTCAAGACTAGTGGTCTTAAGAACTTCCATGATACAGAAAGTATGTAATAGCCCTGTAAAATATTGTTTGGTTTGTCTGCAGTCTCAGACCCTTCAGCCCTTGAAGAGTAAATCGGGTATTGGTTCTGTCCCGATTTCTGTGCAAATGAAAATCAATAGCTTAAGCCAGCAACTTTTAAACACCTTATACTAAGGGGCTAGCTAGCTTGAGCGATTTGAGTTGAATCAATGACAGCAGTAAATTGGCTGTTTGGCTTGTACCTGCTCGGTGCAGCCTGAGTGTTGACTTGCAGTTGTGAGATCTAACTTGAGTACGGGTAACTTGAACTGGCATGGCAGGGAAGATGCTCCCGCATCGCTCGTGCACTTAAAAATGGAAGTTCAGAATCTACCAAAGTCAGTAGACTTCAGCTATTGTGGATAATGTTACATACAGTTCAACTATCTTTACAAAGATGTTTTCATAGTCACTTTTTCCATTGCTTTATAAATATAAGCAGAGGTTTCATTTTAAATAGGTCAATATTTTTTGTGGTTAAAAAAAAAAAAAAAGAGATAAAAGTAATTACAGACAAAATTGGTAATCACCAGATCTTCATCAAAGCCTGATACTGTCTAAACTTGCATGGTGATTCCTTCAACATCCTCTAGAGCGCTTGCAAACGCAGGCTGCTATTAGGAAGCAATCAGGCGGACTGCTGTAGCAATACCTGTTCCGCGTCCTGCATGGTTTTGCTGTGAGCTTTTTGGTCCCTCCCCAGGCCCCAAGCCAAACCTGTCTGGAGCAAACAGTTTGCACCTGAGGATAGGAAAGGCTGTTGTCAGGATGATGCAGATGTTCCTGCTGTTGTGCAACTGAGTTACAGTCCACTGGTTAATTCACCTGACCAACAGCGTTTGTTCTCGTATAGATTTGTAGTTACGGAAAGTAGTATACAACTTACAATATATAGTGATTTGCTCGCACAGTTTTAGCTGCTGTTTTCTGTGTAAATATTAATCAATGAGAAATATCACAGATATACAAAAATATGAAAGTAAACATAAGGAGGTAGCAAATCTTGAAAAACAGCAAAAAAGAAGACAAGAGCGTATTATAAACTCCTTATGAACTTACATAAAGTTTCTTCAGAGGAAAGACTGTTCCTGAATAAAAAAGAAGCTTTGGTGTCTCGGCTGAACAACAATGAAATTTTTAGAAGTCACAGCAGTGAGGTAAATCAGATCATCTCACATGGCAGCTCTTCTTCATGTTGCTTGTAAGAGTTACAAGATTCGATCTCTTTGCTTTGTAACATGTTGCTGCCTTCTTCACCTAAATTTGTGGGATGCTTTATTCAAGTAAATGAAAACTAAGCTATGTCTGGAAATAAGGAGAAAGTGATGCTAAAATACGATGTCACAAGGAGCTACGTATGTTAATATGTACGTGTTGATAAACCTGGATTTCTTTAGTTATTCCTTTGAGGTGGAGTGAAGAAGAGAGAAACTGTTCGCGCTCAGTTGCATTCACAGAAGTATACTTAGGGTTTATCAAATAGTTTAATGTATTAGACTGTTCATTATTTCACAAAACTTTTTATCAGGAAAAGGGGTACAAAGGGTTAAAAAGGTATTTCTGATGAAAGTCAGGTTTTGTTTTGTTTTTTTTTTTCAGTTGACATATAGTAATGTACGTGCTAGCCCAAACGGCTGATTACACATTTATTCCCAGTAATCTTCTGCCCACGGTGTGATGCTTTGCTTTGGCTGGCCAAGCCCCGCTCCTGCTGTGCTCCCAAGCGCAGGTCCCCGGAGATTCTGTCGTTTGTGTTGGACTTCTTTGCAGGTTTCCTGCCCAGACCCCACCGGCACGCTCTGGCTCTAAGCTTCAGTTAAATAGCGGCAAACTGACCGATTTGATAAGGAGCCTTGAATGACACCATTCTCATTTCAGCCAATACAGCTTATCCAGATTTATGGACATGCAGAAGCCAATTTTCCTGCCTTCTCTAGGCCTGTTAGGCTGCGTTCAACCACCGTTTTCCCCAGTTGACTGGTAGGCTACATCTTCCTTCCTTGCCTTCACGCGTACGTTTCCTTCCAGTGGAACTGAGAGCGTGCAGAGGTTATTGCACATCCAGGTTTTGCCCCAACGTGCGGTCAGGGATGTGGCCGAAATGCACGGCCTGGAGAGGGAAGAGTTTCTCCAGTCCACTGGTTGCTTACTTAGTTTCTTTGGGTAGTTCTGCATTTAGGTATTAAAAAACCACCCATACAACAATCTCAAATGAGACTTAAGACTTAGTATTTACTGATCCCAAATTTTATGTCAAAATTCATATCCAAGACTGACAAAAGCTCTATGGTTTTACTGGCTCCTAAATGTGTAATTTACTGAACTAAGAGTCTGCTGCTTCTCGCAGTTACTTCAGGTGGAATAGTGGCTGCCTTGTCCTCAAAAGTAGAGGAACTGAGTCATAAATACTATAAAGATTCAGGTACAAAATGAGACTAGTTACTGCTGGGTTTCGTAGAGAAAGGAATAGGGAACGTTTCAGACCTCTCTTTGTTTGCTGTGCCGTCTCTCATCACAACTTGTACTTAAACAAGTGTAAACATATGACCTTCACGCTTTCCTAATGTTGTACACTGAGTCTCGATGAACAAAGTTTTGTCCAGAAATACTTTAGTTAGTGGCTAGGCTTTTAATTAAATGTGTGTACAAATGAGTGGTTGTTGGTACGTCAGGCAGAACAGTAAAAATATTTCAAATACTAACCAGAATGAAGCAATAACCATTACTTGAAGTGAATGAGTATTTTTTATTTATCTGATAAAGGCCAGATTCAAATCAGAATTTTCCACTGCTGTTGAGAACCTATATCGTGTTACTAACATTACTATGCTAAAACCAAAATATACCAATTACGGGAAAGCAGCATGCACTGTCCATTCCGTTTATACATTTTTCCACTTATTTTAATACTATTACTTTCCTATCTAGTGATGTTCTGACTGAATGTTTTAAGATCGCTTTTCACTACGTTCTACTACAGGAAAAGACTCAGATCGAAAATGAGGATTATTTGCCAATATTTAAGAAAATATTAGAACTTAAATTGTTTTTTTCTTTGAAACAAGTTTGCTTATCTGTTTTCAGTTAGATACAGTATGTAAATGGTTCAGTAAAAAGTATTCTATGCCAAACCCAATAGCAAGTCCATGTTCATCACACAATTGAATGTGTGTTTTTCAAATTCAGTTATTAACTTTGATCTGCCTTTAAGTTTGTAAGGTGCTTGCTTGTTGGTCGCCACGCCTCTCGTTTCAATACAGAAACGCGGGGAGATTCTCTTCCTAGTATATCCTCTAGGATATCCTCCGCAGAGGAACCCTAACTTCCCCCCGCTAATTACTGGCGTACTGTTTTTCTGTGATGTCACTGGGTTAACGCCGTGTCCCTCGCCTGGCCACCACTGTCTGGAAGCTCCAGATGCAGATCCTGCTATAACCGAGTAGACGCACAGGCAGAACACACCACCGCCTGGTTCCTCTGCTCGCTTACACGCCGACCTAGAGAGCTACAGAAACGCGGGGAGCGAGCCCTCGCTGCACGTCAAACCCCATGCTTTGGCTTCCCGAGCCTGCACGTTTGATACTGCTGCGTCACGGCTGGGCAAAGGTTTTAAGCCAGCCGGCTGAGACTTGTGCCTGGCTGAAATGAATCTTCTCCTCCTCCTTGCAGCCTCTGCCGTAGCAATAGCCCCGGCAGGCCAGGTGCCGTCAGAGCAGGGGCAGGACAGATGAGTGGAAACAATTAGAAGCTTCGTAACCTGCTCACTTAACCTTCCCTGTTCGGCTGCGTAAAATAAACCAACCTCAGCACTGACTGACTTCAGAGGCTCCTGAGGATTTAAGATAAGCATTAGGACGTGCTGCGTCCCTTGCTTCAACCTCAACACTGGAAGGTACCCCAGTTCTGACGAACATTAAGCATAAGGGGTGAATGTGCCTGGTGCAGGTGAAGCGGCTTCGGACTTTACGGTAGTTTTTCTTGGCTGTCTCTCGCCTGTTGGGAGACACAAATAATTGTGTGCCTTAATCCTATAAACAAAATATTTAAAGATCATGTGCAAATTCAGGAAGGTGTCCTTACCTGGAAAGGTGCTTAAATACCCTTAGACTTTAGCACATTGTTGCATTTAAGTGTTTGCGTAAGAACTGGCTGTTCTGAACTAAGACAGAGGCATTGTTTGGGGGATTTTTTTTTTTTTTCCCCTCCTTGCTCTGAGAGAACAAAATCCGAGCTTGCAAAGCGTGTAACAAGATTTAGAAAGGTCTCTCTATTTTAGATGTTACAGGAAGATAATAAACTGCCGCAGTTATTAGCGCAGTGCATGCCTCAATGCTTTCATATGCTTCATTAACCTGAACAGCTAGCAGTGGTTGCAGGCATGGAGCATGACAAGATCTTTTGCAGTCAGTGTGCTTATATAGGTTTCTTTTAAGGAGGGCATTAACCAAAATTCAGTTTCTAAAAGAAAGCGTTGTTAGGTACAATAAACAGCGTAGCCTGTAATCAAGAGAGAGGAACAAGAGTCACTGCTAGATTTTGGGGTTTTGGTTTTTTTTTCTTCTTTCTGCCACTCCCAATTTTCCTTTTCTTTTTTTCTTTGAATGCTAGGAGATAGTGATGAATTGTTCCTCAGCTCTTAGATATTGCCAGAAATCAATTGTTAATAAAACTGGAAGCATTTGTGATAATGGGAAGTTTGCATGCATGGAGCTAAGAGAAATAATTGATCCACTTTCAGAATGAGTATTTGCTTTAGAGATTAGTATTGTTTCTAAACGGTTTCAGTTTCTGGGGTGGAAAGTTATATATATGTGTCTATTAGGAGATAACACAAGATTGCTTTTAAAGCCATTTTAAGTATTGCCATCTCAGAATTACAGTAGCCGTAAGTATATGTGACAACATGTAGAAAACAGAGGAAATGCTGTGGTAGAGCTGCAAATTCGTTGCAAAAGCTTTGAGTGCTATCACTGAGTCCGGCTGGTTATTGGGTCTTTTTTTTTGTCCCCTGGCTTGTAGCCAGTGTAACCCCACGGAAATTTTCCTGGTTTCCTTAGCCCAGCAGAGCGATTCCTCTTCAGCTCGCCAAGGGGAAGAGCAGCCTTTACCTTCATTTACGTTGTCCAGTTTTGCCATAGGTCCTCATCTCCGTATTTCCCGGTTTTATCCTGACGCTCCCCATTGGTGATAGAACCGTTGGTGAAGAAGGTGTTGCCAAGGCAGGCTGTGGCTGGGGACAGACGGCGTTTCACCCTACAGCCGAAGGTCCTTTCTCCTGGCCCTCCGAGCGAGCTCTATTTGTGAAAACGCCACGTCTGCTTCTTCCCAAGCAAGCTGTTGCAAGCAGCTGGTTCAGTTCTGTGTAGATCATTAGAGACTTAAAGAGCAACGCTTTCCACACACACACGCACGCACTAAAACCCATTTAAACTTAATGACCATTTAAATATTTAGAGTATTTAGCTTCATAACGCTTCTAATTTTGTCTTCTTAGCTTGCTACAATTATATCAGTAATACTGGTCATGACAGCGTCTTACTGCACAGCAAAATACAAAAAGTTCAGTACTGCTTTCCAAACGCGAGGTTTTTGCCAAAGTGTTACTAACAGTTAATATTGCCCATTTACATATGCTCTAATAACACTTAGGCCAGTTCACTTCTGTTTCGAACTATACATGTTTATAATAACCAACCGATTCTTCGGTAAGGGTGGGTGAGTACTGCGTTCCTTTTGTCAACCCCTTGCTTCCCCGGCTGTCAAAATGGAATGAGATAAGCAATTGCTAAGAGTTTCGTTCCACTAACCTAACTAAGGCTACTAACTAACTAAGGCTTCAATTCCGAAAGACTCAAAAGCGCGGTTTCCCTCTTCTGGCCTGAAGAAAGAGATAGAGCCAATTACGAAGGCCAACTTCTTTGGGTGCACTCAGCAATAGCCAACCTTTTCTTTGCCAGAGGCACGTATGGTATTTTAGGAAGCTCACCTGTAAGTAAGCAAATAAAACTACAATTCTTTGACGCTTGGCAAAATATCAGCCCGGGAATGACACCGGTAGTTTTGAGTCACGCTGACACTGGAGAGCTGCGGCAATTGTAAAGAGAGGGATTCCAATGCTGGCATACATCTGCGGTTTCTTTACTCATTCCTCCTATAATTTAGTTGGGAATTTTAGTTTGGTTTAGCAAAATCTTACGCTGTTGCAGCACTGGAAATGTCAACGGAACAACACTTTCCAGCATTTAATTATGAAACACCTCCATTACAAAATGGTGGGTTCCCTTTTCAGAAGCAGTAAGTTGCATGCTGTGATAACATAGATTAAGTTGCATCCTGTGATAACGTGTCTTTATTGTAAGATTGTGGTTAAACCTCCGCTTTATCTCGGCGCTTGATGCTATCTAACTCCTAATAAAGGCAACTTTAATTAAAAGAAAGATGCACATCCATACTGTAGCTTTAGTTTATACCTCTGAATTTGTCTTGGCATTGCAAGATAAATCTGCACCGTGCTTCCATGTGTTGATGCTCTATTTGGAATCACTTTCTTGCTATGAAAACTGTATGATTAATGTCTGTCAGTCACCTAGATCAGTTTAAACCTTCTGCTTCCTTTTTACTTCTATACGTTCTACAGCAAAAAGCTAAAGGGTGGATTATGGCATTGGAAGCACAGCTGCAAAAGAAAAGCATAAACCAAGAAGGTGTATTCCTACACAGTAGTTGATGAAAGGGTTTTTCCTTAGGTGCTCCAATAATTTAGCTCATTTGGGGTTCTAGCTCTGTAGCCTGATGCCTCATGACAAATTTGTGTTGGAAATCTATTTTAACCTTTCCCTTGAAGTTGTTAAAAGATGGACTCTCCATCTGTTTCTTCATTTGACCTTCCATTTATTTATTTACTCATTCTCTGAATTTTTAGGGGTTTTTTTGCTTCAGTAAAGTAGAACTTTCTTGTGGTATGCAGCTGCATAATCCAGTTTTCCCCTCCCTTCAACAACGCTAAATTTAAATTCACAGCTGCATAGTATAGAATACTAGATATGAATGCCTTTCTTACAAGTCAAAACATTTTTAAGACTGTTAGAAAATTTTAGGAAGCATTCATTTTATGGGCATTTTACTAAACAAACTTTAAATTTTTAATGAGACCAATAATAATAATACTGATGACATGTTTATATCTTTTTTCTAGCTACTTTCTTCCTAGAAGTTTTAAACTTTGGGGTCTTCCAGTCATACATTTATGAATTAAATTAAGGACTTGTGTTTACTGCAAATAAAACCCCCTGTTTATCTAAAATGGAAATGAATTCCAGTTGGAAATGCCTCTGCAAGTCCTCACAAATTTGTACTACCTTCACATTTTGCTCTTAGTCTCTTCTACAGGTGGGAATCCCTGGGAATTCACTTTTGCTGGGAGACAATGGTGGGTCCTAGGCAATGAGTCCTGCCAAGGATGGGACTCAGCCCAGTCCACAAATAGAATGGGAGATGGGTCTAAATAACAGTATTGAACTAAAAAAAAAAACCAAAACAACAAAACCAACAATGCAAAAGCAACATTATAAAACGTTTTTTAAATGAAGAAGTGCCCTCCTGCCCTCTACTTTCTTTACTTCCGACTGCAAAGTGACGTTATTGAAGTGTTGCCTTATATTAATTTTGATAAGCCTAACAATCTTTATTCACGTGGCAGTGAGGCAGAGGAGGCACCAACAGGCGTGAGTCTTGCATCTCATCTGTGATAAGAACTTCTGACAGTATTGGCTGCTTGGGAAAGTGGATCTTTTGTGAACATCACCTTGACGGTATTTGAGAATGCTGTGCAGAAGGGCAGAGGTGTCTAATGACCATGACTGAGGGTACAGTGCTTCTAATATATCGATATGAGCGTAGAGTGTTTCATCAAAGGTGGGCTCCGTGTTTCGAAGGTATCCTTCAATCCAGAGCACAGTTTCAGTTGTTATCTAAGTAAATATATCCACGAGTCCAAATAACCATCTTTCCTAATCGTTCATAATATACTCCAAGCACTTTTTAACTCATAGATGAAGACCGAATACCTTAAGATCTGTATTTTAATCTTAATAGGGTTTTATACAAAAGACAAGCCATTGCATAATTACACTCTTCAATGCGATAAGGGTCAGCAGGGTTTGTCACTCAGTGAAAAATGCTGTTGGCTTTATTGGCTGGCCCCTTCCCCTGCAACTCGCAGTCTTTCACGGATTTTTTCCTTATTATGGACGTCTTATGCTTGTTCTTGTCTTCAATTGCAAGCCTTCACCCAGCTGTGCTCCCAAAACTCCTCTTCTTAATACTCTCCCAGATTTCTTCATTCTCTGAATAAACTTTGAGTGGCCTGTTTTATTATCGTTTGCACGCTTCTGGTCATGTCTTCTAGACTGTCTCCTATTCTTAAACTTTCTTTATTCACCTCTTTGAAAAGAAATGACATTCTCGTTGCAGGAAATGACTTAGGCATGTACCAAAGCCAGTTTCTGGAACTTCGACACAGACTACTGAATGCTGAAAAGGAAAATAAAAAAAGATCACAGGAACTGAGCAGCGCCCTAGATGAAATCAAACGTGTAGTTGCAAGAAGAATGAACTCGACAACAAATCATACAGGTTTGTGCGTATAAAAATGTACTGTGTTAATGCTTCGAAGTTTTGCATGCTCGTGTTTGTTAGCGGTGTGGGGAGAAAAATCATTGATTTGATTAGATTAGCATTAGGTAGAAGCTTCTACTTTAAAAAAAGGGTGGGGAAGTAACCTGTAACCCCTCTTTAAATGGGATTGGTTAGTAACTAAACAAACAAGGAGAGAAAAAAAGGGGGACACGGTAAACTGCAGTGGTGTCAGAGCGGCAAAGCTGTACGTACTGCGAATGGAGTTTATTACAGTGCTCACCCCTCTCTTGCTGCCAGCTACAGAGCACTGAATAAGCTGTTTTTACCAGCTTTTATGATGCCATTACAGCCTGGTAAATGCTAGGACTGGGCTACCCTGGCAGGCAGGTACACACCTCCTCAGGTGCTCCATAGTCCTGGTCCCCCTCCTGCCAGGTCGAGTGACTTTTAGGGGGGGGGGACTTTTTGGCCACGGGTGCTCTGCCATCCTGCCAGCGGACCCCAGGCGCCGCGGTGCGCGTGGTGGGTGCGCGGTCCCATCTCGGCAGGCGGAGCACGTACAGCTGGGTGCTGGTCTGAACCCGGGAGCTGAGAAGCCCCGTGAGGACTTGCTGGCTAGATACAGCCTAAGAGTGTTCCCTCTAGAATTTATCTTTGTCTTGCAAGTAGTTCGTTAATAATCCGAAGGCAATGGGGATCCCAATTAAAAGTGATGCCAATTAAAAGAAAACCATTGGCAGGGGGTTTCTGCTTTTTTTTTTTCTTTTTTTTTTCTTTTTTTTTTGAGGGATACCAACATGCAATTAAGTTTACTGTAGTGATCTGGCTTCTTCCCATTGTTTAATTAAACGTCTTATTTAAAAATTACATTAGATCCTTGCCTTACAGACTGTTGTACATCCCCTTCTATCTGCACGCCGTAGCCGCGCAGGATAGATTAGACAGTTTGCTTCTGTCCCCTGAAAGAAAGGATGTAGTAGGGCTGGATCTGCCTTGCTCCCTGTTCAGACTGGAAGAGCTGCTTCCCCAGGGAGGGAAGAAAACCTCCAAGGGGCATCTGTGGGCTGGAGGCGTTCCACTACACATCCCAACTTCTGAAGGAGCCTGGATGCTACTGAAAACTACTTTTTAAAAAGCCATATTTGCATTTGGCGCAGCGGGCTGGTGTCAGATTAAATCAGGGAATTAACCAGGGCTGTTAGAGGGGAAGAAGGAACAAGGTGCATCCCTGCTTTGTGTAGTCACCTTCCTTTCTTATCCTGCTCTTCCCTGCCTCTTTTTGTCCATTTATTCCAAATTAATTCGGTGGGACTGTTCAGATGCGTATAAACAAATGCTCGAGTGTCGGCAGGGTTGTGGCCTTGCAAGCTTTGGCGCAGAGCCGACGGCGTCAGCCCCCCGCAGCCCCGCGTACCGGGGGGACGCTCGCCGCCTGAGGCGCGTAAAAGCAGAGGAGGAGACGGCACGTTCCCCTCCCCTCTGCTTTTCGGTCATATCGGAGCCAGCGGAATATCAGAAAGTATTACAGCTGTCAATTCACAGGATTCCAAGCTGAAATTTCTTAAACGAAAAACTGTTCAGTGATTTGATTTTTACCTACTCCTCTGCTTCCCATGCCGCCCAAGTTTTATCGTACAACAAAAAAATTAAAAGGTTTATTGTACGCAATAAAACTAAAGTCCCTTGCCCAACCCTTGGCAGGTACTACTTCTGAATAAAAATGGAAAGTCCCTGAAAAGTTACGACGGTGGTTTAAAAGAAAAAAAAATAATTCTATGCAGCAAAATTCCAGTATATTTAATGGCAAAGCAGAGCGGGAGGAGTTGTGGGTCTCTCTTTCACACACAAATGTCTGGACACATAAATATATGTTTGGGTTTTTCTTTTTAAAAAAAAAAAAAAAAAAAAAGTTTTCGTTTGAGTGGGGAATCTCTGCCAAGTCCTAATATTCAGTGGGAATATCTTTTGGAAGTCGAAAACCTTCAGACAAATGTTGCCCATTCAGTAAGCCTCTGTCTTCCTTGGTCTAAGCTGAACGGATAAAGCTGCTGACAGTCATTTGTAAGCCCTGTTTTAAGTAACTTTGAACCGTAGTAAATCCGAGGAGTTATCTTAGATGCATTTCTTAGGAAAAATAACTTTCTGTCTAAGTCAATAAACTTTCTGTCGCTTTGCTGACTCTGAAGCTGGGAAGGCCGTTACCCTAATTTTGTTGGCTAAAGCTAACTGAGGCGTGTTCTGATCTCACAGCGTGCCCCAGCACCAGCCTCTTTGCACAGCTGATAACGTGTTTGGAGGAGGCACCCAGTGATGTATAATTACCTTAGATAAACTCACAGGAACTTTATTTTTGGGGTTTTTTTTTCAGGACAAAAATACATATACATTGTCGGTAGCTAGTCGGGTACAGAAAAATTCATAAAGATTTTAGAATTAAGTTGTTCTTGTTTTTATTGAAGTTATTTTAAAGAATTTTTACCACTACTGGAACATTCAGGAATGTTTACATCAAGGAAGAGAAATGAGTAAATTAACGGTATCTGGATTTTATATGACTTTTAAAAAAAAAAAAGAAAAGGATTATTTTTATAAGGTCATACTTGAGATATTTAAACATGAATAAATATTCTAATTATTTTCATCTTTATTTTAAGCTAGTAAAGAAAAAAAAAAATAGTCCCTAATTTTCTCTTCACTGCTACAGTCTTTTGTTTCTCGACTATTTTCTAAAGGCCCGGATCTGGTTATCCTTTTAGCCATAGGACTTTTTATAACCTGAAGACTTCTGTTTGAGCCCTGAAAACCACCGTGTGTTACGTTTTGGGGAAAGCATTTAACTTTAAGTTAAGTTATTAATCAGAATCCGTGTTTCTTTTCATTTAAAAAGTTGCTTGCCAACTGTGGAAGAAAAAAAAAAAAACCCAACCCAACACAAAACAACCAACCAGGTTTTTTTTCCCCTGCTGCTTTTAAAATAACTACTTATTGTGTCTGAAGATGGCTCAGCCCAGCAATGTTTAGGCACGGAGAAAGGTGGGCAGAATTCCCCGGGTGTTCAGGCTTGGAGCTTGGCAGGGGCAGGGACGGACGGGCAGACTGGACCGGGCAATCCTCAGTTTATTGCAGGAGGCTAAAATATATGACCCGTAATCACTTCTGAGGATAAGTTCTGATTGAATAACCTTGTGTGTGGTAATCTGCTAGTATTCAGCTGAGGAAAGCAGTTGAAATAATAGGCTTCACTGCTGGCTTTTTATTTTATCTGTATATGTGGGTTTATTCTTTCTTTAAGATGATACGAAGTGGAAAGTGTTAAACCTCACCAGAAAACTGCCCGTGCATCTTCCAAACATGTACTACTATCTACCTCACCTTCGAGAGTACGAAGACGCCATTTTTCCAAATGTTATTTTTGGGCAACAGAGAACCGGAGGTAGGAAATAAAGTTTGGCTTTTATGTTCTATATGTTTATATTTTATATTAAATTCTAGCAATGAAGCATAACTCAAAGTTCAGAGTGGGTTTCCTCCCTAAACTTTATAATGTTGCCAAACTGAAAAAATTTTAATGGGGATGGCAAAAGCACTTTTAGCACTCGCATCCCAATTTCAAGTCTTTACCCCAAAGTATGCTGATAAACCTCTTCGCATATCAACCAAAAATAGCCATAACTGAAAAACAATATCATTTTTTGGTTTAGTCGTATATTCATATGGCTAAGATGCCTTAGCTGACATTTTTTTCTCACAAAATTAGTATGAATGAGGAAGCAAAGGAGAATTTATAATGCACTCAGTTTTGCTAAAGTTGGAAGCAAATGGAAAGGCGATGTGATCGTTTAGAGGATATTAATAAATCTGCAATGTAACTTTTTCATCCACATGAGAAATCAGCTGATGTGCACAAATCATAATGAATTCCAATGAATTATAATAGAAATTATAAAGGTACATCATCTCCTAGCTCTCCTGTGATAGGTAAGAAGAACATTGAAAAGCAGTAAGCAAACAAGGAACTAGTCAGCCATTTTGCTGGGGTTTGTATTTTGTTGAAATTTTGACTTTTTCCTAGGGTCATTTTATATAAAGAAACATTGGCAGCGCTTTTGATTTAGCTAAACCCCCAACTTTGCCATGCCCGTGGCAATGGATAACTTCCTACAGTCTTCTCCCTAGTAGGTGTAGTTGTAGCAATGTGATCTAGTGACGTGGTTCTCACTGGAGTACCCAGAGGTCAGGGTCAGTCAAAAATGATTTGCCAGTGACCCTTAGAAAACCACGTACATTCACAAGCAAGGCAAAAAAAGAAAAAAAAAAAGAAAAAAAAAGAGGAGGAGGAAGGAAAGTGATACCAGAATGCTCCATGTTTATTTTTCATTTATTTGTACATGAAAATCACAATAGCAAGACCGCACTTTAACAAGTACAGGTTGACCTTCAGCATGTAAAAGCAAACAAATCCCTGATGGTTGAGCAGGTTATGTGCTGGGAAGGAATGTTGGAAGCTGAGTGTTTCTGAGCTGAGGCTGGCATGGATGATGAAGTCTGGAGCGAGCCATTAACTGCACCTACTCCTTTCCTTCAAAATCTCCTGCTTCCTTACCAGCCTCACAAGGTTTTGGTCAATAGGAATCTTCTGCAAGGACTAAGAATTCCACAGGTTTACTGAGCTATATTAGGTCACTGATTTAAGTAGTGCCCATACCAATGAATAAAGACACCCTGCTTACAAGCTAATGATGTAATACAGCACAGGTTTGCTACTAGTGGAGTCTTTGCCAGAGACGATTTCGGTTCTTTTCCTAATAACAATAGCCCATAAGTTCCTTTCTTCTTCTTGTTGATCATATCAAAGCCATGGATTCCTATCAATTACACTGCTGAAAGAGATTTTTAAAAAAAAAATTGTTGGGTTTTTTTTTTTTGAGTTCCACAGTGCTCGCCTCCTGTGAGAACTTGCTGGTTAAGCAGTGTTGGTTTTAACTCTTACTACCGAGATCTCTGACACCATACCAAGAGCTAGCGCTACTTTTGCAATACCCACTTTTGAAACTAGGTAGCAGATACCTACATGTTTGCCATAGAGGTAGTACTGTCTCCAGGTTCTCAAGTATATACAGTCTGCACAGCTATTAACACAGACATACAGCTCTAACCTAAACTTAGCTGGAGGTATCTCCTCTTCCATGTAGTAAGGCAAATACTATGGCAGTCACCAAATAAACCAGCAAATATTCATGGTTATAATTGTTTTCTAACACGATAGTCCCATTCAGGTGTTCTCATGGTCACATCAAATCAAAATTAAAATGTAATTTCAGTTTCCCTCTACCTGACATGAAATTACGTGGCTTGTGGACCTCTTTCTTTGCAGTCTCACTGGTGATAGGTATTCCTACAGTGAAAAGGGAAAAACAACATTATCTGATTAGTACGCTGCATTCCCTGTTGTACGAACTTCCTGAAGAACAAAAGCATGACTGTGTAATAATCATCCTTGTAGCAGAGGTAAGTTTGCGTGGAAAGGTGCAGTATGCTGATAAAAAGGCAATGTGGCAATTTGTGTCTTAGCGTCACGGCGTAGGAGATGCTGCAAGATGCTTCAGCCAGGCCTTTGGGAGGAATTTCTTCAGGGCTGGAGGAGATGGTGGGCAGTTAGTGCCTCGGTTTTCATCTGTGGAAAAAACCCCGTAACTCAGATGATCGGAGGGGAAAAAGTCTCATTACATTTACAAAAAGAGCTGTTGCAGTCAGATTTTCAAGTAAAACCGTAAGAACTCATTATTTATCCCTGAAAGTAAAGTACTCCAAGAATGAAAAGTAAATCTTCCACAGAAAAGTTCCACAGAACCTGGAAGAAGTAAACTTACCCAGTCTAACACAAGTACAGATTATTTATCTGATTATTTTGACATCATATATCTTGCAAAGTACCTTGACATGCTGGAGCCTTGCCCTCCATTTCTTGTGAAAAAGAAAACTGTTCGGAGACATGAATGTTCCATACTTTCAAAAGTAAACAGTGCTCGAGGTAAAGTATTAGGGGCAAATTATTTTTTTCTCATTCCAAAATGTCTTGGTCACATTGGAAAAAGGCTACCAAATGGAATTGGTGAAAGTTACTTGCAGGTAAGAAGACCGTGCAATTAGTCAAACTTGGTATTTATTCTTCGTATTTCTTTGTCCTTCCATAAAGAACATTAAATTTCATGCGTGTATTCATTAACAGTTTGCTTTTTTAGTTCAATCATCGCTTACAGCAGCGTTTGCAACTGTAATGCTGTCAAACAGGACATAGCTCGCTTTACTGAGTTAGGTCATGATTTCACTTCTCTGTTTGGATCACAGCAATAAGCAGGTAGGCCCAATTTTACTGGCTGTAGTTCCGCTTTAGCTTACTTTTCAGGAGCTGACCTTATTTTACAGTTGCGTATTTCCCCCCGAAGAGCCCTGGCAGCGATGAGCTTTGCCTTGCTGCCTTTCAGAGAAACCTTCTCTTACAGGGCTCCAGAGACGTCTTGGAGTTCTGAAGGGTTAACTTGTGAGTAGCACCGTTTCCCCCTGCGGACAGTCCTAAAGGGGCACTTTCGACAAAGAGTAGCTTGGGTTGTAGTAGCAATCGGTTTCAGCCAGTTTAGGATTGAATTGTAATTGTTGTAAAAGCCAGTCTCTCTCCTTCCTCCCGTCCCCAAAGCCACGCGCTGGCAGTTCGCGTTTCTCAGGCACGCAGGTTGATTGTGCTGACAGGAGAAGTGATAAGAAGAACACGTAGTTATGAGAGGAGGGCAGGTGTGTTCGCTGATCGCGAATCCACAACTTCCTTTTTCCCCAGAAAGTTTCAGAAGATCAAGTTGAATGTTTACATCATGGGTTAACTCAGAGTAACTTACTGACTGGAAGTGAGTCGGGAAGTTGTTGGTATTTTTTTCTCAACATAGTTCTTCTCAGATCACATCTTTTTTACATGTTGCAAAATTTAAGCTATAGCTGGTAACAATTATTGGGGGATTTAAAATAAAACCTGAACTGCTAAGAGAGTTATCACTTTGGAAATCACATCCATAAAACTTAGCACTGTTTAATGTCATTAACAGATGTTTTCCGCGCTAAAACTGTTATTTCTATGGAACAGCAACAATGAATAAGTATGTCCTCAAAATTTCCGGACTAAGGGCCATAAGTTTGTTATATTAGGAAGAAACTTTAAATCAAAAAAATAAGTATTGCTAGCTTTAGAAGATTTTGCTTAGGTGACTTTTTCCCAACAGCCTCAGGCCTCTCTTGTGATTTTTGGATGATTAACCTGAAACGGCTGGTTTTTACTGACAGTTATATGACTCTGCTTTCCTAGCATAGCTGAAAGTGGAACAGAATTTTGTGCAGAAAATGGCTTGGCCTCCCATTTTGGTGTGTGCATTTTGGTTTGAAAACCCCCCAAATGCAGAAACCACCGCTGGAGATCATTCAGTTCTACTTTCAATTCCATTGAAAGCTCAGTTGCCTTGAAAGCCCCATACTGTCCTTCAGTAGAAATGCTGTTATAACATACTGCTTTTGTTTGGAATGAAAAGAATTAGAGAATAAAAATGAAGCGTTTGGATGTACATATTCCCTGCAAAATGTTGCTTAATACAAAAATGGGTGACTCGAAATGAAACTCCCCTTCTTTTCTTCAGGTGAACGCAGAATATGTTAACAGCATTGCAGAAAGTGTTAAAACCAGGTAAGTCCTACAGAGCGTAACACCAAACAGCGAGTAAACGTGTTTTGAGCTTTTATGGAAAGAGTTGGAGCATTTCAGCAATAAATTTCAACTCTACCGTGCTGAAATGGAACTGCTAAGAAATGAAGGAAAGGGGCACTCTTAATATGTATGTCGTAACACACTGTAAAATTCAGAACAGAAAGATGGATATCAGTTTACTTTCCTTTTCTTATTTCATAAATATGCTTCAACTAATCAGGCAAGGTCTCAGCTTAAGCCTTTGATAAATATTTACTTGAACTGAAGTCTTCTCCCCATGAAATTAATGATGCAATTCAAGGTACCTGAGACTACATGTATTAGGTCCCCACTGACTTCACGGCCCTGTGACGTGTTCTGTTGTCTGTCGTGGTTTCTGGGTGGTTTCGTTTCCTTGTTTGCCTCTTTTTTTACGAAGGCAATGGAATTTGGATGGCAATCGGACTGTATTTATAATGTTAAATACTATTATACGATGGGTAACAGGAGATGGGTGTCCTTTGCTGTGCCAAAGTAACGTAAGAGCTATCAAATGAAGGCTTGGTTCCCGCTGCCGTTTTGCTTGGTATCATCAGTCTTTCCCGTAGATGTTTACAGCATCGTGTGCATGTTAAACATCTTGGAGCAACTTGTGGTGCGCTTGATTTTTAATGTTAGTGGTTTTTTTCATTAATTATAGAAAATGAGAAACTCGGTTCTGAGAACATCTATTAAAAACTGAAGAATAGAGGGTTTTTTACATATTCTGGAGGAAGACTTGATTCCCAGAGTTGATTACACGTTTTTTCAGTGACTTTGAAAATGGAAAATGTAATCCTTGGAGCAGAAACTAGACCCAGACACCCCGTACCACTCCACGCCAGTATCATTTTGGCTGGACTATCGAATTAGAGTTAGAGCAAGTGTGAGGAAGCTAGGAGCTCTCGTGTGAGGGGAACAGTCGCGCGTAGGTCTAGGTAGCGGATTTGGTTGTGAATTACTGCTGCGTTTTGGCAGCTACCTCAGGATTATGAGTAAGCATCTACAGATGCAGGAGGGGCAGGATTTCTGAGATACACTTCAGTGTTTTCTGTGACTTTGATGAGTTACAGTCGTGCCTGTTCTGATGGTTGTCAAAGACCCCTTCTTGTTTCCTAATTTACATTCTGCGTGACTTAGTTTCTTTGCTAGAGTTGTGAATTCCACTTACGGAGGAACAGACCTAACTCTGGTGACCTGCTGTCTGCGGTTGCCCTCAAAAGTCCATTTTGGAGGAGTGGGGTCTCACTAAGCTTCTCTTCACAGTTTCCCTCGAGAAATCCAGTCTGGAGTCCTAGAGGTTATTTCTCCACCTGCTTCTTATTATCCAGATCTTTCCAACCTGAAGAAAACGTTTGGGGATTCAGAGGACAGAGTAAGGTGAGATAGCTTTATAAAACCTAAGAACTTTTACTGAGAGTATAAAATGGAAAATGCTGCAAAAGTCAGCGTTGTTTGAGCTGATAAGGTTTTTGTATTTCAGAGCTAATGGACCTCAAGTGTACTTTTTAAAAACTTATTACACAAGGGGATCTTGAGAAAAGCTATGCCGTAGCTCAGCTTCAGGGTGAGAGCCAAGGCTTTTCCTTTGGGTCTTGACTCTAGGTATGCCACAGGTTTTAAACCAGACGGATAATGCCAAGGGCGATAGGCTAGGTGGTCTGGTCATAAATACAGGAAAATGTTTCACGTGACAGATAAGGAAGAGGCTCTGTGAAGACACAAAAGAAACCCCATGCGACCCCTTAGCTAACTAGTAACAGCTACTGTGGGTTTAATTAATGGTCTAACTTTTGGCGATCATGGACTTTTTATGCTACTGTTAATAATATATCCTAACCGGTGATTTCATTCGCTCGTGTGCCACAAATTCACCAAGACAGAGATTATAACCTCACAAAATTAATTGATCGTAAGTGATTTTCTTATGATCAACAAGAACTAACTTATCAGAAGCTACCCCAACAATGCAGCAAGAGAGCTGCAGCACTGAGAGTTTAGGCTGAAGGAAATCAGCAAGCGCATGTGTGCATGCATATTGGTTTATAGATAACCCGCCTATCTTTCAGAGCATAGACAAGTTGACATACTTAAGTTTCAGATTTGAGTAGATTTGAATCAGATACACTTCTATGTTAATTAAATGCTGATAAATGACTCTCTGGTCTTTTAGCATTGATTATCAAATATCAGCTTCATCCTCTTGTAAAATAAGAGACTGTACTTTGTAGAAAAAAGTCTGTGTTTACATCTAAACCTGAAGAAGTAGTTTATTGATCTGTTTTCTGTGCTGCTCATCAGTAAAAGCACTTAATTTTACATCTTCAAATAATCATTGTGTGTTGATCTCTACTGTTTATAATATAATGAATAGAATCTTTAAGTCATTTGACATGAATATACTTCTTAGACGTTTTGTTTCAGGCTGCATTGATACAGATCAAAAAAATTTTGCTTAGTTAACATTAACTTTTATAGGAAAATCAAATCATTTACAAATGTTTACACTGATTATAGAGGAATTTTTGGTCACTTAAAAATGAGTTAGAATACTCAACCTTACCATTTTACTGTAGAGAACAAAACTGCAGAGCATTAGAAGTGCTTTTATTATAGAAATAACTCTTGCAACCCCCCAAAAAAGCTTATCAGAATTTGCTGCTTATGTTTAGGTGGAGAACTAAACAGAATTTGGATTATAGCTTTTTAATGCTATATGCCCAACATAAGGGAACATTTTATTTACAGGTATGTTCACATTATCATTAAGTAGCTGCAATACATCTATACTGATTATGAGCTTTGGCAATTTTAATTTGTTTCAAAGGCCTCAATAAAACCAGCAATCTATTGTCATTCTCTGTGTATTTTGCCTGTGCTCTTTACAAGCACCCACATCTTTCTGTATTTATATACCTATAGCAGCCAGGTGCTATTTGATTAAACCCATCTGTACCCTCCTGTCATTTGTGAGGTTGAATAACAAGGTAACTGAAGCCTGAAACCTGTATTTGATTAGGTTAAGGAAGTCAAGAGTTTAATGTGTTTTCATTTGGTGCAGCAAGAGAGAATAGTGGTGGGAGGGCCAGGTTATAGCCCACGTCACGGTGAACCAAAAAACCCTTACAGATAGTGATACTGGAGACAAGGCTAAACCGCAGGTTGGTACAGATCCTAAATTCTCCAGAAGATTTAGAGTGTTAGACTTAAGTTTAGCCATCATTCGAGATTTGTGCTAATATGCACTCCATAAAGATGACAATGTCCACCAGAGATTCCCAAATTTATCTTGACTGTTCAATAATGGAACAGAGCCATAAAATTTCACATAGCTAACGAATGTCAACAGTTTTAAAAAGAGCTTGGCACAGCATTTTGCTTAGTTCTTACAGTTTTCCTGGGTCTTCTCCTGCTTGAACAGGCCTCGGACTCTGCGTCCCGTAAGTCCATCACAAGATTCCCAGAAGCAGAAGAGCAGGCATCTCATACCATTCTTGTCAGCACTTCACACAAGTGCCTTTGAGCTGGGCTACTCAAGAGTCTACTCTCTGTTCTCAAATTTGGCAGAGGCGCTCAGAAGACAGGTGGACAAAGAGAAATGTTGTCTACTGAACACTTTAGGTTTACTGGAGAATTTTCCCATGACTTTTGTATATTAAGAACGCTAGCCAAGTTTACGAAGTGCACTAGAGCACTGAGGCATGGGAAGCACGGTGAAGGCAAATGTTAAGCGTGATGCCAGACACTTAATGTCCCTTTCTGTTACAAAGTTCTCCAAGCATTCATGTTTGCATGGAAACGACTTACTTAGGTATTTGTGCTTTTAAAGAAATTTGAGAATATGTGTTTTCTCATCTGGGACGTTAATATAAGGACTGAACTGTGTCATGCAGCGCAAAGCCTGGATTGTGATGGTCTGGTGATAATAATGGCTGCATTCAGAATTTTCTTAGAAAGGAGCTATGCTTTCCTCATATCCTTATCTAGTATATCCACATCTTCATTTGTACGTCCAGCCTGCAGCTGCTTCTCTAGCGCAGATGCTGGTCGGCCCAGAAAATTCTCCATAGAGTACAGCTGAAAAGAAGGAAGACATGCTGCCATAAAGATAGTTATCATCTACCTCCATTTAAAAGCCTGATACTGATGGCAAGCAAATAACCTAAAAATCCCTTTCCTCAGCCTGGCACAAAGATTTACCTCAGGAATCTTAGGGAAAAATTGAAATAGATTAGATTTTACTTACTGTTTTGTCAGAAACAGTATCATTTGGGTACCAATATTAACTTCTGGGTTTTGAAAGAAGACTAGCATACGTAATTAGTCTTGATGTCTACAGAAGAGCTGATGTCATGAGTCAGGCAAGATCTTTGCTGAATAAGCACGTAAACACTCATGCTAGGATATTGCTGAATCAGGATTTAAGCAAGTAGCTTTGTGAAGCTAATGGGGTTACACTGGATGAACCTTACCCACTGATCAAACATAATCTTTGAAGAAAGACAATAAATCCCATCAGTCATCTCATCTTTTCTACTTGAAGCATCTCTTCTACTCTGCCTTTCTTTTTTCTCTTTTTTTTTCTTAAAAAAATTTTTCAGCTTAAGTCTT
>VXBL01008146.1:1388715-1407240 GCA_013400195.1 Aramus guarauna
CCCCCCGCCCTGAACCAGCCTCTGCTCCTTTCAGGCTTTTTTTGTGAAGTTTTCTTAATCAATAAAAAGTCAAGAGGACTTTGAAATACCTGTTTCCACTTTTACTGTACTTTCTGGAGTCCACCAGAGCCCCTTGAGACATTTTGTAATAACATCAGAGACAAGATAATGGGATCTTAACATAACGATAAAAGCAGGCAGTTGAATCCCAACCTAGTAGTGAGGACATGCATTTTTTTTTTCTTTGTGTCCCTGTAGACTTAGTTCATTCTGAAGTAATTAAACATTTAAAATCTGAAAGCATCTTTGAGAAACTCAGATACAGCAGTTTTTGGGAAGTGTTTGCTATTAGGACTCAGATGAAACAAACAAAAAAACATTAAATGAATCTTTTGGTTATCTTCAGTTAAAATCTGTTATAAACTTTAAATTTAGTTCTATACTTTTTTTCACCCCATGAGTTTTTTTTCCTTGTGGAGGCTGGGGGAGCTTTGTATATTTATGTATAACAAATGTGTGTACTGGTAATACATATTGCCAGCAGCACTTATCTGTACACCATTATTACAACTTCGCTAGTGTGTTTCTCTAATGGTTTTAAGGCCTGAGCAATAGCTCAGTGAAGTCATTAGGAGTCTTTATATTGATTTTTTTTTTCTTCCCTCCCTACTAGACTCTACGTCAAGCCTGCTACTTGGTAGGGCTCCTCAAAGGAATAACTTACATGAAAGTGCATTTTTAGCTGAAATTTTCTTTATGCTTGTACAAAAAAAAAAAAAAAAAAAGGATCTTTAGGGAATGAACTATTGAAGGTTTGTGGAAAATGAGAGAATAAGATTTTTCAGCTTAAGTCTTCATATATTCACCGAACGGTGATTCAAAATATTAAAATACCCTAATATAATTTAGAAAGGAAGATACTTTCCTGTCTGATGCCTACACTTCCATTGTATGCTACCACTTTTTTGTTGCTTCTTCATTTTTACTTCTCTTAGATACATAGATATCTATCTCTTAGATAGATAACCCGCATAAGAAAAATTAATGGAAGCCCATTTATTGTCTGTCATTTAGGGAATTTACATGGCCTTGCTATTGTGCTCTTGTGTGTATCTTTTTTCATCTCAAAGCACTGGTGAGTGAAGGGAAAGGAGCTGCGATCATGTGTTCTGCTGGTCTTCTCATGGCAATGGGGCAAATGGACCGAACAGTTCATATCTTAAACTTCCTGATCCAGCTGGGTATAGCCACTGCACAATCTCCTTTGGTCGATAAGAGCGTATGAAAAACAAGTGGCTGTTAAGCTGAAGCCAGAAAAATTCAAATTAGAATTTGGGTACCACGTACTAAATGTTCGGGGGAATTACGCATAGTATAACTCACTGGAAAAGAACTGATACTGAAATCTCTAAGCAATGACAGATGCTCTTCAAGATGATGTGCTTTAGTTGAACACAAATTACGGGGCTCAGTACAGGGTTAAATAAAAAACTTTTAAGGTTCTGCTCTACATAGGATATCAAACTTACATTCTCCAATATTCACTTTTAACTGTTGGCTTCAGAAAAGACTGTTTCAGACTTCTGACTGTGCAAAGCTACTTTCAGTTCATAACCGCATTCACACGCACTTTGCATCACAGCCTCTATATTTTTTCATCTTTACTACTTTTGTACACTTTCTTCTAGTGTTTCTTGACATGGTGGTCTCACTAGATTTTCGAGGTACTCCTCTCTGCCTTTCATTCTTTTTTGGGTGCCCCTCAATTTCTCTTTAAGGATTCGCTGAAACTTTCTTTGATTCCTTGCTCTTCTCCCTTTGCATCTAGCTACTGGATAATCCTCTTAGCTCATTTAATTTCATGCAAGATTTCTTGTAAGTTGATGCTTTGGGGTTTGGCTTTTTTTTTTGTTGTTCTGCATAACCGTCACCTCAACTCAGTCCCCGATCTCAGAATCTGTTATTAAGCATTCATCTTGATCAGTTTGTCTCCATCTATCTATTTTTCATTATCTTACCATCAGTAAAAGCTGACAGGGTCAAAACAGATCTCTTAATCTTGTCTTTCAGACTTCTTTCTACTTCCTCCTGGGTTGACTGTTGACAACACATTTCTCCCCCCGCCAGCCCTACACTTACAGTAATGGCCAAATGCAGCTAAAAGCTGCGGGTCTGCTTTCTCATGCTCTTGCTGCTGACTCTGCACTGAGTCAGTTGAGGAGGCAAAACCAGAAGGAAACCATGTGCGCTTTTTTTTTTTTCCTCATAGCATTCATTTTCTACCTATTTAGCTTTCTGAATCAGATTCCAGCACCACCCACCACCAGAGAAGCACCAGGGCCAATGAAGCACAGCAGTCAGCGCAAATTAACTGTATCATTGCACTGCACCCCAACAACATTTTCCTGAAGGCTTACTCTCCTCTTCCTGTGTTTTTCACGCCCATATGGAATCCAAACCCTGAATTACTTCCTCTGTAATTATTTCTGGAATCCATTTGTTTCCTTTGTGTCATTATCTCTAAACTCCTTGTTTGGACTCATTATTCTCAGCTTTAGTAACTGGAACAGCTTCTGGCTTCTCAGTTCCCCCATTCTCCTCTGAAAGCCGTGCAAAAATGCAGCCAAGGCCTTTCCCGTTTCCTTGGTGGATGGCAGTCTCCTTTTCTGAGCGTCCTTTAGCTGGTGCTACTGCTGTATTTGACGTCAGCCTTTCCAACACCTTGAAAGCTCCGTGTGTTCCTGTCCTTCGGCGTGCTTCACAGCGTGTTCCTTCTTTCACGACTAGTATTCCCTGAAACAACTTGCTTTCTACTAGCATCTCAGTAACCTTTTAGGTACAACAAAGTCTGCCCAGGCTACTCTAGAGAGCTTTTAACCACGTGCTTTAGATGTCTCTCTCTTCAAACAATTTGCTCTTGCAGCTTATCAATGCTTATGCAACTTCAGTACAACCCGTCTGCTCTTTTCTTCCTTAACCTCTATCTTTTTGCTGAATGTTTTCTTTTAAGTGAGATCTCTTTAAGGTAGGGAGTCCTCCTTTCTCAAAAAAGTGAGGAGGACTCGTGGTGTTATAGTCACTCATGTAAATAAATACGTAATGAATTGTACTGAAACAGAGATGTATGTAGAAGCTGAATACCAATAGTTTGGCACATCTTCAGCACACACTGTACAGCAGTCAAACCCAATGCCGTTATCACTTGCGTGTGGCAACATCACCACCGCTTGCCTTCCGGTTTTTTTTGTTGCCTTTTTTTCTTTTCCCTCCAGCTGGAAGATGATATTGTAGCCAAACCTGATTATATTCAAAGTATAAAAAACTTTGCTGCTAAACAGTCCCAAGAGTGGATGATTCTCGAGTTCTCCCAGCTTGGATTTATTGGTAAGTATTAAAACTTCAGCAGGGTCAATTGGTTTTGGAGCTGCGTATGTCAAGTAGGTCTCACTCGAATTACATTTCAAAGCACGGAAGGACCCACATATCAAAACTTCCTTGGTTCTTCAGGAAAGCTCCCACTGAGCGTCTTTTACTTTCTGCGCTCTTTAAAACTGTCTTTTTAATGCAGAGTGTCCTCAGCATAGGATCTAGTAGCTGGGTTCTCATAAGAAGCAAATTGTTTAACCTCGGGGCACTACGTGCCCCTGTAGCATGTAGTCGTCTTCTCAGGAACAGAATTTGAACAATCTGTAAAAAAATCTGCTTCCTTTGCGGAGCAGAATGTACATCGTTGGAAAGGGTTTTTTTTATTATTTTTAGTAGCAAGTTTCTTTTTATATTTTTTCTTTGGGTCTAATACAATTTACTTGTGAAAACACCTTATAAGTGTTAGGTCAAACAAAGAAATGTAACAAAATCCGCTAATACAAATAGCAAGAGAACTCAATGAACAGCGATAGTATTGTAAAAGCAACAATTTTCATATCTAGGTCTTAATTTAAAGATAGTATAGTATTGCCAGTGAAATTGCACGTTTAGCATTTTGAGGAATTATTCAGACTTCATTTCATCTGACATAGATAGAGGTGACTGGCAGATTTGGGTTTGGAACTAGGATATAACAGCGTGCTTTATTAGTCAACTGGTTGACTGCGTGAGAATATCTTCTGGCACGGACTGGAAATCTTTTCAAAATCCTCACAAGCTGGAGCAAATCTCCAAAGCTGGGAGTCTGTGATTAAATTTCCACTAAATAACAAAATTACATCCATGTGTTTCAGGCTGGAGTAAACATAAAGCTGGTGATTTTTGCACAGCAAGAAAAATATCTGAATATGCAACTTCTTGTCTTGCTTGCAGGAAAACTGTTTAAATCAGAAGACCTGCCACTTATAGTGGAATTTTTTCTCATGTTCTATAAAGATAAGCCTATAGACTGGCTTATAGACCACCTGCTCTGGGTTAAAGTGTGCAATCCAGAAAAGGATGCAGTAAGTATGTCTATGACTTTACGACCATGAGTAATATTCAAACAATCCCAGTGACAAAATGATTTATTTTCAACAAGCGGAATAGAAATCTCTCAAACCTGACTTACTTTGGAATTTGTGGGGACAGATCTGCATAGAGCAGCGTGGTGTTTGAGCCCGTTAGGGCATTTGGAGAGGCCTGACTCACAGAAATTCAGATTTTCCACACCATCAGCCTCCATTGGCTCAGAACACGGATAGGGCAAGCTCACATCTGCCCGCAGCTGGTCGCATAGGCAACCCTGCAGCATCAACAACAAAGAAAAATTTGAATACGTAAACCTATGTGGACTATCGCTTCTCGTAACCTTCTGCTGACCTTCTAATATGAAAGTCAGTAAAGCGTACAATTTTACAATCACAGTTGTTTTGAATTTCTTTCTTTCAGGAAGTAGAACGTAAGTGTTTTGCTTTAAATCTTTTACTAGCTGGGAAATAAATTGACTGTTTGCCTGAAAAAAAAAATAATTGCAGGGGAATATGTAGATCAAATGATCTAAGTGATACTTTTCACTCAAAATGAAAGAAACAGTTGCGTTGAATTGCAAAAAGTGCCATTTCTAGCACTGCAGGTGAGCCCAATGATACGTTAAGTATTTCTTTATGTCCTTTTGCATTCTTTCTCTCCCCGGTCGTTGGTGCTGGTCACTACTCACACTCTTGTATAACAGACTGTGCCACGGAGGACTGACCAGAGTTTCTGCTCCTTCTTGGTTTTTAAAGTTCAAGAGTTGTATTTGATTAGTGTAGCCAGTCCTCACTCCAGGTGTTTGCACACGTTATTTTTGCGTTGATAAGCAAGAAGAGACAGATAGGAGTTGTGCAGAGCAGGAGGGTGACGGGAGCGGAACGAACGAGTTTTACCGTGTAGCAGAGGTGACTCCTGGGGATAGTGGAAGGTCCCTGGTTTTACACGTAGCAATGCCACTGAGGAGTCTCGATTCCCAGTGCATACAGAGAGGAGTAAGCTTTGAAATCCTACCCCATGGGTTAGGCCAGCTCATAGGAGTTAGAGTGAGCCTCAAGTAATTCAGGTTCTTGCCTGCCTGTGATAACAGAATAGAAAAAAAAAAAGATACTATTATGTTAACATCACCCATTCCAGATCTGTCTAACATGTCCCAACTTCCATCTGATAGCTGAAACATTTTATTTTGTAAGTGCCCGTTCTAGCTTCTAAGACCAGATTCATACCTGAACCGAAGCTGGGTTCCTGAAAGGCAGGCGGCTTGCGTGAGCCCGCTCCAGCCAAGGCAGCGCAGGGTGGTATCACCAGGTTTCTAGTGAGTTTCACTTCTGCTATTGCAATTTCAATTGCTGCGGGTAGGAAAAACCCACTGAGACAAGTCAGTCTCGTGCTACCCTCGGGTGGGAATGACCAGTGGCGTGACCTACGGGGACTGTTCATGAGATGCAAAAATGGAGACTGGAAGAAGGAAAGAGATCCCAGCTGCCGCTGCTCCTCTGCTTGACAGTGGACTTCCCTAGAGGCGCCAGAGAAGGCAAGCCAACAGAAACCCTCACTCCTTCCCCTTTCCGAGCAACTAAGAGTGTCACTAAGTGACTGCGCACTGTGCCTCACGGGAGGGTCAATGAGGCACCTGCTCATGGCGTTTACGTGCCATGCTGTGGTGATGGGTGTTTGGCACATGTTCTCGGCCTGGGCTGAGTACTAACATACCAAGATTGAGCTACATCTGCTCACTGAGGTGGAAAAGACAGTTTGTGATGATCATAGCCATTGGATCTCTGCGTGGTTCAGAAACTTTGTCATGTTTACCTCCTGTGAAACATCATCCAGCTCTGGGGTCCCCAGTACAAAAAGAGACATGGACCTATTCGAGCAGGTGCAGAGGAGGGCCACAAAGATGATCAGAGGGCTGGAGCACCTCTCTGATGAAGACAGGCTGAGAGAGTTGGGGTAGTTCAGCCTGGAGAAGAGAAGGCTCTGGAAAGACAGTATTACAGCCTTCCAGTACTTAAAGGGGGCTTATAAGAAAGATGGAGAAAGATTTTACCAGGGCCTGTCATGACAGGGCAAGGGGCAACAGTCTCCAGTTGAAAGAGGGCAGACTGGCCATAAGGAAGACTTTTTTTTACGATAAGGGTGGTGAGGCACTGGAACAGGTTGCCCAGAGAAGCTGTGGATGCCCCATTCCCAGAAGTATTCAAGGCCAGGTTGGATGGGGCTTTGAGCAGCCTGGTCTAGTGAAGGGTGTCCCTGCCCATGGCAGGGGGTTGGAACTAGATGATCTTTAAGGTTCTTTCCAAGCCAAACCATTCTGTGATTCTGTGATCATATGCAGCAGTGTGAATCGATCAGTGTAGTGGGGACTAGCGGGCTGCAGAGATGAGAGCCCTGACTCAATGAGGAGCCTTATCTCAGTTTCTGCACAAATGACCCCCCCACCAGACCTGTGCTATGGCTTATTCTCAGGTCCTACCATAAGTAGCTCCTTTGGTGGCGCTGCCATAGCATAAAAGGAGACATGCTAGAGATTGCATTATTATAGGGGATGAACCACAAACGCCGTCAGAAGAAAGATCACAAATTTATGCTCTTACCATGATTTTTTTTCTAGCAGAAGTGTAGTGTGCTTTTCAAAGAAACAGCTGCCAATAAATCAATTTGCATGTATTGTGTTTTTCCATTGTTTTGCTGAACATCTGCTGTGGACAAACATAAAATGCTTAGTTCTTTTTATAGCCTTCCAGGTGGTTTTGAACTTTTAATTAGTACTAAGGTGGAAAACATCAATCCCCCATGAGTTTCAGTGTTTAAGCCAGCTGCGTGAAGACTTTATCACTTCCAGCTTTAGAAGGAATTGATGTAGTTTATGTAACATTTTTCTTTTATAGAACTGAAAGCACTTGATTGAAGAGGTAAACACATTATCCTCTCAAATCTAAAGATGTGAGATGTGGGATACATAGAAGTTCAATGATCTTCCAAACTCATACAATAATTCTGTGGCAGAACCGGGAGTAGAACCCAGGGGGTCTCATTTTAGCTCTTTGTTCTGTGCCTTGATGCTTCATTATGTGTCATTAATTACTGTAGCACATTTGCTTTATTGTATCAAGCTATGATGGTCTTTAGATATAGAGCAACAATTACATTTAAAGAAGTAATTTGCTATCATTCAAAAAATTAAGAAACTCAGAAATTACTACCAATTACAGTGATTTAATTCCCTGGTATATGTCATGTCACAAAGTGTACTAAGATGGAGCAGCGGGATTCAGATACAGTATCGAAGGGCCGTATGTAATTACAAGATAGAAGATAAGTAACTTATAGTATAATATAGTGCATTATAAGACTCTCGAACATAGCAGAAGAGCCAAATGCTAAAAATTGAAATATAACTAGATTCTATCTCAAGAAGGTCAGTTTTGGTCAAAATAGTTTAATTAGAATGATATGTCAAGGCAAATTAAATTAAATTTGCCAGAAACGGTTAAAAAAAATCCATCAGTTTCAGGTTCAAGGTCTATTTTTGTCACTCTGAAGTGTGATTGATGGTATACAGTGCAAAAATCCCTAGGCGTGGTTGAGCCTTCAAATCTACATAGCACCACAAGTGGAATTACGATTTCAGGTCTAGAAACGGTGTATTTGAAATAAGGTGACTGTTAATCTAAGGATTACTCATTTAAATACGGGTAAAAAACCGGGACCCATACCCTCAACTACATAATGAACTCCCTTTTACTTTCTTTCCAGATACACTGTGAAAAGGAAAAGGCAAAGTTACGTATCCGTGCTAAACCCTCTCTCTTTCAGCATGTGGGAGTTTATTCATCGTTGGCTGGGAAGATACAGAATTTGAAAGTAAGGATAAGAAATCAATGCCATATTTCTAAATTATAGGCTTGTGTTCTGACTTGTTTCTCAAATCAGTTTCAAGCATTGCGTCTTTGGCATTAGATGGCATTTCCATATCCAAGAACTTTGGTTTACACATTTGGGGGAGAATATTGATCTGGCATCTAAACTGCAGGTGGGACACACTGCTTCTGCACAAACATCTTTGAATCTCAAATCTGAACACTTGTACGGGTCATAGTAGCATTTCATGGCCTGTAGGAAGCCTCTTCACAGCACAAGGTTTCATTGTGATGAAATAGATTGTATATTTTTGACGCTAAGGTAATGATTTTCTGGAATAGCTCCCTGTAGTAATTCAAGATATTTGAGCATTTCTTTTTCACTGTACGAGTGAAATTACATTTCTTTATATCCAACAGGATAAAGATTTTGGCAGGAATGTGCTACATAAAGCACATAATAATCCACCTGCGGAAGTGTATACAAGCCTAAGAATTTACCAGCAATATACCTTGGAAAATGTTTATAAAGGAAAAGACTGTTTTTGGGCTTCAGCTCCAGTGGCAGGGGACTACATCAGGTTCACCTTTTTGAATCCAGTAAAAGTTGAAAAGTAAGTATTCCATGATACGGAATATGGAAGTCTACACATACCCAGTTTGGAAATGACTGAATCTGTTCAAAATCACCAGTGCTCAACTGTTTGCATCAACCATAGCTTCATTACTGGCAAAAAAATCCAGGATTTGCTGTTTGTCTGCTCCCCTTCTTGAATTCCCCTCCCGAAATACATTTCTTCCTTGGTAATTAGAGATCTTCTTAAAGGTTTTTCCCTTTTATTTCTTTGGTTAAGTATTTTAAATTCTCGTACGGTAATTCTCAAAGGAATTTGTTTTTAACTAATGAATTTCATCAATGGAGTCAGTGAAAGGTTTATTTCTATAGTTGTCAACAGAAAGGCTGTTTGCATGATGTCAAGTCAAAGGCTGTGTCCCAGACCAGACACTTACCAGTGTAGGTGAAAGCAAAGAGAAAATATCACTATTGTGAGGAAATAAGAGTGCAATAATAAAGGTGGGATTCAGTTAAAAATTCAGACTTGAATGTAGGTGTTTACAGTAGAGACGCCTACATAAGGTAGGTGTGTAAGCTCCTCCTGTGCATGACAGAGATCTACTCGATACCGTTAGTGGAAGCTAGACAGCTATTCATCTCCTTCTCTGTTGGGTCACCTGAGTCAGTTGCTAAGTTTCATTGAGTGTACTGAGTGTGTCTCCATTGTCTATAACAAGAGCTTGAACACTTGGGTCACAGCTGGACTTCTAACTCCACATGTTTGGACCTACAGCCAAGTCCCACCTTGAATGTTTTTCTCATTCAAAAAGATAAAACTATCTTCTCTGGTTTCACCTCATTCAATGTGGGCAACTTTGAAAGGAAGACACACCTGTAGCTTAAGATAGAGAAGTGTTTTTCAGAAGGACTTACTCTATGAACAATACAAATTGAGGTTGGCACCAAAAGAAGCAGTCCTGCCTGGTTCAGCAAAGTTTCTTCTATGTCAGATTGGAGAACAGATCTGAGTTAAAACTAACCTAGCAAGAAATATGGTTCCAGGAGAGTCTCTCCGACACAAGTTACCATAATTACCATATCTCTGTAATGATATTCAGAGAGAAAACTCTTTTGCTGTTGTTATACTTCCTCCCAAAACTGGTCTCAAAACTAAGAAACTTCCATTTTTGCAAAAACTGCAGATTTTTCATTTATTTAAAAAGAAATCTAAAAAAGCAAGTCTGTACCTCCATCTAGTGAGCTGTACTAAATGACAGTTGTTATAATAAACACTGGTGTTCTTTGATCAATGCTGTTAATTAACTGGCTTACGCTTTGGGAAACTTGAGTAGCCTATATTTTTGCATTTTCCTGTTACTGGGGAGCTGTACCGGATGAAGCTAACTTACAGATGGTATTGCCTAACACCTGGTCCCAGCCCCATCACTTTGCTAACCTATGAAAATGTATAGTTAATTGGGTAATATTTGAAACTTTCCTTCAAAACTGGAATTACTTGCCTAGAACTTTCCTAAAGTATAAAATACCTGGAAATAATACACCTTTATCATCAGGTACTTCTTCAGAAGTGGAAACAGGGAGCACCCTGGTGATAAACTGTTTAACACTACTGTGGAAGTGTTGCCAGCTGATGTAAGTCTTTTATTTCCAACTGTAATACACAGTGCTATTTCATTTTATAGAATGATGTTCAGCATAAAATGTCATGCCCTAGAAAATATTTCTGGAGATTTTATTTTTTACAGGAAATGCTAAGAAAAGAACTGATTGACCATGGAAGTAAACTTAACTACACAGCAACCAAAGATGGATATTTAAAAATAGGTAAATTGTATATTGCCACTTCAAACCCAGAAATTTTGTTCCTATGTATAAAATGTTTTTTTTTGCATTTGAGAATGTAATTAACTCTGTAATAAATACAACATTCCAAGGTGAACTATTAAGAAAAAGAAACCTTTTATGCTACTGCATACTATAGTATATGGTGTTTGACCAACTACTATCCTATTTTGTTTTAAATACTGAAGTACCCTGCCAGCAGTGGCAAAAGCCAAGGCATCTAATTAGAAGAACAACTAATTGCAGTCGCTGCAAGGTCTTAATAGGATAATTGATTCCCATTTGGATTTTGCAGCCTTAGCTGAAGATGAGCATTTCTTACGACTATGACAGCATGACCTGGTGCTCCAACCTGAAATGAGGCATAACGCAGTGCACCTTCCCCATTCTTCACCTCACCCTTGCCGATTTCTTCTGTCTCTTCTACCACATCATTGCTCTTTTCTCCCAATGAACTACTTTCACCTCACTGGCGCTTCTCGATTGCTTTGATTTGCACCTCTCGCCCACCTCCTCGTGGCTATTTTGCTCTAGAGATCCAAACGGAAATGCTGTCAGCTCACAGTTGCACATGCAAGTTGATAGGAAAATGAATATCATGCATTTTGCATTTGTCTGCAGTGGTTTTATGCCAGTTTAACAAGGTTAGTTAAAAAGCACTGAACTATTGAAGAATGTATCAGAATTGGTCCATGATATATATTCCTAATATATCTTTTTAAAAATAATCATACTTCTCAGAAAAGCTTTTTTAGATTATTTGTGATCACGTGTGCCCTATGCATATGGTCACTACTAACATATTTAGATTTATTTTTTAACATTTGTAGCTACAGGTTCTTAATTTTTTGTATTCTTCTCCAGCTCCTAGTTGCTGAAGGAATGAATCCTTCTTCTTGTTTATAGCTTTATCTTTCAGTTGTTATGGTTTGACCTTTTCTGAAGGATTTTTTTCCCCCTAATGTTGTATTCCTGCAGTTAATTTCTAATTTAGAGCTTTTGCCTAAGTTCACTTGGAAGTGTATTTCATTCTAATACACATTTGTACAGGTCTTGTTTTATTTTTTATTTAGGGGCTTTTGAAAATGGAATTGCAGAAGGCGCTATCAGTCAGTCAATAGGAAAAATACAGGCTATTCGTTTATCGGTCAATTCTGATTCTCCTGTATGGGCAATACTTAGTGAGGTAAGCATTTTAATTAAAGCATTTTAATTAAAATTTATTAAATCAGTTTCAGTTCTTCCTACCATATAGTATTAATAATCATTAATTTTTATTTAATTTTTGATGGGGCTTTGTGTGGAAATACTCACACAAGTTTAGAATTATGTTAATTATTCAGGGGAGAAGTTAAATTTGCTTCATAGAAAAAGCGCTGGAAATGCTCAAATGGGATGATTCTCCAGTTTTAGAGTGCTGTCAGTATAACCACTAGAATTTGGGTCATCATAAACAACCAAAGGAGGCAGAGAGGCTTTTCTAGCTTTTTTTCAGTCACCATGTTGGATATTAATTGTAATATGCAAACATTTTCAGATGAACATGTGATTTTTTTATTCTTCAGGCTTCTCCCAAGTGTCTGAATGTGTGTGAACTCATAAGTAGAAAGTATTCAGCATAAGTCACTGAAGAGAATTGCTACAGCCTTAAACTTACAGCCATAGCTGGAAGGAGGGAAAAGCTGCTGTCTTAGGCAATGCTTCGGCAGATTTTAGAAAATAATATATTTTGGGTTTTTTTCAGGTACTTATCAAGACATCTGCAACCTGAAAAAAGAAAAAACATTTTTGCTGTGTGGCTTGTTACAGATTGTTTGAAAACTAGGCTAACGGCAACGGCTGGGGAAAAAGAACAAATCCAAACCCATTTAATTCTTAATACTGTGTATTAGGAAAGAGTTGAGCTAACTATTAAATCTTTATATAAAGAATATTAAAAGCTATAAAGAACCCCATGATACTAGTAATTTCTATAAAATGTTCTCAAGTAAGGTGCCATCTATAAAAATCTTACCTTAGCTTGGCAACATTTAATAAATATTAACAATTGATATAGTGTTACAGGCTGTGTCAGGGACTAAAGCATACAAGTATGAGAAGTTTCACTAAAACTATGGATGTGTTTGAAAAATATTAAGGACACAGTTTTCAGCTCCGCTAAGGACACTGGTCAGTTTTGGAGGGAAAGGAGAACTGAAGGAAAAGTCAATATTCATTGCAAGTCTTTAGAGCAGCCCACAGAGATGGGAACTACTTCACAATATGAAAATAGATCTCAAACTTAACAGACAAAGTGTGTTTCAGCCTTAATATAGTGTAAGTTATTTTTAATACTTTTTTGAATAGCAAGTGCCTACAAGTTACCATCTGAATAACTTGAAAGCTAAACAGGTGTTGTTTGGAGGATTGTCAAACTCTGCAGGGAATTGTGCATGGAATTTACTACAGGAAAGAATATGTATAACCATATTTTTGTAGAAATAAAATCTATTTAAATAAAAATTTTGATCCCGTAATTTGATAATCAGTATGTACTGATACTTAAATCCTGGTCACAAGGCAAAACTCAACATAAATTTGAAAATAAAAGGTAAACCACAATAGTGTCATTTGAAATGTTTGTGGGAAACGATAATCCGCCTTGGACATCTACCCATTAACGTGCAGAATTCCTGTATCACTTCCTTAGCACTTGAAGCACGACTCATTCTCCTGCATGTCCACTGCATCGTTAACAAGCAGACAGCGAGAAGTAAGCTGGACTGTACACTTTTGCTTGGATTTGTATTAAATGGGTTAAATTAGTGTAGGATTGTACTCTTAATGCAAGAGTATTTTTATTTAGAATAAGAGAAAATTAATTTTCTTATATTAAAAAAGTCCAGAACGGTGTTTTTTTAAAGACCACCTCTAATAATATTTTGATAATTTACAGTACTGTTTATATACTGTGGTGCTATATATGTGTGTGTGCAGATATATATAGGTACATACCTACACATGTATTTCTTGGACCAAATATTGCAGCCTTCATTAGATTAAGAGTTTAATGCAGGTTAAGAATTAATGCAGTAATCCAAGTGCTTAGATATACAGAGGGACACCTTTATGCATCAGCACTTACAGTAAAAAGAAGGGTTGAGACCAGTGGATCGTTAAAAAGCAGTAGCTAACGCTGCAACTGGGGAAACAAGGGAAATCAAGTGGCTCTGCATCGAACTACCTGGCACGAGAAGGGCAGAGCCACCTCCCTTCGACCCTGCTCAGCATCGCCTTCCAGATCTTCTTTTTCCCTGCTGATACAGGAGTCTCAGGCGTTTACTCACGAAAACTTGTACGAGGGAAAAAAGCACAACTTAGATTACATTAAGGGAAGACAAAATTGAGTGCCATTAAGTCATTCTCTCTCTTAACCTGAAGTGTTTTAGCATCTTTGGGGAAAAACAAAGAAACTGACGTGAATAGGACCCTTTACCCAAAAAGGCAACCTACAGAACACTTGTTTTTGGGTGGGTTTTCTTTTTTTTTTTCCCCAGAGTTTTAGAAACTTGCATGGGTATGAAAATGATTAAAGTGTAGGTCTTCTCCTGATGTCTTCGTTCAGTTCTTAGTATATCATAGCTTTGAGTAATCTCATTGAAATCGCATCGTGTCATGGGAACGATCTTCGTCTTCACGATCTTGTCAAACACTTCAGAATGGCAAGTTCTTGCGTCATCTGCCATCAAAAGATGAAAGAAGCAGAAATCAAAGTAGAAAGAGAATTTCTTGTAGAACATTTTATTAACTGGGGGACCTAGTAAAAAACTTAAAATCTTCTTTTGTCATTGCTTTCACTGCAAGAGTCACAAGCTGGGAGCAGTGTCTGCATTCAGGCTGCCTTACACCCACTTGTTACAGGGAAGAGTCACTGGAAGAAGGAAATTATTAGTCAATGAAAACATGGAAAATACTAAGGTAATGGATTTTCTTACTAAACCCTCTTATTTTCACAGTGAAAGGAGATTTCACACTAAGTGTTGAAGCGTAATTTCAAAAAACTCATCAGAATCAATCAGGAAGTGACTGGACTGTTTGAAATATTTTGTAAATACAATTTTTTTTTTTCATTCTGTGCCGCCAGCTTTGTGCTTCATTCATTCTGTTTCTATTTTTACGTATTTTACATAACCATTGTAATCACAGAATATGCTTCCCATCACTTTGATGCAAACAAGGTTTTAAATGTTGACATAGTAAATAATGAATCCTTGCAGATGCACCGTTAAAGTAAAATTTTGCTTAGTCCTGACTCTTCCCTGTGCTTTGTGGAGCACAGTGGTTTCTTGCACAGAAGAACCACAGCTTCACTAGAAAACCGAAGGAACCGCGGGAGAGGAACTCTGGATGTTCACTGAGGAAGAGATGGATTGTGAGCGTTACAGACTCTGGAAGTTTAAGAAAAGGGAGTGCAATGGAAGTACACTTGCATACTTTTGCAGGTTACGGAGTGAATTAGCTGGGTTTGTTCCTAACAGTCTCTGTTAGGCAAGGAGCAGTTAGAGAATGTGTGCAGCTTCCTCTCCACCCTGCAAGGAAGGTCCTGCCTGTGGTTTTCCATTTAATAATCCTACGCGCTGAACCTGCACGCACCTTCGCACGCCACGGCTCTGAGGTCAGTTTAAAGGCTGCAGAGAGGCCTCCTCCTGCGAAGCTTCAGTTCAGGTAATGGATCCAGGGAATAAGGAACATCTTCTAACTTTATGAGGGACTGGTTTCTGCAGTGTTGGCATTGTGATTGTAACTTCCAAACCCAAAGGCAGGAAGCCTAAGTCAAAAAACAACTAGGAAAGGAGTTTTGGATTCCATACCAGATCACCAAGCTCCTTCAACAGGAAATTTTACTTCAGTATTTTCATATTTTCATGTGGTTTAAAACAAGTCTCAAAAATACCGACTACGTCAGGCTCTTTGTACATGTACATAATCAGGTTAAATGTCTGAGTGGGGAGAAAGAACATTTTTCAAGCTAATTCGGTATTAATGACAGCTTGTTCAACCCATTTTGATTTTCACTGGAGCGCAGTTATTCAGTTCTCTGAACGGTGCCCCTCCATTCTTGTCTTAAATCTTTTGAGTGACTTTTGAAAGGGGAATGCTAACATTTGTCTTCAATACAAAAGGCAGTTATGAACTTTACCAATTTTTTAGAATGTTTTTATTACCACTAATTAGGTGGGCCCCTAATCTCATCAGTGTCACTATGACTTTTTACACAGCTTAATACAAGCACACACCTACTGCAAATGTTAACAGATGCTAAACATACCCTGAGAAGGGACTAGACTCTTAACAGGAATATCTCTTAGAATTAATTAGGAGATATTTAATCCAAATTTGAAGATGTATTTGCTTATCGAATTGAAAATCTTCTCTCTCACATGTTTGAGGAAGTAAGTGGATAGTGTCCCAGACATTAGGATCTCAGTTTTCCCCAACGTTTACTTTTTCTGTTACTCATAAGTCACACATTTGTTAGCTGTATTACTGGTTGCACAAACTAATGTCTCACAGTGGTTTGGGTTGTAGGATTTTTTTTAAACTGTTATTTCCATAAATGTAAGATTCCAGATGAATCTTTCATAGATGCTGTACAATGAACGGTAAGAATATTAACAACTAATTCTGCAGTAAGCAGAAATCTTTAATTCTGCGATCACTTCTAAAAGGATGTATGTGTATTTCAAGCTCCGAGGATAGTTTTCATCTGTCTTTGTTTCATGATGGATTGCTCAAGAACATTCCTTAATTATTTTTTTAGCTAGAGGTGTCTAAAGATTGACATTTCTGTAGGACTACAGTACCATTTCTCAAAAGTACATTAAATAAGGTTTTGAATTGAGGCATATCAGATCTTTCTGATCAGCATTAGAATCATAGAATCAGATGACTGAGAAATGGTACCATAGCTTGTGCGTTAGTTTACAATGACCTTGTAATACTTGAAAGGCAGAATACCACAAAAATAAATATGAGCATTTGGATTTACAATTCATATTACACATTCTAATGGTAACTCCATCTGAGTCAACAAACTCATCTGTGGTAGACATAAACCAAATGGAGAAATCTATAAAAATTATCTGAAGATATAAATTATTTTAGGAGGGAGGAAGCTTAATGGTACAGGCCCTAATTGCCATGTCTGAAAGGCAGTTTCCTCAACAGGGTAAGAATCAAATAACATAAAACAGATTCTTGTGACCTGAGTGCTGCCTGAAAGAGGCTTAGAGTTATAAGAAAAAAGTACCACTTTTTCTCATGGCTATCAACATTGCCGGTATTTCCTTCCTTCTTTTCTTTCACAGACCCCCGGTTTCATAGGCAATAGAAAGAATAGCTCTGCGTATGTGCCTTAATAAGAATTTCTTGGGCAGTGACATCTGCCTGCATTTGAAGGGATGGCTGATACTGCAGTGACACGTGCCCTTGGCTGTGTAGGAGTGCACTTCTCAAAAGCAGACTTGAGTGAAGAGCTGCAGATGCACCCTTGAAAGAGATTCCACAGTAAGAATGAAAGACAGTGGCTGCAGTTTAGATGGTTCATCTCACAAATATTGGCATGACGGTTGGTGTCCGGAACCGACACTGAGCATGAAATGAGGGTGACAACCCTTACAGCCTGTGGCTAGGAAGAAGGCTTTGATGATGCGAGTCCTCGAGTGACACAGTGTCACATGCAAACATACCAAAGCCTGACCCAGTTTGTCAGCAGCCGGGCAGCTACAACAGCTGTGTTCCTCAGGATCCCTCAAGGAATGGCTTGTCTCTGCCCTCTCCCACACATTTCAAGTATCAGTTCCACGGATAACATTTTAAATGCTTAGAAACTGTACGCTGTACAGCTTGGGCTGGTCCAGAAAGCTCTGCAGGGCAGTAACTCCGTACCTGCTGGGTTCAGTAGGCCTGGGCGAGGCTCAAAAAATCAGGAATTGCTGCCATAGCTGCTCCGCTCAGCCGTCCCTCAAATGTAGATTGGGTCGCTGCACTGCACCTCCAGGTGCGCTAAAATCCTTTGTCAATTTGAGCTGAATTGCTCCAGTTAGCGATGGAGAAGCCACTTTGTCTTTATTTCTCCTGATCGCTGACCACAGGTGTGCGGAGGATAACGATGCTTAAGGTCCCGCTGCCTGTGGCCACGACGTATCTATAAAAGCGTCCACGCTGGAGCGCACGCCGACGCACGTCAAACCCAACGTAATTAAGTTGCAACTCTCCCTCAAGGAGAGGCAGAGGCAGGCCGTTTGGCGCCAGGACCGGGGCAGAGGCAGGCCCCGGCCCCAGCACTTCCCCGGGCCCAGCCCGGGCGCCGAATGGCGTCGCCGCGGCGAAGCCGAGGGGCAGGCTGGGAAGGGGCTGCCGGCCGATTGGCTCGGGCACCACGTGCGGGGAGGCTGTCATCGGCGGGCCGATCCGCGATTGGCGCACGCCGCACGGAGGGCGCCCTCGATTGGCGCGGCTGCCTGCCCGCTGTCCGCGCCCACGCGCACTCCGCGGCGGCTCGTTGAGGTCGTGATTCGCGAGCGGATTGGGCAGGGCCCCGCCTGCCGCGCCTTGATTGGCTGGGGCGGAGCGGCAGCACCTGCTCCTCGGCGCCCGCATCCCTGGGAGCGTCGGGGGAGGCGGTGCGCATGCGCAGCCGGTGATGCCCTGGGAAAAGCGGCCGGGACCGGCTAGCGGGGCGCGGAGGGGATTTCGCCGCCGGTAATCTGCCCGCCACCGCGGGGAGGGGCTGCGCTGGGACTGCCCTTGCGGCCGCCCTTGCGG
>VXBL01008146.1:1407373-1494297 GCA_013400195.1 Aramus guarauna
TGTGGGAGGGGGCGCCCGCCCGCCGGGCCCGCGGTGGCGGCGAGAGGGTGCGTGTCGGTCACCTGCAGCGCCCGCCCTCTCTCCGCCGCGCCGCAGGTGCGAGGGCGGGTCTCCGCGGGCGTTCTGCGTGTGTGGCGGGGAGGAGAGGCCAGCGGCTCCCCTGCTTCGCACGCGCTCCCCGCCTCCCGCGGGGTTTCCGCGCGCCCCGGCCGTTACTGGCCGTTAGGCCGCCCGCGGCGGGAGGGCTGGAAGCGCGAACCTGGGCTGTAGCGTCTCCGGTTCGCCCGCCCCTCCCGGCCGGCCGCGGGGTTCCTGGGGACGGTGTCGGGGCCCGGCCCCACGCGTGAGGAGAGCCTTCCCGCAGGAGGAGCGCGGCCCCCGTGGCTACGCGCGGTTGCGGGGCGGCGGCCGTCATCCCTTCGTGGTCTTGTGAAAAGCGGCCTGCGTGTGAAATGGGGGAAGAGGCTTCGTTTCGGGCACTGCCCGAACACCGAGTGGCTGCTTTCCTCAAACTCTTTGTTGTTGTGTTGTTTTTAAGTTGAAAAATAACCTCTTCCTGGAGGTTTTACTCAAGCAACAAAAGAGCTTGGAAAAGTACCCGTGTGAGTACCACACTGTGGCTGGAGTCGTTGCTAAGTTAATGCATTTAGCGTTCATTTCAGTGCAGTGTTTTTCATACTTCAGCAAAAGACGGGAAAGGGCCAGTTGGCGTGCAAAATAAAGGAAAAAGAAAAAAGTTGTGTAAGAATTCCTGGGTGTTTTTCATGGAGTGGTTTCAGCTGGGTGCTGTTTTCGGTCAGGTTGATGCTGCTGCAGCTCTATGGAGGAGGAATAAGGCAGCATGTGGTTTATGGGTGGGGGTAAAACCCCACTTTCCTGTGCTCTGGATGGAATTGGTGTTTGGCCCTAGGAGAAGCCCGTGGGTTAGTGCTGGATGCAGGAGGTTTAGACCTCTGAGTGAGAAAGGGAGTAAGACTGCTGTTAACAGCCTTTCTGCTCGAGAGCGCAGAGATCTGAGAGCTTCGTGAAAAAGGTATGACCTCCTTCAAAGTCCAAGGAAATGTTGGTAATAATCTAAAAGATCCTGACCTCTATTTAGATCAACATCAAATGGAACATGGAAAAGACCACGGTGCAGAGGTGTGAAGACTGACATACTGTGCAACAATCTGTAGAAATCAAATCATTCAGGTGGGAAAGGACCCCAGGAGGTCTCTGCTTCAACCAGCTGCTCACGGTGGGGTCAGCTTTGAGGCTAGTTCAGGTTGCTCAGAGCTTTGTCTGGTTGGTCTTAGAAAACCCGAAGGACTGAGACCAGGCAGCCTGTACCACTGCTTGTCCGCCCTCATGGCGGGGGTGGGGGGAAGTCTTAATGTCCAGTCAGAATATTCTTTCAGTTTATGTCTGTTGTCCTTCCTGAGTACATGTCTCAGAAGCAGTGGCTTGTTACTTTAGGTGCAATATTATGCTGATGTTGCGGCACTGTTGCAGGTCCCCAGAGCGTGCTTTATCATAGTGCTGCTGCCTCAACTGTCTCTTCTGATGTGCAGAAGTGCTGTAGTTACCCATGTTCCTATGGTAAAGAGTGACTAAGCTATGCAAGAATTAAGTTTGAAATTACAGGTCTGAAGTTACATATATAGACAGAATTGTCAATATGTTTATCTAAAGAAAGCTGAATATAAGCTATCCATCCCAAAAGGAATAATTAGGAATCCCACTTTTGGAGGTGTAATTATTATTGGATAAATTTCTGTGGCTCAACTTCTACGATTACAGCTTTTCAGAGTGAAGAATGACTATCCAGTTCTCTCATGGGCCGTATTATAGCTGTATCGCATTCCTACTCAAAACCATACATCTTGACAGTAATTTTGAAGTTAGTTACTTGCTGTAACTCCCTGAAAGATGGTTTGGAAGTCACTGGACGTTGATGTTTAGGCCAAGACTGCTAGTACGTGCGTTTGGTGTTTGTGTGAGTGCCGTAGACTGGCATAACTTGTTTTGTTCTGCTGAGAAACTTTTAGCAGTGGGGATCCTTTTGGCTTGCTTTTATGGTCACCTTGAGGAAAGACTAAGAAAAGTTTTTCATAGGTCTTCATGTGTTAATTAACAAAGCTCAGTAAGTTTTAACAACAATTAAATATGTAGTGTGAAGTTCTGTTTTGAGAACAGAACCTCTTTGGCTTAGTTGAAAGATTTATTTTACATTCTAAGATTGTAATGCTCACAGAGCTCACAGATGTAGAAGATGTAATGGTCTTGTTTGAAACCATCTTTGATCAGTAACTGAGTGATAACTATAATTGTTCTTGAGAATGTATTTCGGTGTTTATGGGATTATTTTAAATTGGGATTGGTCAAAAAAGTATGCCTTCTCGAAGGGAAAAGTAAGAGATATAATTGAAGGCTGAAAGAAATTAGGAATGTTCTAGGTTAGGATCAGGGAGTAGTGATAAGACTTGGCATGAAAGAAATGAGAGTATCAGGAGTTTTGGAAGGGAACTGTGTGGAAAGGTGAGTATTTGATTTCTTGGGTGCCCTTCCTAGTCTGCACATGGAACAAAAGCGGATGGGGCTAATTATGGTAAAATTACAGCTGTGTAAGTGAAAGGTGTTTTGGATTGTACACAAAATATGCCTCAAATGTATTGACAAAGGAAGATGTATCTCTTCATCTGCTTTAGGAGAAGAGGAGGAGACCACCTGCATGACAAAGTAGCTAAAGTAAGGTAGGCAAGTTTTGTGCTAAAAAAGCAAGTCTAATACCTGATTAATATATGCCACCTTAGTTAAGAACTAAGGAGTCCTGGAAGGTATTGATGTGAAATTCTTCAACTACTTGTCCTAATACAATGATAAAGAACAAGAAAATGGGGGTGGTAAAACTAAGTGCGATAGCCTCCAAAGGTGTTCAAAAATACACCGTGAGACTGAATGTTCACAAGATAAAAATAATCTTGCCCTGAAGACTTGGTTGTTCAGTTTAAATTCTAGAATTGGCTGATTAACAGTAATAGTTCTTAACTAAAATTTACATAAAATAAACCACAAAAAGCCTAGTAAAATTTGCAGATAACTTTTGAGATGTATCACTGTTAACTGAGAAAAGCAGGCACCATAAACTTACCATCCTCAAGCAAAATACACAGCAGGGTGAAAAGTCCTGCAAAGAATGGCATGGATTGTGGATAATAGTGGAGGAGAAGAAAAAAAAAAAAGTAACATTATTAATGCAGTTTTGTGGAAAATAGGCGTTTGTCCCAAGAAGGGAGACTTTTGATGGTTTCCTATTATTGACATAGTACTAGTGTGTGAAACACTTTACTACTTCATGATACTTCTGGGGTTTGGCTCTAAATATAATCAGTGCAGTCAATATTAACTTAATAGATCTTAAAAGGAATAAGGAAAAATAATTAGTTTTCCTTTCGGACATTTGTAGTACATTCATACTGGGATGTGGGGGTTTTTAGCCCTGATACTGTTTGATCTGTTTATGTGTTGCTTGATAGAACTTGCAGATGTTATAAATTGAATGATAAATAATTCTTAGTGCAATTCTAATGTTTGAATTGCTTAGCAAATCTGATAAAGCCAGGAAGAAAGAAAGACTCGCAATTCCAGTGTAAGGTGGTATCTTGAATTGCTGGGATATTTAGGGTTGTAGTGGTAAACAGTTTAATCTCTAAAGAGCAATGATATAACTGAGAGGGTGACTGCTTTCTCAGGCGCAGAAAACGCCTCAGTAGCAGAATATTTAGTATGACTAGTAGTCACTAAAAGTAACACAAGGTTTGAAAATGTCTTACAATAGCAAACTAAATATCAGTATTTGTCTTTCTTTTTAATGTTTTCTGAAACAATCTCACACTTTCTTTTGACACTTACAGCTGGAGTTGATACGAGCTCTGCACTCATCTAAATGTAGACAGTGGAAGAAGAGCCTAAGTAAATCTGGCAATGGACAATAATGCATCCTAAATCTATCAATTTTATATTCCCTAATGAAAGGGATGTTACTTTTTGCTACACTGTAGAGATTGATTCAATTTGATTACTTGTTCAGATTGTTAGGGAATGAGAAATACAGAAGCAGTCTGGCTTAGTTCTTAAAAGCGCATATATACTGCAGTCAAATTCTTGCTAGGTTTGTGGCCTGGCAAGATAAGGGAACAAGCTACAAGCACTTCCCTAGGGACAACAGAAAGGGAGAAAGAGTCTGAGTCAGGTCTGTGTAGTAAGAAATGCTTCAAATCGAAATATAGCACTTTACTAAAATACTGTAGTGACAATATTTATGATCTTTATTTCTTATTATTTTAATGTGTTTTTTTCTCTGGGGAAAAATTGAAATAGCATTGATAATATCCTTGCAATGATATTTAAAATTTAAAAATTTCAGTTCTTCAGATAACCAGCATGCATTTCCAGTGGGACTGGCTGTGCTTGAGTGTCCTGATAATTAGCTCAGTGACCGCAGAAATTGAAAACGAAGAAACTCTGGATGGAGATGTCAAAGTGGAGGATTTTGACAAGCAGTCTCAAGAAGCTGATGTTGACAGAGAGAAATCTTCCTTAGAGGTAAGATTACAGAAGTCTTTAAAGCTACGTAGTTATAACTAGTAAAGAAATTGGTGGACAAACAGATTTAAAAAAGAGCAAGTTAACACACAGTTGACAACTGCTGTACATGTAGGACAAGCTTAATGAATGATTCTGTTCTGCTGAAGTGTAACACCAGATCTCCTGCCTGCGGTGGATAGTCATGAAGAAGGTTTTGCTAGTCTGTGTTTCAGAGCACATCCAGAACCTTTTATTCTAAGTCTCAACATGCTGTTTCTAGAGAAGAGAGCAGAGAGTTTCTTTTCTGTCTTTTAGGTTGTATACCAGACTCCAAAGCCAACTGGGGAAGTGTATTTTACAGAAACCTTTGATGGAGTATTGGCTGGGTAAGTAAGTTTATGCTGTAAAATTATAAACTTTTACTTTCAGCAGTTTAATTTATAGTGGCAGGACTTACTTTGTATTCATTTTTCTGCTAGTATCTTTATAAAAATTAATTTTTACAAGGGTTAGAATTGGGAAGGCTGGTAATGGTTGCTCCAAATACATCATAATGTTAAGCTGGACAATTAACATTTCAGGCATGTTGCTATTTTTGAATAATATAATTTAAAGATTTAGCCAGTTAACTTTAGCTAGCTGCAGGGTGAAGTGCATAGCCGTTACACTGCAATAGCAAACTCTTTCTTCCTCTTCACGTGCACTTAGTTATGTGTAAGGTGGCAGCACCTTCAGCATTATAGATAAATCCTCTACTGGGGAAGGCTTTTTTTGCAGATTTTTGGAATTAATTTACTGTATTGCTTCCCATACTCAATAAGAATTAGATATTTATGAGATTACTGAAGTGTTCCTCGGCAGTTTGACCTTACTGCATTGAAATTTTAGAAAAATCTTCAGGTTTATCTTAACAACTCTTCAACCAGAAATTTTTGTCTTGTCTGTATCTTCCAAGTTTTCTTGTAAAAGTATGGCAGTGTAAGATGTAACTGCTCCTGGGTGATTAGTGTTGCTCAACGAAAAGCTGTGCATTGTGAGCTATAGTCAGCTGCCACCAATGCGCTGTCAGTAAGAGTGATTATAATCTATTACTTTCTATTTCTGGAGGAGACTTACTACTTTTAGTTGCAAAACAACTTGGCTTTCAGTCCTCTTTCTGGCTCAGATGTAAAGAGTGTAGAATATTAAGGAGGGGAAAAAAAAAAGTACCATAGAATCATAGGATAGTTTGGGTTGGAAGTGACCTCAAAGATCATCTAGTTCCAACCATATAAATGTGGTATCATGAAAAAGGTGTTTTCATACATTATAAAACTGATGGAAGACAAACTATCAATCTTGGCTCTGAAGAGCCAAACAGAGGAGAAAGAAGATGCAACATGATACGTTCATTATGGTAATATGTAAAGCAGCCTGTTTTTTTACTTCCTGTGAGAAGACGGAGACCCAGCTACTGTGGGAGTGAGGTTATACCATCATAAGACATGTATGTTTGCTGACAATGCACAATTTAAACTGTAAACAAAATAACATGGTAGCAGGCACCAGTAACTTATGTAAGATTGAATATTACTCCATTTTCCAATTGTTTCTAAACGGATCTTTTGTTCAGTGGCCTGGTGTTCCCTGTAACTCTGCACTAGTCTGTCATTACTCACATTATATTCTTTCATATTTTCTTATTTTTGTTACATATTTAGACCAAATGTGGAAGGAAAATAAGTTAACAAGTTTCCATCTTCAGTGTATCGCTTGTCTTAATGATATGTCACTTCTAAATGTTAAGTGCGATACAAAAGCAGTATTGATGACAGGAAAAATGATTAAATAGAAGAGGTGATAATGGTTGTTAACAAAAAAAACCCCCAAAAACCAAAACTGAAAACCTTGATTAACAAATGCAAAAACTTAGCAGGGATACTGGAATGATATAATTCATCCCAGTTTCTAGCTTCATGAGATCTGTTCAAAGATTAGCCTGTCTTCCTGCTAATTCTAATATTCAAAGCTTTAGCTCCAATGCTTGGGACTTTTTGATCTAGCTGTACATAATTTACATAAGAATAATAAATATGGAACTAAGATGTATGAGCATGTTGCCTTTCTTCCTGAAAATGGGGGGACAGAGTACGTATGAATTGACTAGGTGAATCACCAGAATAGAGTAGCTTTTTTGAGAATGGGCCTTGGAAATCTTCTGCATGACTTTAAGATGTTTTATTTCATCCTTGGCCTTTCTCCTGATAGACCAAGGATCTAGCCTGCCATTTATAGTGTGAACCTTTTCCAGCATCTCTGTTAACAGTGAACAAATCCGTGTGAAATTCAAGCAGGAAAGATAAAGTATTCATCCCTGAAATACTCCGTGCAGAGGACAGTTCAGAATGAATGAAAATAGTTCTTTACAGAATTAATTATGAGAATGTAGTATTGTAGTTGATACGATGAAGAGTTCAGCAACACTGCTGGCTTCAGATATTCCTGTGCATGGCCCAGGATAGAACCACTGTATGACTAGATGAGAGTGGACAGCCATTTTTTCCTTATTTTTCTTTTTTTTTTTTTCCCCTCTCCTCCAAATGAACACTTTGTGTGTCAAGTATGTGCATATCTTTTTGGTACCGTCAATTTGATAAGCTAAGTTTGCCTTGTTCATAGTATCACGGAGATCGAGAGTCTGTTTGCCCTGTTGGGATCCCCTATGTGCAATACATTTGGAACCTGTTCAGTGCATAATTGCGTTTATCATCTGGACACTTTTACCTCTTCCTTTCGTCCTCTGCTATGTGTGGGTACTGTTAGGTTGTGTGACGGTTTCTTTGGGTGAATTTTTTTTTTTCTTTCATTATATTGAAGGTTTTACACTTGAACCTTGCTATTTTCCATGTATTTTTGACATTATATGTTTATGTAATATTCCTACATTCTGCCAAACTCAACTTGTATATAAAACTGAAATTTATTCAGAATAAGTGAATTACTTTAGGGTTATAATTGTATATTTATTTACATTCTCAGTAAGTATTTTGAAATGCTATATTATTATAGTCTGTTTTAATTTGTCTTTTCGTATTCTTTGAAGTAAGCAAAGATCTATGATGCTGACTGCCAAAATCATTATTGCAGGTTCACACCCTAGGAGCAAAAGCTGTTTTTCCTGTGCTTGTTAAATAATACAGCTTTGCGTAGATAGTTCAATGACTAGTACGCTTTTTGTTTTAGGTGGGTGTTGTCTAAAACCAAGAAAGAAGACACGGATGATGACATTGCTAAATATGATGGTAAGCAGTTTTAATGCTTACTTCCGCTATATAGCTTCTGATGTTCTGTTGCTCTTCAAGAAATAAGTACCCCTTACACTGAACTTAGCTTTGAAGACCTAGATGGCATAGGTCAAAAATGTTAGTTTGTGTAATGACTGTTATGCTGAAACTGAGATGTGAAATGTTGTTCGTTGGGTTACTTAGTGTGAAGATAATTTTTTTGTCTTCCAACAATCTATTGTAATGAATGATGCTAGAATACCCTCTGGCATCTGAATATTGAGTATTGATTGTGATTGTTTATGAATAGTGCTTCTTGAGAGCTATCTTCTCTGAAATCGTGTCACAGAGACTTACCACTTCAATTTCAGTTGTTAAACAAGTTTCTAAAGCAGCATGTTCCATGTTGCTGCATCTGTCCTACTGATTAATGGGTTGGTTTCCTGGTCTAGCCTCTGAAACAAAAAAGTTAAACCGAATGAGGTTTTTCTTTAAAATACTTCTTTAGATTCTCTGTACTTGAATGTAGGATTCTGCAGTGGTTCTTGTGCAGTTTATTCCTACAGTAGTCTAAAAAAAATTGGAAAGTAATAATGAAAAAGTTGTTTCGATGTTTTTTTATCATTGGGGTTTGCACTTTTCTTATAAATTACTAGGCTAGAATTGCCTGCTTGAATGTAATTTTAAACTGTTTGACAGATGTGTGATGTGGCAAAAATTTTGCAACCTGAATTTTTTTTCATTCAAGAGAAAGTGGGGAGAACAGAAGAAGTTTCTGCTGCAAAAGAAAAGTATTTTGCTGCTGCTCTTCTGTTAAATGAAATCAGTTAATGTTAATAGAAAGTGGTAAGCAGATGTAACTTGTAGGACTTTGGTGTGCAAAACAGTACAGAACAGATGTTTTTAGGTTTAGCAGTTGCCAGAAATAACTGGTAAAAATAAAGAAGTTGCAGAGGAGATATTCCTACAGATGAAATGCTTATAAGAACTGACATCTCTCTGATTACTTGACCTTGTATTAGATAGAAATTGTCTCTAATGTCAAAACAGTCATATTTGCTTAGAGTCACTCAGACAATTAAACATTAACAAAGTCTGTGGTGAAAAGACTTGTTTGAACTAGTTTCCAATTAATTTTTTTTGGTCTTGTTGTTTTGCCTGGCGTTGTTGCTCGGTCTTAGTTTCCAGTAAGGAACACTATTGAAGAGGAGGGAATTTTCCTCCCTCCTGTTTAGCAGACTAGAGGAAACTAGGGAATTGTTGTTGACATACATATCTGTCCTTCCTTAATGACCTTTCACAAATTGCACTTCAGTTGAATAAAAGTAAATAGCTGTTTTGTTTGGATGTCACAGTTTATGAATCTTCTGAGACACATTTTGAAGAACTCATTATGTATTCTTTCTTTTATTCATGTTGACACGGGCTTTTTTCAATATTACAGTGAATTGTAAAAATAGTCTGTCTTCTGTACTGTGTTCATTCCTGGAAAAAAAATCGGTGAATCTTGTGCTGTTAATCTCTGAGAAAATACAACTGCCCTTTTACAAATCCAGTTGTTTAGATATTGCCCACATGTGTAATCAACTGTGTTTTTCTCAAACTTGGAGAATTTATAATTATATAATCCTTTATTTTTAAAACTCTAGGATTGTTTGTCTTTAAGGTCAAATCTGATAATTCTTGAAAAGATTATGAAGGGAGGGAAGCTTCATCTCCCGTATGATTAGATTTGACCTGAAAGATTCTAATTCTGTATAAACAGGAGGGGAAGAACCATGCAGGTATCTAGCTGGCACAGAGCCTTGTGACTAATGCTTTTCATGTGACGGTGGTGGGAATAAATTTAAAATCTGGAGAAATAATCTAGGCTAGCATTATCTTAATTGGCTAGAACTAATACTTTTTTGGTGAAATGGGACAGTGGGTTTTCTGCATAGAGCTATGCATTCCTAACGTGTGGGCATCTCTTCCATTTCAGCCTTAAGAAATGAGCAGATAATTGATTTTTACAATAAAACTCATTCAATATGAACCAGAGCTTTGAAACAGTCTTTACATTAGCAATGCAAGCATTAGGCTTGAATAAATGACATCTAAAATGTATTGATTCTTTCATACAATATTACAATTAAACAGAAATCCAGTGGATAATCACACGTTACAGATTTGTGAAATAAACAATTAAAATTTGTGATGTAAAAACACTTTGTTAAATGTGTATGTTTTTCTATTAAATTTCATTGGGTTAGGGTAAGGATGTGGTTCTTTCCTACTTCAGAGTCCATGACTGGCTGCTTTTTTAGTTGGAAAATTCTGTTTCACACATAAAGCTGAGATTATGATAACTTTATTTCTTTTGGCTATAGCAGTTATGAAATTGGGATTTTTACTGCTGTAGAAATGGTTACTTGGGGAAAGAAAAAAGAAAAATCTTGTCACTTGTTGTTAAAATTACTTGTGCTCTTTTTCCCTAAGCTTCCTTTCCTCCTTGTGATCTGAGCCAGAACACTGGGTTCGATGAATCTTTGGCATGACACAGTTTTTATTTTATCATCTAACTGTGGAGCTGGAATTCTAGTGTTTTCTAATTCTTGAAAAGTGCTGGTTAAAACATTCTGTCACTGATTTGATGGAAAGATGCAAGCAGCAAATTTGTGTACCATGACTATTTTAGGGTTTTTTTTATTTGAGTGCTGTAGAATAATTAGTTTGGAGAATTGTAAGCTGGACTTGAGTAACATTCTGTATCCATGGTAGAATTACCAGTAATGAATTGGATGATTATTGTTTTAACTTCTTTGACATCAGATGTCGAGATTTATTCTGTACTTGGACAACTAGTCTTTATTTGGTGCTAACCCTTTGCTTTCAACAAGACCATGATTTCTTTACTTCAGCCTACATTTTTTTTCAAAGACTCTGTGTGTGTATGTTCTAGGAAGATGGGAAGTAGAAGAGCTGAAAGAAAACACAGTGCCGGGAGACAGAGGATTAGTGTTAAAATCAGTGGCAAAGCATCATGCAATATCAGCTATGCTAACAAAGGCATTTATTTTTGATAATAAACCTTTGATTGTTCAGTAAGTAATCCCTCAAATTTTTTTACTTAATATTTATTATTATTAAAAACTTTAAATCAAGAACGTGATGTGAATCCCTGTAGAAAAATACTGACTTCCATAGAGCATTGACCAATCATATGCAGAGTTATCAGAACTGTAAGTATCAATGATGTAATAGTGAAGTAAGATTGTAGTGCAGGTGTTAAGAAGTTATATTTAAACTCTTTTGAAATATTTTTGGACAGAAATCTAATCTTTTACAAAATTGTTGAAAAAGCAAATTAATTTTCAGTTTCACTCTAAAAAGATCTAAATCATATGTAGTTAGAGTACAGCATTTTCCACTTACAGACTACTGCATAGCTCCATAAAAGCAACTTGTATCTTGAACGCATTATAGCAATTAGCGATGATAAGCACCATGGCAATATGACTACTGTTTTCTGATATTCAGACTTGCTTTGTTGTACTTAAGACTTATCTAGATAACTCCTCTGGCTATATTCATTGGGTCATACGGGCAATTTCAAAAATGGCACAAACTTTCTAGAACCCTAGACCACTTCTCCTTCACTTTGATGTTTGCCTGTTGGTTGATACCACCTTGGAACCGTTCTTTACTGGTGATACCAACTGTAGCAATTGCAACCATGACGTGTTTTGACTGACATCGCTGCTGTATTAGCTTGTGTGGCAATTAAAACCTTTTGGTCATGTAGAAGTGTTTTAACAGTAGTGACTAATAGACAGTCTTAATATATTTGTAATTAGAACTGCATATTAGAAGTTAATTTCTAATTATCTGATACTTGGAATGGTTTTTTTTAACTTACGTTTGCCCAGATACGAAGTGAATTTTCAAGAAGGCATTGACTGTGGTGGTGCATATATTAAACTTCTCTCCAGTAGTGATGACCTGAATCTGGTAGGTCCTCTTACTTAACATTTGCTATCAGTTGTTCCTTTGAGGAATGCATAATTGTTCTTGTGAAATGTCAATAAGAAATTAATTCCTAATGCATTCTAAATTCTTAAAAGCTTCCCAAATGCTTAAGCAGAAGATTGGGTAAGATAATATACATATAACTTATTATATATACACAAAACCTTTGGAGTTGTGCATTTTTACTGGTGGAATATTTGATTATGTTGTTCTTGTGGTTATAATTTCCATTTATTTTCAAAAAGCTTGTAGGTAGTCTAAAATTTAAAGTAAGCTGTTAAGATCTATATTCACACTAGAAATCTCAAAATGTGAATTTCAGAAGGTTAGAATGAAGAGTTTGCTGTGTTTAACGTACTCTTAGTTCTGCACGAGTGATGTCTTATACCCAGGACAAAGGACTTTTTTTATCTATTTGTCTGGCTTTCTGCAATAATAGAAGCCATAGAATCTCAACTTGTAACTTACAAAGCAGTTGGGTTTTTTTAGTGCATGGCATGCAACATGGCATCTTAGAAAGGGCCAAGACTTGGATTTAGAAACTGAAAGTGGTGGAGAATCTCTGTTTCCAGGAAAAGGTCTGAATGATCAGGTGTGAAAAATTAAGTGCCTTAGTCTGTTGGATCATTTTGTAGATTGTTTCTCAATATATCAATACAAACTTGCCTGCCCTTTCCAGATTTGTCTGCAAAACTATTACTATGCCAATGTAATCAGGTGTGCAGATGGGAGGTGGTGCTTTTAGTACCTAGCAGCAGTTACAGAATACGACTGTGCATTTGGACAGACTTAGAATGACCAGGGTGGATTCAAAATGTTACATCATGGGCTACGAGGAACTTGCGTTGACTCAGCAGTACAACATGAAGCGATAAGGGTACTTCTAATCCTGAAGCAGGTTGCTGTTGCCACTTAAAGTCTGACTACCTAGCTTCTACAGGTTTGTGGGTAACTGGTGTTGTTGAGCCAATGTTCAGTAGTATAGTGACAGAAATTTGTGAGACAATCCGAGTTACAACCTGTATAGGCTGTAGAAGTTGTTGGGTTTGAGATGCATCAGGCTATAGCAGTTGCTCACTAGAAACACAAGCTGATGGAAAAAAATAACAGGGGAATAGTCTAGAAAAAACTTGTAACAGGAATGTGGGCAGAATTCATAGTTTCCTCTCTGGGTAAAATTTTTTTCATCTGTGCTTTCATCCCTGAGACATTTGTGTCTACTGCTGCTGCCTTGACCCATGAGGCCATAACCTTGACTTTCAAGTACTGAGAACAGCAGTGAAGTGTGATGCCCGGTGTATGTGCAAAATGAAGATGAGATCACTCAGGGCAGGCTCAAGATATTGCTTGACCTGACCAGCAAACCAGTGGTCAGGAAGAGCTGCTTAACAGTGGGACCCTTCATGAGAGATAAGGGGTAATGCATACCTCTGCAGGAGTCTAGGAGATGGCAACAGGCATAAGAAGTTGCTTGTAAGCATTTCTAAGATGTATTAATAAAAGCTTTAGTGCAACTTCCTAGTAGCGCTCTTCCTTTTTCCTAAGATTTATATGCCAGTGTGTGTTTTATGCTCAAGTAACTTGAGTACTGATAGATAAGTATTAAAAATACAGACTGCAGGAAAGCAAGTAGAGGCATCACATCTTTCATAATGGGAAGATGTATAAATGATAGTAAAACTGAAAAGTTTTACATTTTAAAAGAAGGTGTGAGACCAAGATATTCAGCTCACATGAAACTGTAATTCTCCAGTATCTGTCATCTTGCTAGGAGGTAAACCAGAAGACAGCAAATGCAAAATTTGCCTGTTTATGGCCTGGCTCACAAGTCTGTACTGGTTTTGGAGTTTCACTGGCTGTGTGATGAGGTAACTTAAAAGAGTCTATGTTCTCTTTTTCTTGGTTTTTTTAACTTTAAAATTGGGCATGTCTCAATGCTGTACATATGCTTATAGTCAGTTAATTATTGTGAATTTTTAGCAGTCACATTTTCCTAAGACTGTTGAATGTTGTAAAAGGGGCCAAGCTTAAAATGCATGCACAAAGTGCATAAAGTGAAAATGTTTTACTTTGCATTCAAAAAGTTTAAAAATACAGACTCATTTCAAACAATACATTTATGTCAGAATGTCTTTCAAGAAGAAAACTTCCAAGAATCAAGTGGTCTTCTTCCTTCAAGCAATTGCTTAAGAATATAAGGCAGCATGTTACTGTGTATCCCAAATACAAAAATCATATAAACAGTTGAAAATTACTGACATATCTAAACAGCGTACTGCAACATACTCTGAAAGAGAATAACTACATCTGAAATTTTCAGGGTTGTTTGTTGTTTAATGTTGAGCAAGAAGACCAATAAAATACTGGATAATAATATCCTGGTTTTTATCTTTATTGTAAAAGAAAATTGATACAAAGAACTGTAACTAGTTCCCTTCCATCTTTTAGTGTAATGTTTGTAGAAGGCTATAGATATTTGGGTGTTTTGATTTGAGACGGGCATTTCCACGGTACATAAGGATAGTGTCTAAATAAATGTATTCACCTTCCCTTGAAGAGGCTTAAGTGATCTGTGCAGTTAGTTGGTTCCCTGAGAACAGAGAGCATCCAGCAACTCAAGAGGACTGCTCAATTCCTTTCATGATTTACCCTACCAGTTTTCAGTTACCTTTGACAAAAAGGTAACTATGCTGTATGCCACAGCAACAAGGAAAAGAAGTACCCAAAATGACTTCATAAAATGTACGGTATAACACATGCTCAGCTTTCTTGCTTCTACAGGAATACTTTTTTGACAAAACACCTTATACTATTATGTTTGGACCAGATAAATGTGGAGAAGATTACAAACTACACTTTATCTTCAGACATAAGAATCCTCAAACTGGAGAATATGATGAAAAGCATGCAAAACGTCCTGACGTAGACCTAAAAAAATTCTACTTGGACAAGAAGACGCATCTATATACTCTTGGTATTGTTTAATTCTTATAGGTTTAATTGGAAAGGGGAGATTAAAAATGTATTTCTGTCCACTGAAGCTTTCTATTTGAGTCTGCTTTTTTGTTTGTAATAGTCTGTTAATTCTGAGGAGTGGTTGCTTAATGATTTGGTCTTAAGTGATTTAATGAGTGGACTTAAATGATTCAATGTCTGAGTTTAACTGTAAGACATAGAAGTGGCTTTGAAACGCTGCTGTTTAATATTCAATTATAGGAAAAAACAGATCAGCGCTGGCTCGACTTTAGTGTGAAGAATTGATTAATACTTTCAGTACTTATGATGATAAAAATATTTTTGTTAAAGATCTTAAAAACCCCACAACTGTCCAGTATTCTAGGAAGGCATCAGAGTTCACAGAAATTCAGTTAAACGTGCAGCATGCTGCACACAACTCTCCTCCACAGGTTAAAAGTTCTCGTTAACACCTGCATCTGCAGCAGTGTGTGTAAACAGATGTTACCGCATTCTCTGAATGAATATGGGCTGGGTTTTATTCACGTGACATCTCTTTCTGTACCAATGAACAGTATAGCAGAGATGAAAGTTTAATTCCTTAATTCTTCCCCCCCTTTTTCTAATCTCTGAGGAAGAATAATCAGAGAAGAATGGGCTAATCTGTGGCATACTGCAAATCCAGCAAAATTGACTGCACTTTGGAACTTCCATTTAATAATAATGGAAGGCATGTTCAACTGCTGTGCTGTGGTCAAACTTACTGTTCATTAAAATAAATTAACCAGAGTGCCATAGCATACTTTCACTGTTAGATAACAGGAGTAAGTGAAAACAAACACACTTCCTGTGGTAAAGGAATGCATGTGTTCCTGTATTTGGGCTGTTCGTTAGAAATTATGATTAAAGATACTTAAACTCGGATTGTTATAATTGTTTAAATAGATTCCATATAGCTATATGATTCTAATACATTATGTGACAACGTAAGTTTAAAAATCAATTCTTTGTATTGTATCTAAAGTGATAAGGGGGTTTAATTTTTATATTTATGGATATCTTAATACTGTGGAAAACTTAGTCTGCAACAGCTTCATTAGATATTAGCAAACTGTCATTGCAAGACTGTTACTCTGTGTAATAGGTGTTTTCATCACCTATTTTTATAAAATTGTCATGAAAGTGGAATAGTACTTAATTTGAATTAATCTTTGTTGTGTTTGAATGGACATTTGAATATACTTGTTAAGCACTTATAAATGTGCTTACTGGTTATTAGAAATGGATCTGGATACGTCATCTTTTACTGAGTCTGATACTGCTCAGTTCTGTGACAGTGGCTTCTCAGTTACTTACGCTTGCTAAAATATTTAAACATTCGAAGAGAAATTTCTGTATTCACAGTCTGGCATTTGAGGGAAATGGCTGTCAGATTTGACTCAGAAAATATTGCTTTGATGATCTTTTGGCTATGTTACTGGCACAGTTCTTGTGTTTCCATGCGTTCAAGGGTGAAATTGTAACTTGGTAGCAGAGATGCCTTTTGGGGCAGAGGTTTGTCTTTCATTGTCTGTGTTTTTTTAAAAAAAAAAAAAAAAATTTGGCCAAGTGGTAGGTTTTTGAAAAATCTCTTAGAATGCGCTTGGATGTGTTTCAGCAATTGAATTTGCTAGAGGTTTCATTTTGGAGGCCTGATACTGATCCTACATCCCCACAGTAGCAACTTAAATGTTTTGTGTCCAGATCCAATACCTGGGTGAGGAGTCTGTCTCCTGCTCTGCTAGAGAGGATCCCGTTTGCTGTTACTTGGCTAAGTCTGTGCTTATTATATGGGTTTTAGTTAAAGATATTTGTAAAATGAATGCTTCCCTTATTTCTTTAATACAAATTTCTTCAATTTTAGTGCTAAAACCAGATGATACATTTGAAATGTTAATTGACCAATCGGTTGTCAGTAAAGGAAGTCTTCTTGAGGATATGGTTCCTCCAGTAAACCCTCTCAAAGAAATAGAGGATCCTAGTGACAAGAAGCCTGATGATTGGGATGAGAGACCAAAAATACCCGATCCAAATGCTGTTAAACCAGATGACTGGTAAGGAGAACAATACCTTTTACATGCAGGTTTTTAATTTGAAAGATTTGAATCGCTTTATTTTGGTTCTTGGTAATGACAATTAGGAGATGTTTCACTACTAAAAGCGCTGAAGTTCAAAAACATAATTGAGGTGGATACAAAGATCTGGTCATCATCTAAGGAAAGAAATAATTGTGCTTTTTGCTGAAATTTTTTTTTTTTTTACCCTTCCATGGTTGCAATTAATAACTAAGATTACTGTACCTGAAAGACTAGGGAGAGGAGGGGTTTTTCTTACCATATGGTCTTAATTTGCATTCAATGATTTCAACTTCCTTCTGCATGAACATATGGCTATGCAGGAAGAGAAGGGAAAAACTGAACGGAAAGACCTGCCAGTTGATGGCCCCAATTTCTGGGCTAAGTAGTACTTTGCAACAATGTAAATATAATTCAAATATTTATAAACAGGTCAATGTCAGATTCTCATGATCAGTGTGTCTAATTCTGTTGTGCGTTTGAAAATAAGCCCTTTCATGCCAGTTACAGTCCTCTGAACAGAACATTGAACCAATATCTGGCTGCTGCGTTTTCTAATGTCAGTCTGTAATTGAAGGGATGAAGATGAGCCTTCCAAAATAGAAGATCCTGATGCTGTTAAGCCCGCGGGATGGCTTGATGATGAACCACAGTATGTTCCAGACCCTAATGCAAAAAAACCAAAGGACTGGTAAGAACTTGATCAATAAATGCAGGCTGTTAATGTGTCCTGTAGATGAGCCTGCCTATTCTCTGTGGCAAATCATGAGTTGTGGATAAGTAGTGAATCCAAATCTCACTGTCTTTTGAGGTCCTGAGTAGGAATGTGTAAGGTACGGCCAAATATTAGTTGGTTTTGAGCAGCTGCTTTTAGAAAAACATGAATATGTTAATTGCCTCTTGTTTCCTGAAGATACATAAACAAAAACAGACTATGAAGGACCCCTTTGAAAGAATTTGCTACAGTGTTAAACCATGAAACAGTTTCAGTTGATAACTTGAAATCATCATACAGTCTCAAAGGGATCTCTCAGCACCTTATGGAGAAGTGTTTCAGGCTGTCTGCAGATGCAGGAATATAATTGTGTTCAGTCATGCTGTGGTATCTATGAACATGTGATCTTAAAAAAAAAAAAAAAAGTGTAGCACCCCTAAAAAAAAAAAAAAGTGTTTGTACTGGTTGGGTAAAGTTCTGGGTCAAAATTCTGAGGTTGTTAAAGCAAAACGTGTATGGACCTTCACTTCAGACTGACTGCTAGTTTTCAGACCAGTCTGATCTCAAATCAGTTGTTTGTAATTTTTTTTTTTTTTTCTGTAGGGACGAAGAAATGGATGGGGAGTGGGAAGCCCCTCAGATCCCTAATCCAAAGTGCGAGACCGCACCTGGTTGTGGACACTGGTTGCGTCCCATGAAGAATAACCCAAACTATAAAGGAAAATGGAAAGCACCTATGATAGATAATCCTAACTATCAGGTAATAGCAACATTGTAGGTTGTTGTAAAAAGGTACAGAGTTCAGGTCAAGGCAGTATGTTTATCTAGGCCTTTTTACAGTATATTTATATTTTAGAATGAGTCTGTATACCCTCACTAAACATTTTGAGCTTGTTTGTATTTAATTTGTGGTCTTTTTTTTTTTTTATAGTGGAAAATAGAAATGCTTCCTGTATTAAAACAGTTCCTCTGTTAAAAGTTGCTTTTGCAATGATTTGCACTGGTACCACTTACTTAATATGCACTGAATTACATTGTCATTTAATGAAATATTTCTTTCTTTTGTTGGGGTTTTAAGTGTGGGTCTTTTAAATGAACTTTTTTTAATTAAAAAAATGAAACCTTTCAGTAATTAGATTGACTTACTAGTTCAATTTCAGTGGAAACATCAATTTTGGATAATTAAATTCCCCTCCTCTCCTCCAGATAAAAGAGGTAATCAGCTGGATATTAGAGTTACTTTGTATTAGTTATGGCTGGGGAGTACTGGAAGCTTATTTCTTTGGGCTTAAGATCCTAAGCACGTTTGTAAACAAAATTTGGCTCTAATTTGAACAGGTATCATAAGGCTGAATGTTCCTTCCCTAAAATTTTCCCTAACAATTCTGGTTACAGTATCTGTCAGTTTGTTTTTTTTTTTAATACTGGAAGGGACCATGTGGATCATGGGCTGTAGTTCCCCTGCAGACTTAGGCCACCAAAGAATAGATGCTTATCTCAGAAGCTTCTGTCACTGGCCACAAAATACTGACAAGTGCCCTTACAAAAATGTATATGTTATAATTTTGGCTTTTGTTCATCAATATATATTACATAAGGAGAGACTAGAGGAAGACATAATACAAATGTCTTATTTTCCTGCAATATTAGGAAATTTTTTTCCTAGACTTACTCTAGGAAGTTTACAAAGACTGTGCTTGGAATCACCAGTACCAGGAAGAATAGAGATACTTTGTACAGTCAGTTACTACTGTAATCCTGTATGGACAAAAAAATTATTTTAAGAGGTCTGCCCTAAGCCAGAAAACTGAGACCCGTCTGCCAAAATCCTATAGGCTATTTCCAGTTCTGGTTTTATGTAGATTAAACTCTACTGCTGGTCTTTTTAAATAAAGCATTTGAAACAGTTAGGGAAATTCTAATGATTTTAAAATCTGTTTCACAGTTTGCTTTTTAGTGAGGTACAGGTAGTGGCATTACTTTTTTTTTTCCTCTCCTTAAAAGGGTATCTGGAGCCCTCGGAAAATACCGAACCCAGACTACTTTGAAGATCTTCACCCATTCAAGATGACCACTGTCAGTGCTATTGGTTTAGAGCTCTGGTCTATGACTTCTGATATCTACTTTGATAACTTCATTATATGTTCAGAAAAAGAAGTAGCAGATCGTTGGGCAGCAGATGGCTGGGGCTTGAAGAAATTAGTAGCAGGTGCTAATGAGGTATAAACTTTACTATGTTCTTGATAGCCATGAGTAGTGAGGAGGATGTGCTGTTGGAAGAGTTTTGTGTCAGTTAATGCTGACAGAACATTAATTTGCTTGCAGTTAATAATCGTGCTGAGTAACTATGATACTTGTAGTTTGGCTTTTTACCTTTCCCAGATCAATATCCTCTTGAAATTAAAAGGGTACAACATTTTTACCTAAACACGTAGCAAGAAATTTGCTTCATTATAGTTAGTCTTCTGCTGTTCACAGTGCTACTAGAAATTCAGTACCTGTCAGCAAATGGAAGCTGAGTTACTTAACACTCAAAGACTTTTTTTTTTCTTTTTCCTTTTTATTTGTGGCTAACTTGATTATAATGTTCTTTAGGTGTTTCCCATGAGGAATGGATAAATAGTCCTGTGTTTTTTCTGTTTAACAGTTTTAGGCCTTTGGCTGCTTAGATGTCTATTACACAGCTCTGAAAATAGTGCGTGTATGTTTATGGAACTGCATCTGTTCTGTTCCTGTGTGTGCATTAGCATTTTGTTGCTATACTGCACTTTGCCAGCCATCACAGTTTTTTCTAGATCTCTTTCCTATGCTGTGGGATGAACTTGTCCTGACATATGGGATTGTGAGCCCCTCTAGTGGCTGCCTTTACTGATTACAGTTTCTTTCTGACAGTCCTATATTTTCTTTGAGTGGAGAGAGCAGGCCTGCAGTTGTGGGAAATAAACGATGGTGGCCAATTCCTGACAGCTTCTGTTTAGCACAGGATGAGCAAGTAGCAACAGCATATCTGCCCATGCAGTTAGGAAAGCCATCTCCTCCCACAACCTTACCCTTGTCTGAAGTGTTTGGGTTTATGTCTGGACCTGCATCTATACCTGTAAACACAATAGCAAAAAATATTCCCTTGAGTCCCCTCTCCCCACTGTGTGTCTCAAACATTCTGCTTTCGTTGTTTATGTACCTCTTCCAGAGGTCTTGCTGGACCAGGCACTTGCCTACCTACCTCTGCTGTGGAAGTCAGAACTGGGCTGGGTGGACAATTAACTCCCTCAGTCAAAGGAGAGAACGTGGCAGTACAGGTGGAGCAAGACATTGTTCTTCAGGAGGCTGGCTGCTGCTCTGAGGTTCTTGGTGCTTTGAGAGCTTTCAACTGAGTTAGCACAGTGTGGGGAAAAAAATAGAGTAGCTCCAAATGTTGCTTTACAAAACTGCATAGTGGCCAGTTGAGTATGTTTGGAGTATCAGGTTGGTTCCTTCTTACTTGGCACCTGCTATTTATTTGCAAACTTAAGTTGTTACTTCACTAGTATTGAAATCCAATATTGTTTTTAGACATTAAAAAGGAAAGGTAAAGAAGGGCTTTCTTTGGGCAACATAAAGCTTAAAATATATAGAGTACACTTGCTAAAATCATTAAAGTGTTGAGAGGGATGCAAATGCAAATTATTTGCTTTTTTTTTTTTTTCTTTTTTTAATATAGCCTGGTATGTTTAGTCAACTGGTGACTGCTGCAGAAGACCACCCATGGCTCTGGGTTCTTTACATCTTGACTTTAGCTCTCCCTGTTGGTCTAGGTGTGTTGTTCTGCTGGCCAGCAAAGGTTAGAGAAATTTACTATGCTTTTATTTGGGTTTTTCTTAATCCTTTATTTGAAAGCTCTTAGCATGGGTGCAACAATATGCACTTTTCATGTGCCATTGATGTTACTTAGCTTACAGTGGCTGTTGTGTTTAATTCTTAATTTGAGTTTAAATGTAAATTGATTTTAAATTTGTTATAGAAAACAGATGAAGACATTGACCTAAAAAAATTGGATATATCTAAGCCAATTACAAAGGGAGAACTAAAACAAGAGAGAGAGGAGTTAGAAGATGATGAAATAGAATTAGAAGAAAAAGAAAACGAAGACACTGCTGAAGGTGGTAAGATGACCAAGCCAGCTTGCAGTTTGATTAAATATAATGACTTGAATAGGACTAGTTCATGGATTGCATTGCCAATAATGACAACCACTTACCTTAGAATATGCAAAACCTGCCTTGCTCTGAGTCGTCTTTTTCTCTTTGACAACTTCCAGTGAGTGGCATTCCATGGCTAATAGCTACACCACCAGAAAGTAAGGCTCTCCTCAGTATTTTTTTACTTTCAAAAAATTAACATGCTTCTGGCAGCTTTTTTTTTTTGTTATAAATATTTCATATATTGAACCCATTTTAGTGGTTCAGGTATATGTACCTGAAGTGGTTAATCACATTGTTGTCTTTAAAATATGTCTGGAATAGCTTTAAGTTTTTAACGTAAGTCTTTCTGCTTACTCCTCTTTGGTAGGGTTGTACCTTGACCTATTCTGTTGGTCACTGATTTTAATAACTCTTGTTTAAAGCCTGACAACACAGTAGACTTGAAATACTGAGGCCTGCTTCCTTTGCATTGCATGCATTGCCTGCCTGCAGAGCTCTGCCCTGCTGCCCCAAGGGAGAAATCAGTGATTCAGCAGGTTGAGCTATACTTTGGCATCCAAGAATAAAATCATCTTGTGTTGCTGTATCAAAGATTACTGCTACTATTCAACTATGGCTTTGATGTTCTGTTAGCATTTCCCTGAGTCTGTAGTAACAAATGAAAAGCAAATCACCTAACTCAGTGTATTATCTTGACCTCCTTGAGAAAATCCTTAGCCTCAGACCGCTGCAAGACTGTGCCTCTGACTTCACTTTTCCTTAGTAGGAACAAAGAAAGTGATAAGTGACTGGCATGGAAAGTTAGAAACCTAACAGATATTCGTAGGTTGGTTTTTTGTTTTTTTTTTTTCTTAGTACTAGATCACTTTGTATTACTGACTGAAACTTTGTGGGTTTTGTCTGTCTCTGCACTACGTTTGTTGAGTGTTGATGGCTTTTGCCTATATTGAGTACATCGTTAGCACAACGCTCACCATGCCAAACTTAGTCCATTTGCCTTGCCATTTGACAGCCCTACCTAGGCATTTAATTATTTATTTGTGCTACGTGCATTTTTTACACTAGCATAAATTGTAGGTACAGCATTTCAGCATTGTATTTTCCTACATTTTCCCTTTGATCTTACTCTACTTTACCTGCTCTTTGCTCCTGAATTACAGAATCTGTGGGTTTTTTACCCAGTCTTGATGCAGATCATAGATATGGTTTTGTACCTAATATGCTACTGTAGCAAAGCTGTCTGAGATACCTGAATACTAATATTCTTCTGTTAAGTCAGTTAATTTAGTTAATTACAACACATCACTTAAAAAAATAATATGTTAAACTTTGTGTTTGAATGATAGAAATAAGGTCCAGGCAATCGCAGAGGAACACTGTTTAGCTCCTAAAACCTTTTTAAAGAATTCCACTTGGAACAGCTGTTCGTGATGTTTTAAAAGTAGATTCCATTTTAGACCTTTACTTCTAAACTGAACACAGTAAAACTAACGTAGTTAGCTTTTGTATGACTGTTCCAAGGTTTTCAAGTAAATTCTGGGCTTCAGAGGGAAGGGTTATACTTTGCTATCATATGATTTCCTGGTTTCTCTTTCTTTAAGAAGAATTGCTTGGCTTCCCGCCACCTTCCACACTTGCAGATTGAAATCTTCCCTTTCTTTCTATCACTCTTTTGCCTCTTAATATCTGAAAGCATTAGAGAATTTGTCTTCTGCCGCCTCCTGCTGATTCTTTTTGCTACAGAGAGAAGAGAAATGGAGGAGACAGAAAGAGAGCTTATAAAGGATATAAAGAAGATGGGAAGTGAGGCTCCTCCTTCAGGTACTGAGAAAGGGAAGTAACTTGGGTCAGGACTTGAAAATGGTCCGTCCTTTCTGTTTTTTCCCCTCTGCTTCCTTGTTGATTATAGAACTTCAAGCTGGTGGATGCCAGCTTTCATCGCATATGGATATGAGTTTCCTCTGAGACTTCTCAGTATGGTACCTGTAGTCATAAATACTTTCTGCTAGTCTTTTTGGATCCTAATAATTTTTACAATTCCTTTATAGTCATTATCTGCTGCTTTGTTTTCTGGAGTTGAAGGTAAAGGGTTTGAGCTGTGGAATGACTTGAGATCCACATTTTTTATCATAAGGCTGTTAAAAAAAGAAAAAGCATCGCACAATAGCAGATTTTAGAGACACTTGTAGATGTCTTTTGGCTCCAGTGAAATGAGTTGCTGGCAGAGTGCTTCTTGAAGGGCATTGTCCATGGGATTTACTATTTTGGTTTGTTCTATGTTAATTTTTTTGGCATTGCTAAAGGATGAGATGTTCTTGACTTGTCCACTCATCTGCTTTGTCTCCTTGCTTTCCTTGCCCTCTAGAAAAATATTCCAAGAAGTAAAAGAATGTTGCCAAGAAACGGAATTTCAGGGGCACGGTCTGAACCTTGTTTCTGAAGTTATGCATTTATTTATATGAAATACTGTTTAGACTCAATTAAAATTAATAATTTTAAATACTATAGTTGTCCAGTTCTGGCTTTTACAGCTTCTGATGTCTGAAGTGTTTTGGTTTGGTTTTTCCCCTCTATTGAAATTCGTACTTACGGGGGGTGCTGGATTTGCATCATTTAAAATTTCTAATCTCTTCATTAGAATGAGCGGAGGCTTTGTGAATCTTTACCAAGCTCTTCTGTTACAAGTTTATTTTTAGAACAGAAATCTATGTCTACATCTATCTTAAACTACGATCTCCATTTTTGTCTTATTTCTCCTTGTGATAACAATAGTAGAGACATGTTGTAGACGTGTTATTGGGTGTATTTACAGATGGGAAAACTAATTTCTTAGAGCTTCGCTAATTGTTATGAACTGTTTGGTTCAATTTATAGCTATACTGTAGGCAAAGTTTTTTAGTACTCCTACAGAAGTCTCCAATATTTTAATAAATTAGGGTTTTCTAGATATTAATCACCAAGAATCAGGAGAGTTGCATCTTCTGTGTGACTACCATCTGAATTTATATGGTTACTTTTGTTTCAGTTTTACTGAGCTAGAACAGTAAGAATAGGGGGGTGGGCATTGGCTTTTGGTTTTGGGTTTTTGTTTTTTTTTTAACACCAAAGTAGCGCTTACAAGATGTAGGCATGACCTGACAAGGATATAATTGAGCACTGTTTTGTTACTGTTTTTAACTGAGCCGCTGGCAAACTGTTAAGTTGTAGAATGTCATCTTATATCCTTTCTATCAGATTTAGATATGATTTCTTGTTTACTCTTGTAGTATTGCAAAGGGTACTCGATTTCTAGAAATTCTCACTTCAAGACCTCAGTTTGAAGGGAAGGAAGAGACTTGCCAAACTCCAGTAACTTTTATTTGAATCATGCTGTGGTTGCTGAGGTTTAGCTCTTATAATGAGCACAGATACCTAAAATGCAGGCATGGGAGTGCCACCTTCTAAGTACTGAAGCCCCAAGAGGAAATCAAAACATATATGCATAAAAATATATAAAAAGCATATATGCAGAATGTAGAGAGTTGGTAACCCTAGAAGAGCAACCTACATGCTGGTCAGAGAGCTGCCTAGAATTCACAATATTTGGTGCATGCACTGCTCTTTAGTGCAGTGATGTGACCTCAGTAAGAACGTAGAAACTGATTCTGTGTTGCTCAGCGTATTGTTTGTCCAGGGAATTCTGGAGAGTAAAAAGGTGCTGCTTTTTTTTTTTAAGATTTTTTTTTTTTCCCCCCTCCAGTCCCTGTTAGTTCAAAGATCAAACTGACACCAGGTCTCATAGAAAGCTTACTGCTTTTTGTGAATAGTTTTATCCTAGTAGTGCAAGCTGGACATACTTGGAGTGAGCAGAGGGGAATACAGTGCTTTTCTGACTAGATTCTGCATTGCAATAATGCATAAGAAGGGGTAAGCACAGAGCTGCTTATTCCTCAACTTAAAATAGTACGCTAAAAGAATGCCCTACTGAAAAGAGGATGTAGGCATCCCCCAGGGTGTATGACTGATAACTGCAATATTGTACTTTGCTATCTAAGTCAGAATTTAGTCAGATTTGGGATGCCTGAGTTGTCCTATTTTGGACTCCGGTCTCAAAACTCTCTAATACAATATTTAGACTTAAGGACTTCCCTAAAGGAAACCAACTTAAGGTCGTCATTTTAGTCAGTCACTTACAAGTCTGAAGAGAGTTATGTGCTATTGTGAAGAGGTTAGCGTGAAGCTGTTAAAATTGGTTATTAAATCTGACAGTGATCAATTTCTACTAATTCATGAGAATACTACTGTCTGTATCACAGAGATGTTTTTATGTGTTATTGTAAACAAGCAGTTCATTCTAAGACTGAAATTGGCTTTTTCCTTACTAGTGTGTCTAGATATAGTGCACTTTTAATATAGTTCTTTTTGCAAAGTAAAATTAATTTCTTCTGCAGAAGATGATGGTGAAGGTGGTGAAGATATTGATGATGAAGAAAATGAAGTTGCAGATGGAAGTCAAGAAGAAGGTGATAAGTCAGATAAATCTGGTTCAGAAGATGAAGTAAGTTTGATTATTTTATCTTCCCCCCCAATTTTCTCCTTGCTGTTGTCTGACATCGCACTTCTAAGTCCAGTCATCTACACATGAGTCTTTCTTCCCTTGAGCCATAAAACAAATAATGAGGTGGGGATGTGTTTTTATGAGAGTTTGTCATCTCAAATGCTCTGTATAGGTTGGTGAAACATGTCTCTTCATATGTAATTTTGGCTAGGTGATATTTATTGTAAACTACAGGTATAGTATAGAAGTGATCATGCAGGTCTCTAAACATGAAATGTTTTTACAGGTGTATAGTTTTTAACAGGTTATTAAATGAATTGCAAGTCTTGAAAATTTGGATGTTGCAGTAGATGTCAGTCTCTTTATCATGCTACTTAATTGATGGAACATGTGCTTCTAACTGAATAACCTTACAGTGAGACCTAGAAAAACCTTAAGCTTTCAGTTGTGTTTTTCTTTTTTTTTAATTCCAAAATAAGGTTTTAAGCAAAATGACCATAGTGGTTTTGAATTCAGCACCTGCAGTTTCATTTTTCTTGTGCAGATCAATGCAGTCACCAGATAATCTAGAAAATGTTTTTCAGAAAATAACAATGTAGAATGGAATTTGTATGTGCATTTCTTACTTGTCAACTACTCATTATCTTTTTCATTTAGGATCTCTGGTATGTCTGAAGCGCTTTAGATCTACCCACAGTATTTCTGTTCGCCATCTTGTACTTGTCACTCCCTGAATGAGTCCCTTCCCAGATTAAGGGAGTTCTTTAATGTTAACTCCTTTTTCTTATAAAACTCCTCTAAGAAACTGTACCTAGCATGAGGTTGCATTGTTTCAGCACTGAAATTCTTCATTAATTACTCCTTATTCAGTACTTCCTCTTCTTCCTGTGAGAAGGTGTTGGTGTTTTTCCTTGTACATTTACCTACAAATACAGTATCTGATGTACCCCATTAAGACGTGTGTGACTCTGTGAAAGTAATAACAAGACCTGAATTTAAGAATAGCTGGTTCTATTTGTAGCTCTCCAAAGATGGCAGCTAGAATGTTTTAAGTGCTTCTTGCTTCAGAAGTGGAAATTAAAGTTAGCATAAGATGCACTTTAAGGAAGTTGCTAAATTCATTAAAAAGTTACCCGTTTTAAACCAGTGAGTAAACGCGCAAAAACAAATTTCTGACATCATTTTGGGTGAGCTATTCTCTTTCTTCTGAATGTAGAAAGAAGTCTTCTAACCACTTTATTGTTAGATGAGTGGGGGGGGAGGGGGGGGAACGTATCATTTAAGTGTTGCATTTAGTGATAATATGATTGGGGTATCGGGAGGAAGAATAAAGTAACGTACCAGTTTCAATAATCAAATTAAAACATTAAGATTTGTTTAAAATTATAATGCTGATTTTTTTTAATCTTTTCAGATGAAAGAAGCTGATGAAAGCACAGGTTCTGGAGAAGGTCCACTGAAATCAGTGCGCAAAAGAAGAGTACGAAAGGACTGAGTTACTTCCAGCTAGTATTCGTAGGTCTAGATAATATAACTTTTGTTATGCCCCTTCAGTGGGCCTGACAACATGCAAGTTCCTGAGATTTGAAGGAAAAGGGGGACTCATTGCTACTTAACCACCTCCTATTTTAATTCTCTAACCTCTTTTAACCTTCCCAAACTTCCTTGATTCCCTTTTTTAAGGAGAAATACTATCTGTGAGGAGTTAGCTGATGTTGCAAATTCAGAATAAAAGTGAAATTACAAGTTGGTCATCTGATTTTAAGGTGAAGATTCTTAATTGAAGATGATTCTATGATTCCTAGAAATTAGTATTAGTTGGAGATAAACTTATTTAAATATTTTTTAAAACATGAATAAATTATAATATTTTTGCAGCTCTAGCACAGAATTAGCTGTTTACACTTTTCAGCTAGAAGAGGATGGTAGTATAGATGTAGCATCTATAGCAGTTCACATTGCTATGAGAAAAGGTTTTTTTCTGTGCAGAGCCGAATGCAATAATTGTTTTTGTATGATGATTTAGTGCTAGCAACAATTTTTATTGTAAATTATTTTAGTTGATCTTGTTCCATGAGTGGTCACCTGTTCATTTCAGACATTGGTTACAGTAATTTATTTTTAAGATATATTTTAAAATAGAATACTCATAGAACAAGTGGTAATTGATATGACTTGTTTTACTTTTGAATGTAAATAGCAAATCTGCAGAAGTCATATACCGATGACTTTTTCAAACTTTTATAGTTCTCATGTTCCAAGCCAGAGTGGTATGACCTCTGTTTATAGAATACCTGCTAAGTGTACATTGCCTTCTAAAAATATTTAGTAATTCTTGCTTAATATGGTATTTATTAATATAGATAAGAATTTTTGATGGATTAAGTTTTTTACAGATGTGAGTAACTGGGCATTCTCATAATATAGTTTAAATAAACTGCATATTGTAAAAGAAAGTTTTGTTTTGTTAAAGTTCAGCTGTATATTAAAACAAACAATAAACTGCAGTCACAAGAAACCTCTTGCTGCTTGGCAGCTGCCTGTAATATTAGTAGGATTTAAAATGCCAGCAAAAGCAGTCATACATTAAAAACAAGTAGAAATACATTAATTCATAAGGAACCTAACAGATTTCCTTGTGCCTAGCAGGAAGTTAGTTCTCTTAAAAAGGAAGTATTTTCGCAGCAAATCGAGTCAGCAAAGATTCTATAGAAGTCTAACAAATGAATACTTAATTAACCCTAATGAAGAAGCCAGTGTCTTTAAGTACTTGTGTTGAAGTGTTCAAAAGTTAATTATATTGGACTTTATTTGGTGTGACCTATGGGGAAAGGCCTCTGGTTTCTTGTTTGGTTTTTTTTTTTTTTTTAAATGCAAGTTCGCCCTTTCTTTAGGGTCTACATGCAAAAGGTAAGAAGTGAAGACTCCAGTTTCTTCCTCCTGCCTGTCTTTTCAGCAGTAGATGGAAGTTGTTACCAATGTGGTATCCTGCTAGCAACAGCTACTGTGAGCCGTCAGGGAGCGTTTCAGCACTTTTTGAATGGATCTTGTCTGTACCTGTTAAGTCCTTTGGAATTGTTACAGCATTTGGGTGTTGGGTGTGGTTTGGGGGTTGTTTTTTGTTGGTTTTGGGATGTTTTGGTTTTGTTTGGTGGGATTTAGTTACTCCAGGGATTGGTTACCCCACAGAGAATACTAGTCTTCCCTTAAGGTTTGAACTTTGAACTTAACGTTCCAGTGAAGTCTCAATTAAGGTCAACATCTCTGCTTGTACCTCACTTCAGTGAATAAGGAGACATTTATTATGGGTAAAATGGTTTTATGAGGCCATGACTTAAGGGTGCTGTTTGCAGTAATACTGATGCTGTAAGGCCTATCTCGCTTTAATACTGGCTTAATGACTTTGATTACCTGGAACCTGGAGATAGAGGACATCCTTCTGCACATCAGCTTACCTGGATCTAGTCTTATGCTAGTAATTAGGGGAGAAACATCAGAGCTTTGAGGATTTGAGGCTGTAGATGTAGAAAGCCAGGTAAGAGAAGAACTCATCTCTGTTGACACTTGCAACACTGAGATTTCGGCTGCAGTTCCTGCACATAGTTCATTTATACCTGTTCAGATATTTCAGGAAAAATACTTGATCTTGCTATCACAGCTGCTTGGAAGTGCTTTGAAATTAACAAACTGATAACCCTGTTCCAGGATGCCTTGCTATTAAAACTGTCCCTCACCTTCGTAAGTATCAGGCCTTGGCAGCCTGCACTCCCACCGGCTTTATCGTAGCTTCATAAAAGTGGCCTTAGTGAGGACACCAAATCCCTGATGGAGAATTTTTTATATTCAGGGGAGGCTAAGTAGGACTATGGCCTTTTTAGTTAATTACAACTGAAGCTACTCCTCATTTAGCTTCTACCTTCATGAAGGTATTGTGAAGTAATAATTCTGGCTTCTGTCTAATATAGAGCTCATTACCTTGGCATGAAAAGGTAAAATCTTTTCTAACTTGGCTTAAGGTTCTCCCATGTGGAGAGGTGCCAGTTTTGGCATTGACAGCACTAGATGCAGTCTACCAATTCTTTTCCTTTTTCCTTTAGCCAGAACAGTATACAGAAATGTAAGATTCATGGGTGAAAATACCAAGTGAGTCAGGAACTAGAAGCTTGCTGAAAATAGATTAATTAAGCCTGGGTTTAATCTTAATACTTGCTAATTACATTTAGTCTTTCAAAAACTTCAGCTATGTAGAAACAATTAAGATGATAGTTGTGAGAGGTTTTAGGGTTTACAAATGTTAAACCAAACTAATCGAGACAAATCAAAAGTGTTTATTTAGTGTAAAGTCAGAAATACAACATCTTTCAAATGTTCATAAGTTAAATGAAGGCCACAGTAGTGGGATGTCAAATGGCATATAGAGGAAATGACTACTATATACACACTGATGGATAAAATACCACTATTCAATCTTACAATACAAAACCATGATTTTAAGATAACTTGATCTCAGGAAATTGCTGAAGTCTAACAAGCGCATGCTCTGTTACCGCTTGATCTCCTACAGTGCAGATGGGAGATGTGCAGTGACGTGGCTGGAACACAACGCAATCTTTAGAAGTCAAGTGCTTGGTGGGATGTTATGGGGGGTTTTTTAATGCTCAAACCCTGAACTACCCATGTGATCTATGCTACCTGCTAGCAATTCTTCAATGAATTTAGCATTCAAGATAGGCAGTAAAATGAGAGAGTAGTCCATAGAAGATTAAAAATAATTCTGACTCCATGACACAAATGGTATCAGCCATTTGAGCCGTGGTGGATAAAACTTCTCTCATCATCAGGTTTCTTGACTCAGACTTGTAAACAGCCCTTGAGACTGATCTATTAGTGCTGTGTTTGCAATCATTTGACTTTGCTGATGCTCCAGTGAGCGCTGTACAGTCATTGTGAATGGGAAGAAACAGGAGACCTCTCCTTTGGGATGGGGGAACCTCACAATCTCAGCTTACACTTGAGACACAGTAGTACTTAGCTGCCAAGAAACTTGGGGTTTGAGAGGGATTTATTCTACTATTACATCCACTCATTCAGTTCCTGCAGCTTCATTTTATAGAATTCATCACAGCTGAGGTTGAAAGAGATCCTTGAACTAGTGGTTTCCTTTTGTTAAAAGGTAAAGTATGATGGCTTCATTACTGAAGAGGTTCTAGGTAACATCCATAAGTAAGACTGCAATGCTGCTGTATGGCAAGATGAAACAGATGCAACAGAGTACTGCTAAAACTTACGTTGTTGTTCGTTTTCAGCTTCTGCTCTCCCTTAATACTGACTATGCTGCCTCTGTGGGCAGTGCTCAAGACCCATAATGGTGGCTGAGATCTGTTTACAAACCCTGCTAACTAATGGCCAAGCCAGTAAAAAACAGGGCACCTTGACACTAGGCATCACTTAAAACAGCTCAGATTTGAGAGGCAAAAAGCCACCCTTGTTCCACTGTAGTTTTCCGCCTTAGATGTTTGGGTGCAGTGCCTCAAGAGGTCCCCCACAAGCTCAGGCACTGGGGCAGGAAAACAGTTGCTCTAAGGCCTGAAGCAAAGACAAGTTTGGCACTTCAGGAGGAAAGTAAAAGGTGGCAAACCTGTTCTCAGTTCCTCACCGCAGATTGTTCACAATGAGCGTGAGGAACACTGTTGGCCACCTGTTTCTGTAAAGCTTATTACTCTGTTTTTTATTTAACTCCTCATCACACAACTGAAAAACTTCTGGAAGATCATACATCGTGATGCTGTGCCTGATCATTCTTTGAGGAAACAGAGTGAAAATGGTTTGAAGCGTACATCTCAAACTACAACCGCTCTGATACTGCATCGATTTGGTAGTTCCCTGATTAAGTTGCTTATCCTTGTTCCTCTTCCCTTATCCTCCTCCTTCCCAAAAAATCTTAAGTGTTTTTCTATATGTAAGCCCTGCAAATAATGTCATACTGTTATTACTTCATAGAGATTCTTAACTGGTTTATAGGGTTTTGTTTAAAGTTGCTTTGCAGAGCTAAGGACAGTAACATATAGTAATCTAAATATATTTGAGGTGGAAAAGGTGATGCAATTAGACTTTGAATATTTTTCAAATGAGGTTTCAACACAATATAACAACTGTATTATTTTGCTAGTCAAGAAACTACCCTAAGATGTCAAAGAGCGCCAACAGACTTTTGTTTAACCTGACAAACTGAATCCAATTTTTAACAAGATATGCTTGTTTTTAAAACAAAGATGAAAGGTTAGTAAGTCTCTACACTACATTTGCACATTGCTTAATCTTAACAATACACAAACTTATGTCTCCTGTTCATGATAATGTTCCTAATTCTGTTTGTCACCAAAGTTTATAATCTTCAGGTATCCAGTAAAGCCACAAACTAAGGTACTTTAGCTCATGTAGCCTATGCCAATTAAAACAAAAAAGACAGCAGCAATACAATGACATCATCTGTGAGTCAACCCTTACTTCCTTTTGCTTTTTGTGTCAGTTGTTTGGAAAACACTAGACGCTGACATCAGATTTTCTATATACTGTCCAAGAACTTGGTTTTCTGATTTCAGTTTCAAGTTTTCTTCCTTAACAGCATCTACTCGTGCTGAGAGATCTGTGAAGGTGACATTGTAAGAAAAGTATTAGACGCTATTACATACAACAAAAAATGTTCTATGTGCCTACATCAAACTATTCACGCTTTTAGGGCAATGTTTCCTGTGTTACTCTGTGCTACTCAAGTTTTATCTAAGTCCATTTTTCCTATATTTTGTAATACAGTATTTTGACAAACTTGTTCCATGAACTTATGGTTTGTCTGTATCTCTTGAATTTTTGAATTAAGCTATTGCAAACTAAACTATTTGGAAACAAAAGCTCAGTAATGAGCAGACTGAAAGATGAATAGCAACTAAGGAGCTTGGGAAAATTAGCTTTATCACCTCTTCTGCTTGATGTGTATTATGAGAGTCACATAAACATTATGTTGCATAAAGAGGAATAAAATAATTGAGACCTTACTTATGTACATTTAACTGCACAAGTGACATACTTATGGACGCTTTGACTGACGTAGGGCGGAAAAGTAAGGTTCTCTTCTTTTGCTTATTATTGTGCACTTGTAAAAAATCTGATGTGTCAAACTGCTAACCTTCAAGTGTGTGCTGCAGTTCCAAAACTTGGTTAATAAGCCGTGTTTTCTCTTCTAATTCCACCTGATTTTCAGCCTCAACAGCTGCAACAAATCATATGAGTTTTAATGCAACCTCTGTAACAGTTGGAAATTATATTAAGTAGGAAAAATAACAATTGAGAACAAGAACATTAAGAACTTATACCATCCATGTCGGCATTCATCATTGTAGACTGGGCTTTTTCCACTTTTGGAGGGAGTATTCCTGATAGATGCTCTGCTTAAAAGATGAAAAAGAGAACACTGAGGCAACCGTTAATGTAACTGCCTTTATATTTGTGTTTTAGATACACTTCTCTAATTGCTACTGAAAAGCCAGCACTTAAACTGAAGGCAAAAGAGCATTTTTTTTTTAACATTAATTACTTCTCCTAGAGCCTTATGTGGTACGTCAGTATGATTCTTCAAGTACCTATGCTTCAGTTTACAAAAACAACTGATCTCAATTACTCTCTAACGCATAAATTAACCCCGTGTTTCAACGATGCCTTTGCTGCCTTCTCGGCGCCGATCCTTCTGGAAGTGGCTATTGCAGCAGCAGAAGGGGCCCCTTCCCTTGTCCCTTCCCTTCCCTTCCCCGGCCGCCCCTATTCGCCGTTATCACGGGCGCCCGTGTGACGGCCAGCGGGCCTGCAGGACGCAGGGACGTGCGTGTTTGCCTCGGGTCCCCCCCCCGCCACCCCTGCCCTTCGCTGTAGGGCCGAACGGGAACGGTTAACGGCAGCGCTCGGGAAGCGCCGCCCGGGAGAGGCGACAGCACGGCAGAGCGCTTCCGCGCAGGACCCTCCGGGAGCCGCCGGCCCTGCCCGCGCAGCTCACTCTACCCACTTCCCCCGCCACCGGACCGGCTCCGCGGCCTAGAGCATCCTCCCGACAGCCCGCCGGGCCCGGCCGCTCCGCTCCGCTCCGCNCGCCCCGGCCCGGCTGTGCGCCTCCCCGCTCTGCGCCTGCGCCGCCGCCTCGGCACCTGGTCCTGCGCGCGCACGGGGCTGCGCCCGCACTAGCCAATGGGCGGGGCGCGGGCGGAGCTCCCGCCGGTCCCTTCTGAAGCGCGTGTGGTGGGCGGCTCGCGGCTGCCGGAGCGAGGCTGGGTGCTTGTCGCGCGGTCGGTTCCGTGCAGCCGGTGCAGGGCCGGCCCGGGCGGGAAGCGGCCCCCGCGCGCCCAACGGTTGGGCCTCGCGCCCGTCCCCTCAGGCCGGTCCCCGCCCTGCCGCGCGCGGTGCAGGCGAGGCGGCTGAGGGGGGACGGAGCTGGGGAGCCCTCTCGCGTCCGGGACAGCTTGTCCCGCCTCCCTCACGCGTTTTGTTCGTCGTACGCGGTCCTTTCCCCTTAAATCCCACTGAATTGTCGATAAAATAATGGAAGTAACTAGTAAGTACGCCATCAAGTTAATAGCAGCATTTTCCCCGTAAATGCGTTTTGTGCTCATACGCTAGTGCAGGTATTTAGTGCTGTGGCCCTCAACCAGGGGTTGCTCGCTCTGTGTTGTGTTCAGAAGAAATCAGGAAAAGGCAGGTGTTCTCCAGTGTGTAACTCCTTCAGCTGCAGGTAGATTGGTAAAGCCCGAGGAAAGCTAGAGAAAAATGAGTGTGTGTGCGTGTGTGGTTGCAGTGAACTCTCAGGTGCTCGTACCTGGAGCTCGGGAGATGCCCAGCCAGAGTCCAGCAGGGCTTACCTGCTCCAGTTTACCTGGTGAAACTGGCAGGTCAATAAGCCACCTGCACAGCAGTGTCCAGATTAAGAAACCTGTAATTTATCTCCTTCCTTCTGGGTCTTACAGCATTAGCGATCACATCACACAAAAACCTTAGGTAACTTTGCATAGCTGCTCTCATCTAGTAGCTCTAAAGCAATATTCCTGTTTCTGTGTTCTTTCCCTGGAGGTGATAACCCCTGCAGAACATGCTGCGCAGGGTGTTTGCTCCCGTCAGACCTCACAGGACAGTCTATGAACCACCATAAAGACAACATGCTGAGCTAATTTCAGGGGCTTCACTGAAGTAACTGCACTGGATAACCTGTGGTATCTTTATAGGTACTACATAGCTTGAACCATATGTTGCAGTGAAATATATCCATATCTCTATGTTGCAGGAATATATACAGTTATAAATAAATAATTTGGTGCTGTGTAAATAGGAAGATAAAGACATTTGGGAAGTGTGCCCTCTACTGTATTTTTAATACACTTCAGAAAGCATGCATTTCTAGTATCTACGTCTTCTGAGTGCCTCCACAATATTATTAGCATTGTGTTAGTAACTTTTTTTAACCTCACAATCAGATAAATTCAGATTAGACTGAATGCTGGTCAAGTTATGAAAACATTTTTAATTAGAGTCCTGCAGTCTGTTTGTACTGGAAAATGACCCTGTTATTTTCAGTTCCATTAGTTGGTTTACTTAAAAGTATATCACCTTCTCTACAAAAGTCATTTTTAACCCAATAATCCTCCTTAATCCCTGCAAGCAGTCCTCTCAGGTGGTAGCTGGGCTTTAGGAGCTTGTTAGTAACTCTCATTGATTTCTGTTTTTAACATGACAGGTGCTTCTCACCTTGTTATGATCTTGTTTGCTGCACTCGCTATGCAGCAAGCCTAGTAATCCACAGGTTCTCTTAATTCTTTCTAGCAAGACAGTCTCCAGCACTTTGATTAATGGGGAAGAACTATGGCTGGAGTCTGCAGTTGGATACAGATGGATGGAGAGCTTGTTTACCTGATGAAGAACTTGCTGTGTTTTATACTGTAAGAGGGAGGAGAAAATGATTGCAGAAATTCCACTTTGCTTGCTGCATTACATTTGCAGTTTATTGTCTAAACTGTCCCAAAATGAGCCAAGTGGGAAAATCCTTGACATTAAATTATGAGGCAGAATGGAAACCAGACTTATTGGCTCCTACGCTGTCATAGCCAAAACAGAGTAGTAATGGCAAGAGTTGCTGGTTTACCTACTGTTTCCATTTTTGGTATGTATACTGTTGAGGGTTCATTCTACTTTGCATGGTTGTGGTTTCTGACTGTAGTATTTCCTTTTGATTCTTAACTCTGATGTTTGAGCTTAAGCACCAGGCTGAAACTCCTTTTCAGAAGTCAACCCATGTGAGAGGTTTTTGGGGTTTCCTTTAGAGAAAATTGTCTTTATCTGATCCTCCACCATTAGCACTGCAGAGGGGCAGTCAGCACAGAACAGATGGTGTCTTTAGTCTGCACAGTGCTGTGTTACTAGGTTAGTGTTAAACAGTTGCACAGATGCTTCCTTAGGTTTGCACCCCAGTATACTCAGACATACTGGATCTCACATAATGCGTCTTCCTACTGTAAGTGCTCAATATGAATCCCTTACCCTAGTATCTGAGATTGTGCAGCTGGCCGGTGCTCCTGAGCCCCAACATTTAGAACCTGTTTCTGTGTGACCTGGCTATGTCCCAACTCTATCATGGCAAAATCCATGCATGTTACTGTTTTTCCTTTCCCTGTCCTTCATCTCTTGATTTCCAAGGCCAGTATACCTAAGTGCTGAGCCAGCAGGGAGCAACCCCGCTGTTGCACAGCCCAGGGATCAAGACTGTTTGATGCCACCGGGTGCAAATGCCACAGAGAGAACGCCTAGCTCATCTTGCTTTCCCCTGAAAAAGTTTTGACTTCCTAACCCTCCCTCCATTTTCCAGCGCAAAGAAGTCAGCCTCAGGATTCTAAATATTTGATGCATTACGAGATACAAACAACACAAACCCAACACACCACAGAAAAAAAAAACCCACAGCCCAAAGTATTTTTTATGAGAAATCAACCAAAACAACAGAAGCTTAGCTTATCACATGACTTACCTGTTTGTTTTTCAAATTCCTTACCTCACCTGTCTTGCATTGGGTAATATATAATGAATGACAGTTGTTGTGCACTTTACACTTGAAGCTTTGGGGGATTTAGACTATATCCCAAATAAGATTCCTGTCATAATGCAGAGTATGTCCCAGCGAAGGCACACCTATGCATGCGTGTAGAGTAACCAAGTAGTGCCTTGCATTTTAGGGGTGTGCTTGGTGTCCCCTTTGACTGGAGGAGGTCAATTCAAGCCCTGATACAACAATTCTTTCTTTTATCAGCCTGTAGTATTTTGTTAACTTGTATGATAGAAAGTGTCATTTCTTTGTTAAGTTGTTAGTAGTGCAAGTCTTGTCTGGGGACTGTTCCTAGGAGAACCTGAAACAATCCTCCTAAAGAATAGCTTCTGTTTGACAGACATCTGACAGCATTTGCTTCTCTGGGTTTTCCCCCCTCACTGGGAGGAGCAAAATTAATGGGGTAAATACTAATTACATGCAAGTGTGAGCAAATCAGTCAACTTTGTTATGTGGGTGTTTACTTTGAGTCTTTAAACCATGTAGCAGAAGGCTGAAAGACTGGGCACAACCTGTGTTCAGAGAGTCTTTTTTTCACTTTTGTTTACAAACTAAATCACTTCAGGTAAGTGGATTTTCTGACTGAAGAGTTATAAAGAGAGCTTGTAATTTTTAACAATGTGTTGGAGCTCCTGAAGTCAAAACTGTCTTGAATATAACTAAGAACAGGTGCTAATCCCTTTCTTTTTAATTAATTTTGTATTTTCTAAGGTATTTGGTTAAAGCAGGGGAGGCATTTGTAATGTCATCATCTATATTAAATGTATAGGAACAACAGGTTTCACTTTACAAATGCAGTTATCTATACTTACTTGTATCCTAAGTTCCAATTAAGCTTTCCTAAAAGTAGTAGACTTTGTGGGCGAAAGGAATTAATTCATTCAGTTTCACTGAAAGAGCACTTTTTACTTAAAATAGCAATAGTCTCCCTAGGATATAAAGTATCACTAATAGTTTACCTGAATGCATATATGTGTACAGTTACAAAACTATAGGAGATAATTTTATTGCTCTGGACTTGGATTCTAAGTCATTGCTGCTAATGACAAATGTTTTCAGATGTTTTATTTCTAAAACTTTGGTGTACATCCTGTTTTTTCCATGGTATGCAGTGCAAACCAACAAGCCTTTCACTTCCTTTTTGGCAATGTTACAGGCACTAGAAGTGCCTGTGTAAGCTGACTGATGACAGAGGCTTCACTGTTCACCACTAGAATAGAAATGTATTCTCCTTTTTAGTAACAGAAGAAGGCATTGTACATATTTCTGAGATGAGTTTGCTATTTGAACTGTGCTATTTTCTCCTTTAACTAATTATTGCCACAAAGAAAAAGACAAAAAGGAATACAAATGGCTTAATTTTTTTCTTAGCAACAGTAACTCACCAGACCCCTTACATCAAATCTTCATCATTTTGTTTCTCTGTAGAAATGACAGGCTCTGAGAAGTTTTTTTCATGTGATGTTGCTTTACACCAGAATTCTTTGCAATTGAGTAACCTTGAAAGGCTTTTGTAGCCTTGTGCGCATCCTTGTGCAAATTTACAAATACAGACTTCTGTCAAATGCAGAATTTGAGTAGTTCTTAGTTTGCACTTTTCCCAACCAAATCAAATTGTACAAAATGAGCAGCTATTTTGGCTTACAATGGTCTAACTACTGTCTGTGTCCTTACTTATTGTGTGTGTGTTTTGGTAATGCCTTAGGTCCTGAATGAGACTGGGACCTCATCAGATGACATAACCTGTGAGCATACATTTGGGAAAAAAACCAAAAATCAGTCACTTTAGAAAATCTACAAAAAAGAAAGCCTTAGAAAGTCATATTCTCTCTTTAACCCTGAAGAGGCCTGCCTTCTAACATAACTGCATCCTATCTTTTGCAACATTGTGCATGAGTGCAGATGTTCTCATTTCTAGTCTGACTCTACAAAAATGCATTTTTAAATAGACTGAGCAACTGAACTCTTTGCAGCTTTAGGCTGTGAATACCAATATATATATGACATAGTGTTGGCCTGTTAACAGTTTGATCCTCTTGTGATCGTCTACTATAGGTTTGCCACCAAATTTTGTAGAAGGACTTTTTAGCAAGGTTCCTTAAAGCTTTACTGGTAACTTAATGAGATGAAAAACTGTTTTGCCTTTCTGTACATGAGGCCTAAACATTTAGAGGCTTGTATCTGCTTTTTGAAAAGAGGGGTTAATGTGAGAAATGTAGTCTTTACTGTTGGCTTTCTGGAAAGCGTATTTGAAAAGAGAGTAAGAGAACTTTTAGGTTTTTTACAATGAAGAAAGAGAGCCTTGATTTACTTCTAGAGCAATAAGATCAGAAGAACAATACAGAAATTTTTGCAGCTCTAGGGCGTGATCTCACTGTTTTGTTTTATTTTTGGTTTAATTTCCTCTGTGTTTTTGTTTGAGTAGGTAATTTTTTTGAGGGAACTTTGTCGAGTGCTATGAGTTTCTAAGTCAAAAGGTATTAAAGGTGAAAATATTTTCACAAATGCTGTTACTGAATGCTTTCCTTGATTTCATATGCTTTTGATATTGCTATTAAAATACTTACTGAGAAGTTTCTATCGTGCTACTATTTTGTGTTCATCTTGATTTACATGGAAGTGATTTATTTTTAATACCTATGTACTTAACAAATAGAGAAACACTGCTGTTTTGAAAGAGCAGCAGCTATTAAATATTCATGCACTGCATGCAGTTAATCAGGCTCAGTAACCCCTGTTGCTTTGCCACAATGGCTTTTCACTGTACTAAAGAAACTTTGATATGAAGACTGTATTCTGATTATACTTCAAATTGTAGGTACATAGCATGTTGTTCTACTTGTCTGTTCAGTATCTCTTCCAGTACATTTTAAGAAATGGGGGGAAAGCCTTATGCAATTACAAACACACTAGAGTTCATTAAACCCAGTGCATCTTTGTGATCCTGCTTAAAATTTAATTATGGAACACTTGCTTCTAAAACATCAGGTCATCCTCAGGCAAAGTCCACTTACGATCTTCATATTGCAGGTCTAGTTTCCTTATTCCTTGCTTGAACTTGCTGTTGTTCATCCTAAGGAATCTTTTTCTCTCTCACCATGTAACACTTTTATCCTCCCTGCTCTTCTGGAATTGATGTTCTTCTCCAGCCTTACAGTTACAGCTGTGAGGTCCGTTCTGTTAGTTTCTGTGCTCCAGAGTTACTGTAATTAGTCTTAACTTCATCTGGGAGAGATAAGGAAAACTGTTTCCTACAAAGTATATGATAATCTCTTCCTAGTTCAGGATTAGGTTAGGAATTTTATTGTATCTTTCTCTCTAGCCTCCAGATATTGCCCTCTGGCAGAAGAAATGGACCAGGGTTATCATGTTCACCATGAATCTTACTGTGTTCTCCCTCTATGCCTTCAAGCTAAAAGCTTGCCTGAAAATGTCACTTATTTTCAGTTACTCTGAATTTCTCTCTCTACTTTTGCGTGGCTGTCCCCACCTCTCACTACTAGGAGAAAAGCTCTGATGTTGGTAGCAGATCTTGCATAAAGAAGTCTCGTTTACGGTCCTCTTTGTGTTGTGAACATGAGCTTTCTTTGACCTTGGGTGTGTTACTGCAGTCAAGAATCTAGTAAATTTAAGCGCTCAGTTTCTGAGGTGCAGCAGAGTCTTATTTGCACTGTTGCTGAGCAGCTGCTTTTGTATCAGTGACATCTGTCAGGGCTTGGCATTGGTGAGTATACTTTGGTATCTGGTGCCAGTTGGTGCTTGAATGAGAGAGTTTTTAACTTTGTGCCTCCGTTTTCTCACGTGTATTAACATTTTCCATGCTGCAAGGGTGCTGAGTATAGAGTAGCAGAGGAGGCTAGTGGGTGTTTGCCTTCTAAAGAAAGCAACCTGACATCTTCCAAAGACTAAGCAAGCAATATGGCAAAACCACCCATCCAGAATTGTGGAGTCATCCCTAACTCAGCTACTTCTGGATGCCTTGCAAAGACTGGACAATCTTGCCACTGTATGCTGCCCCTCATCTGTTCTTGCTGTGTTATCAGCTGTGCAGCAAGTTATGAAACAGTGTCATAGGAGACCTTTCCTGTACTGTTCTACACCTGAGAAAGTCAGATTAACTCTCAGGAGAACCCTTCATTACTGCACAACTTGGGCCCACGTCTGCCAGTTTATGTTATTGTAAATAGTTCAGGTGAACCACGTCTTGATGTCATTATGCTACATACTGTATAAATGAGGTACATTCAAACATCTAGTTCAGCACCATCACGCTAATACGAAATTGCTAGAAAACTGTGTTCTAAAAATAAGATAAACTCCGTGTTGTGGGTTTTTTTCAGTATAGGAGGTAAAGATAGCATGTATAATAATATTCGTTACTGTATTAAAAAAAAAAAGTGGGGAGACGGGGAATAGGACTTGTATTATTCATTAATAAGCAATCCATATTCCTAGCTAGTGTAAATTAGCACAGCTCTATGGCAGCCATGCTGACATGATCAAGTTGATACTCTGGCCATACCTTTCTAAATAATTTATTATCAATTCATATTAACTCACTTCATTTTTCCAGTATGTAGAACTATCCTACTTCCCATTCCAAATAATTTTTATTCCATAAGCTAGAAGAGGGGAGGGAGAAGGGGGAGGCAGGCTTTGCTTTATAGTTTCTTTTAAAACAATTAAATGCTTAATAGTGGAGATTTAAATGGATCAGCTTATTTCCATTATCAATTAATTTGCATTGCTTCTTGTGAGCTCTCACTAGAGTATGTCAAAGAGATTATCGTTCCATATTCAGGAGGAAAGGCCGCATTACCTGTATTTTCTTTGATAGTAGTAACTACTGAGTTAACATTTATGCAACTTTTTCTTTCTAAACAGTGAAAGGCTATTTGTGCTCAGATAATGAACATATATCACCATATGCTCTTATGTGAAAACTGTGGTAGCCTCCATACCCCCAAAATCTCAATTTACAACTAATCACAAGGCTTACTCAGCGACACAACTAGAAAAGCTTACTTGAGAGCATTGGCTAAAAATACATTGTACCTGGTAATTAGGATCTACAGATTTGTGTGCTCACCCAAAACTATTATTCAGCCTGTGGAATTTGTATTGTATCAGTAGATTACTGTAGTTTCTTACCTGAATCATCTGCCAAAGAAATGTTGGTGAAAGTGCCATCCTCCTCATCCAAAGGTAGCTCCATTTTGCTTTCTTTTTTTCAAAGTTTTTGAGATGTGCATTAAGCATGGCAGTTGTCAGCCATTTTTCAGTGCGCACGTGACTTCTCTGGTTAAATCTTTAATGAGTCCAACACACAGGTGTTATCGGATACTCTTGGCAACTACACACGTCTTACTCTGTGTGGTATCTCATCTGAACCTTGAGCTCTTTCCCGGAAGTTGTTAAGCTGGAAGGTTTCTGTGTTCTAACTGCTTTGGCAGAGACGTGCTGAGTAAACACTGTTATTGCAGGCTCTTTCTGTGAAAGAACTGTGTATTCACCCTTGTTGGTTTTCTTGTGATAGTTGTTATTCTTGATTTTCTCTAGGGCTGTGGATGGTTTTTTGTTGGAGGGTTTTTTGATAGAGAAATGAGGGAAAGTAACTTAGTCTTCAAAAAGTGTTATTTACAGTTCAAGCAAATGCAATGGATGGATTTGGGAGCCGTGAATTTAAAATGTAATTTTCAAATACTTTGGAATGTGAGTAATTTTACTTACATGAACAGTTGCATCAAAACCAATCTGGTAATGTGAACAAGTGAAGTTCTATAAGTGAGCGTGTGACATTCTGTGATAGTAGATGAGAGGAAGGAAGAGAAATCGAGTTCAAAGAAAACCCCACTTTAGTCTTCTTGTTTTGCTTCTTAAAGAAAACTGGACATAGTTTGAACATATAAACTAGAAATTCACCTAAAACTACTTACCTCTTTAGAAATAGCTTTCTTTTGTACTCCTGGAATAGAATGTTTTCTTGCAATTAATTTAAAAGTATAAATGGCCCTGGTCTTGATTAAAGACAGTATAGTGAATACTGAAACCATTTCATTTTCAGGGGGTTGCATGTTCAGAATCTACATGTCTTTTAATTTTTTAATTTGTATTCAGAAAAAAGCTGTAAATTCAGGATGTTGACAAATATTTTTTTCTTAACTGTAATTAGGAACCTCTCTGAAGTCTCACTAAAAATTGAATCTTGGTTTTGTGAATCACTGTCTAACTATAGAATGAGATAGTTCTCAGAATTTACGGTTTGAGTTTGACACTTTTAGACATAATCTTGATCTGTACTCCTGAGACAGCTTCTCTGTACAAAGGTAAATGCACGCATCATTACAGGACAAAGGGCCTAAGACGCTAAGAATCAGAATTGGTGCACCTTACAGAAATGATAAATGTAATGCTGCTGTTAGTTTTTGGTGTTTGTTTTTTTTTTTTCTTTAGACCCTTTAACTGCTTAGTTTTATTTAAGCTTTTCTGTTGGTGTCAGTGAAGTTACTGATAGCTGCCTTCAGAGATGACTGAAAACCAAGCACATCTTGCATTTTCAGAATTGTGTTGAGTTACTTGTTTTTGCTTCATATTGATCAGAACTAGTTCAAAATTTACCTTATTGGTCTTGAGTAGTCTGTGTAAAGACACCTACTGGTTTCATTCCAAATCATTCAGTATCACAAGGCGGGAGAGCGAGGAGGGGTAAGGAGGCAGGGGAGGGAGTGTCTGGATAAGTTGTGTTTTATTTCTTCTTTCAGTGATGCACTAGCATCACTTCAAAGTTCTGATGATGATAAAGCTAGAAAACATTTTGATCTTTTGTCTTTATTATGTCTTTTATTGTTCTCAGACATGTTATATACAGTAGAAGTATTTCAGCAACTCAGTTTGGAAGGGCAGATCCTAAAAACACATGCAATTATATAATCTGCTACTTCTGAATTTTGTAAAATCATACATCTGTGGAACAAATGGTTTTATCTTGTCTGAACTGTGTAGCCCTCATCTAAAAGGTTTAAGTTTTCTTGCCTGTGTCAATATGGTTCTATTATATTGGCCATACGGACTCCCTCTGGTAGATACGATTTCCATGTAAATGATTAGCTGGGTGTGGGTTTTTTGGTTTGGTTTTTTTTTTTTTTTAGACAGACTCTGAGAGTAGCCCAGTGAATATGGATATTGTGCAGTTGTTACTCCTGTCTAGATCAAAGCCATTAGTGAAAGTGATGCAGAGTAAAAGCTGTATTTTAATAAGATCCAATAAGAAAGACTCCTCAGGGTGAAGGAGAGTATGATTCGGGGAGGAGTTTGGCTGCCTCACATGAGGTGTACCAATCCCTGCAACTTCTGGAGTCAGGCCTTTGTGCCAAGTGCACAAGGCTCCAAGGCTCAAAATTATGGCTGCTCTGCAAGTGTTTTAGAGCTCATTAAAGCTCCCTTTGAAAGAAAGGCCTTGGGACAGATTGCTTGCTTTGTTTCCTCTATCAGTGCCTCTACCTGTGAAGGAGAGAGCAGAAAGTATAGATACGTGTGTTTGGGTGCACATATCATCTAGTTATATGCACGTGTGTAAAAACAAAGACCAATATGGGACTCTGGAGCTGCACTGTTTTACAGAAGGCCTTTGCCTTTCATAAGGACCCAGGAATCAGTTAGGTTTGTGGGAGACCTACACAGTTTGTTCATGGAAATGGAGACGCATTTATGAACAGAGAGAGGGATGGAGTTTAACTAAGAGGATGTTACAGACATTATCTTGTTTATATTTAAACATACACCTGTGTTCTATAGTTTTAAAGGCACTGTAGAATTATATCTGTAGCTTGTTTGCTGTTGTGAGTGCTGTGGTGAGAAACATTTTCTTTGGTGGTGGCCTGATATTTTATTAGTGAAATAAGGTCTTTGGATAAGAGATGTCATGTAAATATGAAGTAGAAGTACTCATTTCTTGCTGTCATCATGTTTGTTTTAAAAGGAAGAACAGAAAGGAGAAACAGCAGACAGAGGAACTCTGATCTGCTTAGAAGAAAGCTGCGTAATAGAATTAACTGTCAGAGCACAATGAGTTTAGCTATTTCCATGTGTGAATTATTTTCACTGGAGTAATGGGCACTAATGTAAAAGTTAATTTGGTTATAAAATATCAGTTCATCTTTCTGAGGGTTTCATTATTAAGTTGAACAGAGGTTGTGGAGTACCTAGCAGCTGTAGCTGTCTGGCTGTCTTTTAAAATAGGTGGCATAGGTAGGAGAAACGTGGAGACAGCCTCTCCTACAGCCACCCCTGAGCCTTTTGTTTGATTTTATAACAATAGCATCAGTTTGATGTAGCCACGTGCTAGCCCAGTTTTGATGAGTACTGATAACAAGCACATTAGCAGATCGCTGTCTGGATATGATGGTCATGAGAGCAGTAGATAAATACCCAAGAATGTCTTCAGGTTTGGTACTGAAATGATTCTCCAAGCTCAGGATTTTGTAGTTGGTCAGGCAACTTTGTGTCAAGTACACAATTACAGGAGAGTTTAGGTCCTTAGATTTAAAACACCGTAGCTAAACCTGCCTGGTAGTAGGTTCACATTTTTATTACTGTAAATACCATGTAACTATTTCCTAATTAAAATGATTTAATAGTGACCTGAAAAGGAAGTTGGCTCAGAGTTAAGTACAGATGTATGGAACGTTTTAGCTAAACCACAGCATGTGCTGTGACTCTATTTATGCTAACAGCATAACAGTGCTTATAGCGTGGTTGAGGCGACTTCAATACCACTCATTTTTTGTAGGGTTCAGCCTTGCACTTACGAACTGAGCTACAACATCAAAACATTCAACAGCCCTTTTCACCTGCTTCCCTGGTTTCCTGTTACAGTACTAATTTGTTATCTCTGGGACTCTGCAGCTGCAGTGCCTTCTGGAAACACTTTTCAGTGGCTCTATTTCAAATATTTTTCTAACTTGGAAAGGCAGGAGGGAAGAGTGGGGTCGGAGACAGGAGGTAAGTTAGTTGAGAGATGTTTTTGCTGTCAGCACCACCCGGCAAAACCTCACTGACCTCTTGTTCCAAAGGTGTAATTGTACAGAGATGCCTGATGTTGCTCTGATACTTTCTGAGTGTCAAAATAGAAAAGATTTTTTTGTAAAGTCAGAAAAACACTCAAGTAAAAGAAAGTTTCTGTTGGTTTCAAAAAATACTGGGACAGAGTCAGAGTCCTCTGGGTAGGTTAGATCCTTGTTGCAACACAGGTGTAATGGCTGATCTTCCATCAGGTTGCACTGTACAATCTTAGTGCATTCATCTGCTTTTATTATGCAGTGCTTTGATCAAGAGTCCAATCTGAAGACAAGTTTTGCAAATGTGGATGTATATGATGTAAGCAACACAGTATATTAAGTAAGCCACTAAAGGATTCTGAAATAGGAAAACTGTTTTACATTCTTAGGAGATATTGTATCCTTCTGCTTTTAGTCAACACATTTGAAAACAAAACAAAAATATTCCTTTTGATTTGTATTTTTTTCAAGTAAGACAATAAGCTCCGAGTACAGAGTAGAATCCAGCTCTGACTGTACAACTGGGTAATATGCACTTGTATAAATTTGCCAGTACTTTCTAGCATACAACAAAGTGGAATTAATTTTCTTACACAAAACTTTATAAAAATGCATCCAATGTATCAGTTTCACACTGTATAAAAAACACAGCATTTTAAAATTATGTGCCTTGTTAGGAAATGACAGCTGCCAATGCATTTCTGTTTTAATGAACTTTGACAGAAAGGAACTGTGGCACGTGTTTAGTGCATGCTAATAAAGCAGTAATCATACTAGTAAATTCACAGGATGTTCAAAGCTAGTCTGACTGACACTGTATGACAGTAACCTACTTGCGGAACAACAGTTTACTAAGGTGGTGAAAGAAGTGTATTGTGTCATTTGCAGATTTAACCTGTAGATCAAGGTATATTTATACTTGTCAGTAAGCCTCCTAGGTGTATATTCTCTTCCTCCGCTTCCCTCATCACTCACCACTTACCAGTTTAAGATACTTCCAGGCCACATTGTGGATGAGATAGCGTATCTCAAAATTTGCAAGACTTCAAGGGCATGTTATGCAAATGAGCATCATTATTTGCAAATGCTGCTTCTGAAGCTGCATCCAAACCCAGCCACCTGGAAACCATCCACAACAACTGCCCACTTACATTTGTAGCCGCTCACTTATTACATTTAATTTTGATAAATGCATACATATTGTTCTTTTCTGCATGAGTAGGTTTTTTTTTAAAATTTGGATCCGAACCTCTGCTGTCTGAAAATGAGTGACTTATTCATAACATCTGGTATGTATGTCTTAAAATAGATTTACTTTCCTTCACACTTGTCCATTCTACTCTCAGATTTCCTGTCATGCGTCTGTCTAGACTTGGAGAACATTTGCCCACTAAATTAAAAAAAAAAAACCCAAAAAAAAAACTGCTTCAGACTACTTCAAATACTCCTTAAAGTTTAATTCTATTATGATTCCTGTAAAACCAGACAGTGACTGGGCAATGCGTGAGCCTATCTATATTTTACTATTGTGTCCTCTTCCATTTTCCGCTCCTTTCTCTTTCATCTAATGTATCTTCTCATAATTCTTAACTAGGTGATTTGGCATGTGCAGCATGCAGCAGAACAGGATTCTTCACTGGACTTTGGAATGATCAATCTGCTTTTTCCTTTGAATGAAAGCCCATTCTGCTTCACTCCATTGATCTATAATTCTATATATGGCAGTAATTCAGGAACAGCATTGGCTCAATTTCTACATCTCTAATAATTTTTCATTGTGTTGATTAAAGATACTGGGAAATTATTGGTCAGCTTACTGGAGAGTACCGGTGTAGAAAATGACAACACACCGTTTATTCCTTTCATCACTCTGTAGTCATATTAAATGTTTTCCCACCTCTTTGTAATACAGGGATGCAGAGAGTTTGGCACTGTGTACCCTGTCCCAGGGTATGTGTTCCTTATGCATTTGACAGTGTTCTCTAATGTGTCTGACCCCTAGCATCCTTCTAACATGAATGTGACCAGTCAGAACATAGCAACTCCTCCTCCTTCTTGGTCCTTCCTAGAGCCCTCTAGGTCTGTCACCAGCTAACCTGTGTGGTTCTTCTGTTCCACAGTGCAGTTAAATGCAAAACACTTCAGATTTTAAATGTGTAGTCATTAAAATTGTCATTGTTAAATGGATGGGGGAGATTTAATCCAATCAAAGTTTGTTGATTAACCAACAATTAAATTAATACATTATTAATAGATTTTACTTTGCAGGAGGACTGCAAAAATGGGTGGATCTCAATGCGACCATAGAAGCTTCCTGCCCAACGGTTCAGATGTTGAGATAGCTAGTTTGGGTACTTCAACAGTCTAGCTCTAGCAGCACAGATTTCAGTGCTGGATTCAGAATTACTGCTAGCTTCAGGAGCAGAATAAGTTAGCTTTCATGAGCCCTGTGCTGCAGCAGCAAGATGGATACTGGTACACAGTCCAACAGTAGGTCAGCCTACCAGCTCCTCTGTGTCTTCTCTATGAATCTTAGCACTTAACAGAGAAAAATAGGGGAGATATTTTAAAGTATTTTGCCTTTTCAAACCTTTTTTGAAAAATCAAATGTGATCTCTTCATGACCTGAATTCTGTCTAGCTTGGGCTTGATCAGCTTTGTTTCAAGTACTGACTGGGATGCCTGCTGTTACTACAGGCTTTGAAAGGGAGGGTCATGCCGAACTGTATGCACTGCTCTTGCATACTTTTGTACCAAGGGAGTTTTTTCTTTCGCAGGGTATTTTGGCTTGTTCATAGCTCTGTAGTGTGCAACTGGTGAAGAGGACTGGTCCAGAGTACCAGGCAGAATTCCAAAACCTTGAAGATTTATTAGCTAAAACAAATTTTGCATTTGTCACTTTCCCTGCTGCTGCCTGCCCTGTGGGCTGGCACCTATCTGAAACACTTGACAAAGTGCTTAAATAGGGTGCTGCGCTTCACCTGCTGAGCTGCCAGTGGAGCACTCTGCAGAATAAGGTGTCAGTCAGCAGTCAGATACTAAAAGGCTGGCAATGAGAAGGACAAAGTCTATGCATGAATATAAGCCCTATATTTTAATAAATATTATTGACATTTGCATATGGATGCGTCATTTGAAGGTCTTGCATTTCCTGTTGTCACATACGTGGTTTCTAGAACTCTGAGAAATCCCCAGTGGAATGTAATCATGTGACATGTTTGCTCAATCATTTGTGTCTTGCTTATTCTTGGACGTTGTCTATTTAAGCTGCAGCTATGCTGGCTTTTCTTTAGCGCAAGTCTCTCGGAATGTTATTGCTGATGGCATCTGTGGCCAAAGCTAGTCTGGAGAGATGAATTATTTAAGGTGACTAATGTTTTTAATGGAGTTGATGATCAATAATGCTTATAATAATACAATAGCAGAGAAATCTCAGTTGGGAGAGACAGACCTTGTGTTTCTGGAAGAGGAAGGGATCTTTGGGCACATTTTTGCCCCTATAAAATGGGCTATTTCCCAGTGACTTTAATAGAATTGTGCCCAGATCTTAGCTTTACCATGATTCTTACAATAGTTTGTGTTTCCTTAAAACAAAAACAAACAAAAAACCCCAAAACAAACAACAACAAAAAACAAACAAACAAAAATCTGAGACTATGTGAGACTTTTTTTTTCTTTTTTTTAAATGCAAGACTTGTGATAAGGAATGAAAGCTTAAAAGAATGATACCCATGAACCCTGGAAGAAGCTGAACACAAATGAGAAGTATCTGAATGTATTAAGGAAAAATCCTGTTACTTTAAATCTAATTGCTTGAGTCGCAACACTTAAATGGTGGAGGACTCTGTTCTCATATCTCACTTTATAAAAATGCTTTATCGGGGTGTTTTTTTTTTTTTATTTAGGAGTTTTAAAAAAAGTTTTGATACTGTGGAAGTTATTACAAGGTATTATCTGAAGTGAGGCCTTCCAGTTTTGATCCGGGAAAGCTGAAAGTAGAAGGGGAAAAGAGAAAACAGTTAGTGTGTAGTGAACAAACCCAATTTCCAAGCCAAGTAAACTATTTAAGAAGGAAAGAATGAAGCTGTGACAGTAATGCCAAACCCAAAGATTCAAAAATGCTACTCTGTAAACGGTTCAACCTCACAAAATAATAAATATTGGGAGTGTTTTATTAGCCTTTGCATTCTTTAGCCATGAGCATTAATGTTTCTAACATCTCTTCAGGCCCAAGCAAATTTTTTTTTTTTTTTTTTTTTTTAATAGAGCATCAAAGCTAAGATGTTATGAAAGTATATCAGTTCAAGAGCTGAGATTGGAAGAAATATACCATTATGTTAACACAGTCCAGGACAAAATTGCAAGAGTTTTAACGATATCTCGTTTAGTGAGAACCAGCTGCAAGGCTCATGCAACAGTAACAGTACATATTGTATGTGAATGTCTGTTATCAAAAAATTCACCAAAAGCCAAGAAACAGAAAGGCTGCTCTCATATGTTGCAAGTCTAGTGATATAATTGTCTGGCATGGCCCAAAAAATGGACTAGGTGAAGCAACAGCAAGAAGTCTTTCTCCATCTGTGCCCTAGTTGAAGTTTCTGTATAATGTGGGATGGACCCGAAAGCTGTTTTCTTGTAGTGAAAAGCCAGGGACAATGGCAGTAACGGCATCTGTTAGCTTCCTGTGCTGTCAGGTCTCCTCTGTTTCACTGGAAGAGATGCAGTTTTAGCCACTGAGGAGAATCGGACCTTTAATGCAGGATTAATCCAGAAGAGCTTTGTACTTACCCAAATACAAGGCAGCACTGAACACGCCTAGTTTTATCTTGGGGAAGAATATTTCTAGACTAAAGCAAAGCTGTGACATCTGTTTCTCCCCTCCTTGCCTCATTCTACTGCACACTTTTCTCCTTAGTATCCCAGCTTCATGCCTCCTCCCCAGCCCTGATACTGCTCCATCCCTCTTTGCGTGTACATGTACCTTTTCTTGCCTTGTCTGCCCTCTTTACTTGACCGTGTTTCTGCCATAAGTCACTTAGTGCAATTCCTGCTGAGTTCTGGCAGGCCCAGGATAGTAGGCTGCTTCCCACAAGGGCAAATTATTATTGTTATTATTTGATGGGCAGTAGCTCACCTCTGTACTGTGGTTTACAGCACCATACTCCTTGATCATAAATATAAGGCAAGAGTCTAGTACCTGCTCTGAGGGGAGGAGGGATGGGTGGGAAATCTGGCCTTATTTTTAGGAAAATTATACTTAACAATGTAACATGAAATGATGCCTTCATAATGGAAAATGAAGAATTGCTGTTTAATTATACTATCATGAGTTTTGTCCTTTGGGAATGAAATGCAGTAACTTCAGAGGTGGCATCCAGTGGAACAATTTCAGACAGAAAGTGAAGATCGAGTATGTATGTACAAGAAATTAATGGATAAACAGTTTTCCTAAGACCCATGAATTCTTTGTAAAAAAGGCTTATTAGATCTTTACATCCAGCTAGTGTATGAAATGCCAGATCCTAAGCTGACTACTCAGTTTCTCCTTTGACAAACTCTGTGGAAGAATTGTGGTTAAAATAACAACACCAAAAACCCCACCTAAGCAACCTCTCAGAATGTGATTCTTAACAGTACTTTTCTCATTAGTCAGATCAAACTGTCAGAGGGTGTATTTGCCTTACAAAGGGAAAAAGAAGCATGCTTTTTCTTAACATTCTTTTCATAGAAGGTCCCCTTCATCTTTGATTTTCCCAGCAGACTTCAGTCCCTCTCCTTGTATTAGTTCCCAGTGGAGCAGTAGTTCCACACTCCAGCAGCGTTCTGAATCAACACCCAGTCTTCAGTGATGAGTTTGACATTCATTAATGCTAATTATTCATGTTCTGTGTGTTGTATACTTTGCATGTGTATGGAAACCAGATCTCTACGGCTATTTTGTTTGATTAGCTGAGAGTGCTACCTACGTGTTTTCTAAAATCTGTTGGTTTGTATGCAAATTATCTTCTCTACTGAAAGTAGGGAAGATATTGCCAAGCCATTTTGCAATGTCCCTAAATGTGGGGACACTTCTAGTGTCTAGAAGTGTGCTCATTGTCATTCAGATAAAGCTGGGGACTACTGCATAAAGTGTTAAATTTAATAAATATTCCCATCTCCAGGTCCAAGGCAAACATGGCATGAGATGTGTGGGGTTTGAGGGTGATAACTTTTAGATAAGATTTTAAACAATTATTATTTTTGCTAAATTTTGATCACTTATAGTTGCTCTGATTTCTAATTTCGTTAATTATGGTTTATCTAGCTTCCATCTTTCACCTGATTTTTAATGACCTTACATAAGCTGTATCTATTTACTTCTAGAAATAGCAGGCAAAAATTCTGTTACTTTTCTCTTCAGTTATGTCTACAACTTGTAAAAATTATTAGAAACATTCTTAGTCTCTTACAAAAGCAAACCAGCAAGCTCACCTTTTGCTTTAAACTATGGTACAATTGTTCTCTGGTATTTTAGAACAAAATGTGGCCCATAGTTTGCAAGGTCTCTTCCAAGATGGACCTTACAAAGGAATCAACAAAAGGATGCAATACCAGACTTCACTCCTCCAGAAGAGATTTTCCTGCTGTATTCTAAACAGAAGAGCATTGATGTCTGATCCAAAGGAGGGCAGTGTTGTTGTTTGTTTGTGGTTTGGTTTTTTTTGTTGTTGTTGTTTTTAAGGGAAGTGTTTCTTTCAGTTTGTTTGAAAGAGAAGTCTGATTTGAGAGACTTTTCAAGCTGGTGTTTTTTTGTTTGTTTTTTTTTTTAAGTAAAGTCGCTGTGACAGTTGTTGCTTGGGTCAGCAGAGAGCATGGTCAGCTTCCAATTACCAGCAGCTAACAGAGAAATACATGTTACTAAATCATTGCCCTGATATAGTTACTGATTTTAAATTATGGATGAGGCAATGAGTATTTTCCTATGCTCACAGAGCAGCTCACAAAGGTGAGTTAAGCTAACACATTCTGCAACGTAGTAGTGGCATACTAGGAATGCATCTATCATCAGTTACTCAGACTAGTTTGGAAAGTCCAAGGGTAGTTCAGTTGCATTTCATTCTGCTAAATATACCTAATATTTATGTAAAGTTTCTGTAAATATTATTAATAATTTTTCCCAGAATGTATTTCTGAGTAGACTAGAAAGTGGAACTAAAAAAGCCTATTAAAGCTCCTGGTTTTGGAGGGAGTATCTGCTTGACTCTAGGAGTGCCAGAGTAATAAAACTCAGCAACAAATTCTTACACATACAGACCAAGGAAGTCAAACCTCAGCATTTCTAGTTCTGCTTTTTGTTGTTGTTCATCCCTAATTTTAGCACTTTTATGCTGTGAATCTATTATCTGCAGCACACATCCCTAATTTAAATCAGTTTTGTGTGGTGAGGCTCAAGTAAGCAATGCAATTTTCATCTGTGCACACAGATTTCAAAAGTTAGGCCTTGGGATAGATGAATAAATAATAAGAATTCAAGTGCTTCTGGTGGCTAAGCAATAAGCATAGCAGCTAAGTAGGTGTTACTCCAATGATGGTAGGACACAAAAAGCCAAGTTTCTGTGTAAAGCCATGGTTGTTGACTTGCTGTAGTGCACTAGTGACACTGAGTCACATCAAGAGTACGAATTACTCACAAGAGGTAATTTAGCAGAGAATCACACACTCACTTTCTCCCTCTGTCTGTCTCAGTGTGTATATTGAGGCAAAACATTCAACATCCAACAACTCATTGTCTTTATATCCGTAGTCATGGTAAGGTTGTTACGGTTGCACATAGGTCGTCACTGTTCACGTTGGATCACTATATACAGGACTGTGCTGTGGTGCAGGCTTGAGGCAACCTAGCAGTTATTTTCCAGTAGCTCAAGTGTGTGGCCGTTTGTTAAAGATGGGGATAAGTAATGTACAAATCTCTTAAATGCCATGATTTTAACAGAGTTTTCCTGTGACCTCTTTTAGGAGGGCATGCACTTTCTTTGTATGCTGGCAGTTATACTCTATGGAGATTCACTAGCTAGGTATTACATGCAATGTAGCAATAGGACTTATCTTTTAGAAATAATTTTAGTCATATTTGGAGTCTTATGTCAAGTCACTTTGGACAGTGTAGTTAAAAGGGTCCTTTTTACAATTTTCTTCCTTTTTTGGAAAAGCAGTAGTCTGATAAAGTTAATATTATATCTGGTAAGAATGTGTTTAGAACAGAGCTCAGTAACTGGACTGATTATGTTAGAGAGCCACCCTTTCTAACTTGGCACAGTAGCTCAGTAACGGGAAGGCATGCTGAAGAACACTGGATACTTCTGGTTGTTCTCAGTGGCCTGAGAATAGGCAATGGCAAGGGAAGACTAGTGACAGCTGGGAAGATATGTCTTGGAAAGCCACACAACATTTCATCTGAGGAAAGAAAGAAGAATGCTGAAGTTAGCAAGGGATTTCAAAAGAACTCTTATGGATTTACAGAACTGTGGTACAATTTCTGTGATGGGAGACATTTGATTTGTAGGTCTTCCAAAGCTTATTGAGAAATGTCAGTTGACTTTGAATTGATTCCTGAACTAATACACCTTAGTAGATAAGATGTGAAGTCATGGACAAAGCAATATGCTTAGTAGCTGGCTAGTTTCTTCCTGTAGTAAAAGACAAAACTGATGAATAAAGAACACTGGTGATATTAAAAAGTTGCATAAACTTTAAAGAACATTGGAAACATGCAAGAAGGTGTAGTCATGCAGCATGCTTTCTTTTGAGCATAAATAGTCAAGAGACAATCATTAATTCTCTTTGTACAATAGAGCTCTTTCCAGAGTGGGCTTTTGAATAGAATTGTGGAAATAATAATAATAAGCAAATTCAATATGAATGTCTAAAACCAAGTTTGGACATTTTATCTATATGATATTTTCCTAAATGTACCCAAACTAGATAGTTAAAAATCACAAAAAAAGAGAAGTTGTATTGATGTCACCAATGATCTCCCATACCTCAAACTCTACCGGTTTTATTCAGATTTCATCATTTTGTACAAGGTGCTTTACAAAACAAGCTGATATTGTGATCCCCATTTAACACAAAGGGATAGAGAGAATGCCTCCTTAAGATGAAGTCTGGCAGCAGAACTGGGAACTTATCATGAGTTTCCCATGTCCTAGTCAGTACTAAATCCATTATGAAACACATTCTCAGAAGAAATATTATTTCTGAGGAGAGATTTTATGGCTTTACCTTGGCAAAGCCCCATGCTTCTGGATATTTGGACTAAGTAGCAAGGATGGAGGAGAGTTATATGGAGTGGTATGCTGGAAGTAAAGGGATGAAATTTAAAGGGATAAAATTTAATTTACCTCGGGTTGTTTTGACTACAGAACAACTGTGGTCAGGTTATAACAAGTGTGTAAACCTGCTGGATCACCAGAAACTCTGAGAACCAGGCTGGATAAAATGCTAGGAAGCGTGCTTTTGGGGAGAGCCAGACTGGTTTGCATAACTGGGTGTATTAAATTCATTCATGTGGAACAAAGAATAAAGAAAAGCTCTGCAGATGGACAGGTGAGATGCTTACTTCAAATACTTGAACTCATGAGACATGGGGTGGGGGCGAAGGAGTGCAATGCTGAGTTTCCCCATACCACAGTTACTTTCATAGTAAAACTTACCTCTGGATTTAAGCTGGAGTGCAGTAATTTGTGAGGGTCTTGCTTACAACTACACCAACAGCCCTGACAAAGTGCTTTTTCCTAATTTTTTAGCTCTAAAATATTTTTTGTTTCTGCTAAAGTATATTTTTAATAACAGTTTGCCAGAAATGCTACCTAGAAATATGATGTTGTCCTTAAGAAATGAGAAAGTGTACTGGCACAATTTACATAAATGTAGTCCTCCCTCCTTATAAATATGACTCGAGCTTACTGGCAGCTCCTCAGGCTCTGCCCTGCAGAATTGTCTCAAAGAAACTGTGAACCTCTTTAGTTTCATTACTGTTTATATTTATGTTGTGTACCTGATCCTTAGCCACAGATGAGGATTTCACTGTATTTGATGCTGTACAATACAGAACAAAAAGATCACTGCTCCAAAGTGTTTGCAATTAAGACAAATTAAAAAGAGAAGGAAACATGAGGAAATACTGGGATAATGCTGGCAATGTGCCGGGCAGTATTTTCAGCACGCTGCCAGTCTGACTGTTGTCAAAGTTTTTCTTTAGGTCATCAATGGAAAGAGGGTTCTGAGGGGAACTGTGGAGAAAGATAATAGGGTAATATTGCCAATATGTTGTGACTATATTTAGGGAACTCCTGATCACCAAGAGAAGCATGGCAGAAAGCTCAGGAATGTAACAATTAGGCATGCAAGCTTGCATCACAGCCTGGTCAGAATGGAGCATCTCAGTAAAGCATAAGAAGATGAGGGAGGAAGAGAACTGGGAAGCCTTAGGAGTCAAAATGAGTGACTTGAGTTTGTAGCAGAGAAGCAGCTGCTATTTGAAAACTGCAAGGAGAGAGACGGCCTAGTCAAAAAAATAAGCTAAGAGAAATCATCTTTGCAGTTGTATTTTGAATGAAATAAGACAGACAAGATTGCATCTGTCAAGGCCAGAGAGAAGGATGTTGTGGTAAGCAAGATGAGAATCAGAGTTTCAGCTATGTGGATGGATAAGAAAAGTCATGGCTTTGATATGTTGTACAGAAAGAATGTACCAGATACACAGGTAGTCTTCTTGTGCTGAACAAATTAACTTCTAATGGAAAGTACAGGTCATCTGTCTCAAGCAGGTGTTTATTAAAACGGTTATCAAACTGTTCATTTGAGAGGAAGTGGGAGGAAGGGTGAAAAGACAGATGAAAGAGGTAAACAGTAAACTGTAACAAAGTTTTTCAAAGCACTGCTTTCATATGGCAGTATACTGCAGCCAGAGTCTGTCTGCATAAATCTGATTATAATGTCAAAGTTGGTGGTTTTTCTTCACTGTTTCAGTGCTGCTCAAATCAGCCACCTTGGTACTGTAACCTTGCATAAGTGTTGTGTGTCCACCCTTACAGGTGATGATTCTTAAAAGGTAAACTGAAACATAAGGGCCTCTAGGAGTCAATAAATACACTGCTGTCTCACACACCAGCAGAGCAGCTGACTGGGCTTAAATTATGAACTAAGCCCTGTTTACTGATTTATGGGTTTTCACCAGCACTGCGTTGCACTCACAGTAACTACTTACTAGTCAAGTTTGACTTGGTTCTCCTTCCTTAATTGATAACAACATTTGGGTCTTTAAGTGTTATTTGCTGAAAGATGGCATTAGCTGGAGTAGCAAGTTCATAATTTTCTCCCAGTTAATTCAGAAGTAAACCAGTTTGTTAGAGTTAAGACTACAGACAGAATCTGGCAAACAAATGTCCACAGAATTGGCTACTCTCTGGAAATTCTAAGGGTGATAATCGGACCTTTTCTTCTTCTGATGTTTAGTCCCTGGAATAAAGCTATATTGTATATTAATTTATATGGTTAAAAAATACATAATTCTGTCTCAGTATTAACAGATAAAAAAATTAAATTGCAGCTGAGTCATTACCATGTTGTGTTATCAGGGATCTTTCTCGTATGTTCCCCAAATAATCTTTTCTATGGATTAAAATGTTAGTTTGTGTGAAGGCTAGCTTGTAGCTCAGAGAACTTTCTTGCAATACTTCCCCATAAAATCTTGTTGAGAGTTAATGTGAGGGAAGGATTCTGGCTGCTCCAGACAAGACGATGTATTGATAGCTAGTCCTTTTACTTGGTTGGATGCTGAAAATAAGTCCATAATTCACAAAAATTGCAGTTGCGTGTATTGAGGCTTTAGAAATACAAAAGAACAATGCTGAGACCTGGGAACCTTTTGGGGAGAGTGACTTAGCTACTTAAAAAAAAAAAAAAAAAAGGGGGCAGGCTTGCTGCACAAGGAAGCAAGATGTGGTTCTGTATAAATGTGTTGCTCCTTGTGTTCTTGAAGAGCACTAGGTGATGTAAGGAGAGGAAGGAGTACAGAGAGTGCTGCATGGTGAGACATGAAGGAGTTAGGGGTGGAAAATAGTGATGTCAGTTGTGTTCTGAGTTATTTCAGTCACTTCAGCACAGTCTGTCAGCTACAATGTTTTCCTAACATTGAGGTACCTGCTGTTGCTTCTAACTTCTGTGGCATGCTGGCATCACACCTGGTATCTTGCAGTCCTTTTTCCAGGAAACAGTTTGACAACTGAACCTATCGCAGAGACTAGTAGTTCTGTGTCCTTTTACAGGAAATTTCCAATTTTCCCAGGACATATTCAATTTTTCTGGTTGTTATCATTTCTAGTATCTGCTGCTGAAACAAATTAGCTTGGGGAACAAAAGAGTACAGGTCTTGAAAACTAACTCTGATAAATTCCCATAACTGCTTCATGAAACTTAGACATTTTCTCACTCTTGTGCTGCCTTTATGAGGAGTTCTGTATATACACACTGCTCCCCAAGTGGAGATGGATAATTTTCAAAGGAGATAGATGGGAGTCATTCAGGCTGACTAAATGGAGTAAAATGATGATGTTTGATTCTCTTGTTCCCACAGCTGCAGGGACAAACAATCTTTTGCCTCATGTTACTTATTCTGTTGTTCATGGCAGTCAGGGAAATCCATAACCCTTGTGATTTCATGTGAGGAAAGACTCTACCCTGGAAGGCCTACTCAGTCATTGTCTGCAGAACACTTCTTGGCTTACAAAATTCGTATCTGCTGCAATAATGTGGTGTCCTGCTTAAAGGTTTATAACTTTTTCTCTGTTTAGGATGCTCAAAAATCATCTAACCTGCCATGTGAGGTTATAGATGACATGATACCTCTCTTCTGTTAACACTATCTGGTTAAGATTTCACAACCCAAGGAGGCAGACAAGGTCTTCTGCAATCATTAGAGAAATTAAAATTCTTTTCCTGTCAATTGTGTTACAGCAGAAGAATGCACTCTTCTGAATTATCTTCAAGCATCTCAAGATCCTATATTTTGCCTAGGTAGCTTAAGGAAGAAAAAGATATTAAACATTCATCAGGTGAAATAATATTTGTTTGTTTAATATAATCCATTTCTTCTTGAGTGGCACATTAATTTCACCCATGGTTCCAACACTACTTGAGAGACTTGAATAACATTTAACTCTTACGTTATCTTGGGGTCATTTTATACCTGGGTCTCATAAGTCAATAAAAATTTCAATAGGAATAGCAGTTACAAATGTACTTGAATTACAGCTTCCTCTTTGTGAAGCTACTGCAACAGGCATCTACCTCAGGAACAAGGATTTGCTATTTGTTATTCATTACCAGACAGATGTTCCTCTTTTAGGTAAAGAAATTAAAAACATTCCCACACATGTATTGTAAATATGTATTTGTTTATTGCCAGTTAAATTACTCAGCGTATATTGTTACAGCACAATTGTTTGCCTACAGAAACATAGTACAAAAATGTGATTGTTGTGATTGACTATATAGTAATGTCTGTGTGTCAAAACGTAGGCTGGACCAATGTTGAGCACTTTTGAAAATCCTGTTTGAACTTAATTATTCCTTCTTATGTGTATAGTATTTGTTTCTTTTGCCAGGAAGTGTGAAAACAGGTTCAGGAGTCTCCCACTGCTTGGTCTACGCTCTAAAAAATCAGTTTGATTACACAATAACTCATTTCCCCTCTCTGAGATGACAGGCCAGCTGTTTCCAGAGATGCACAGTCTCTTGCACTGAATGACATTTAACCCATTGAAAAATGACCTTTTTTTTAAATGATCAATATTGACCTATGATTAAAAAAAAAAAAAAGAGGTGCATCAGTTGTTGTTCTGTTTTGTTTTTTCCAGTACTGATCACAGGATGGAGTAACACTGATATTCACAAAATGATAACTTGGGTGCAGCTTTTCAGTAGATACACACAATGTGGATCTCTGGATTTGTTATACACACACATTCAGGTTCTTAAGAGCTAGTACAAAGAAGAAACAAAAACATCAGTGTGCTTGCTTGTTGAAATGTTCCCCAAGTTTTTAAGTGTTTCTGCATTCAGGGGGACATTGTCATAGCTGATAACCTTCTGCAAACATGAGTACAGCAGATTAATTATTTATGTCTTGCTTTGTTTGGCATCACAGTAATAAGGTGAATTGTCTAATAATATAATGATTTGCTTTAAGACCTTTTTTGGGTAGAGGGGAACACTCAGGACATCCTATGCTTGCCTTCAAAGTCTATGTATTTAAGTCTGTTAGTTCCAATTAGTCCTGTTAATTTCAGAAAAAACGTGGTGAGGTGGCCCAGTCTCTCCCATATTCTTCAGCAACAAAGTTTTGGGAGAGGAACAGCACCCCTTCTCCTCTCAGGTGGTGAATGTTCACTTGTTAACAGTGGTTCTAGTTCACACAGCAGTACATGAAGTTACTTCTTCCTCTTTAGTTTTCATGCTTCCTCTTCAATTTATGTAGGCAACAGAATAAAAGCAGCTTGAAGACCATGCTGTTGAGTGGAAATGAATTATTAGAGATGAAAGATCTGGATCCTAGGCAAGTAGCAAACTTCTCAAGGGATCAGTTCTTCCCCCTTTCCTTTCAATTGTATCCCACTTGACTTAGGGGCAGTACTTGTGTCAGAAAAAACACTACACCCTGAAACCTCAGCATTATTCCCTTTGCTGTCAAGCTGTTCAAAGCAAGAGCAGTTGTTCTTTAGTCTGATTGCGATTTGGCACCAAATGAGAAAAGTAGTTTCTGCTTCTCTCTTTCCACCTCCATCGTGGCAGATAAGGAATAGCCCAAGATTTTTTCCCCTCAGTCTACGGTCTGCCAGCCCCTTGGGTGCTCTTTTAAACCCACCCCAAAGTCATGATCCAGTTAGATCAAAGCTGGAGAGATCAGAGAATGGGCAGGTAGAATGAGAAGTTCGACTCCATGCAAAGATGTTTGGTATCTATTTTAGCAGCAGTACTTCTGCTGCTGTAAACTGTAGTGTTAGCCTACTGCTGACTGTGTTACAGATCTTCGTTGAATTGCTATATTAGAGTCGTGGTGGCAAATGTTTTTGTTTCTTTTGTTTTAATCTGTGCTACTGTGGAAGAGGAATGCTTCCTAGAGATTGAGAGATTTGGAAATTAGAAGAGAAATTCAAACTGTATCCCTGAAAAAAATATCTAGTATAGGTATAAGTTTGGGCAAGGTCATTAATGGGCTTTGTGCTCTTTTCCTTTTCTCCTATTATCTATCTAGCTCATCTGTTTAGACTCTTAGTCCTTCTTTGAAGAACTGTTTGTTATTGTGTATTTGTACAATACCAATTTTAGTTGGGGTTAATCTATCCTGTTACTCATCTCTGTTCTCATTTAATGTTCAGTTGCTTTTCCTGTTTCAGTACTTATTAAATACTCACTTGCATTTGTTTAAAAAAATCTTTACATTTTCAAGTGAATATCTTAAGTTTTGGCTATCATATATTAACAAAGTTTGAGTACACTTTTCTTCAGTATCTCATTTCCTTGACAATAGATAACAGACTTTGTTTTAAAAGACAGGTGTCTATTATAATTTTGAGGGCTATAGCACAATACTGTAAATCAGACTTTATCTGAAAAGGGTCTATCCTTTTTTGTGTGACTGTCAGATTTTCAAGAAATGTAGAAAAAGCCACCTACTTGCCTACATTTTCCATTTGCTTATATTTAGATTATGACATTTTTTCTGGTGCTTTAAAATTAAATTGAACTGAGTGGTTATTCTTTTTGGGAATAGATTGTAAATTTTCAGGCCCCTGATCTTTTGATTTAGTATTTCAAAGTACAAAATAGAAGCCTATCTAGCTGCTTTTCCAAAGATGTGGGCGAGCTGCCTGCATCCTGAATTTAATGTTGCTGATGACTTTCCTAATTATCTTCTGCATTCCCTCCTGAGTAACACACAATGCTCATCAGCATGTTTTCACTATCCAGGAATTTGTGTGCTTCCTCATTCTGTTGCATGGTCTTTTTTTCCTTTCTCAGGATGATCTATTTTAGAATGGATGTTTCTCTGTTTTACAAGATCCTGATCTCCTTGGAATCATGCAACCCAACTAGCTGCATTGTTGCAGATACAGTGATTCTAACTTGCTTTCAACCTACCTCTGGAGACTAGTTTTGTAAGATAGGTAATGGTATCTTGATTTCTTTTCACCGTTCATATTCTAAGCAGGAAAAATTAGGAATTTTACCTCAAGGTGAAGTCTCCCAAAACTGGAAAGGTTACAGATCAACATAAGTGGATGATTGTGTATACCAATCTAATGGAATATTTAAAGTAGTTATATTGAAGCTGATCTTATTATGGCTTGGTATTACAAAGAACAGTAGGAGGATGTTGTCTCTTGTCAGCTGTTGGCTTTAGTATGTTATGGTGACTTCTGTTTTTTTGTTGAACTACATAAATTAGGTCATAAATCATGGGGGAGCATCCAGAAAGTTCTTAGGTATAATTGTTTACCTTTGTTTACAAAAAAATAATTAAAAAAAAAATCTACATTCTGTAGAGCAGGACAAGCAAGGACAACAGTGCAGAAGTTTCTCTCAAAGTGTCTATTTGAGTGCCTGCTGAGAAGAAAAGCTATTTAAACTACAGGATTTTGTTGATGCAGAAGAAATGGGTGAAGATTGGGAATGAAGAAGTTATTGTTAGTTTGAACACAGAGTTTTGGTTGACAGCATTTTTGTGCTCACTTAGAAACCTGCTATAGAGGGTACAAGGCAAAGAAAAGCATCTGAGTGAAGAACATTACTTTATAGAAAATTTGTCTTGGATCCTGTGGTTCTTTTCCAGAGACAAACAGATATAACTTTTGCTCTAGATTTATTTGTTTACCAATTATTAATGCTTCAGTAGTCTGTAGCCTTGGTACTAACTGTTGATCAGTGTACCTTTGGCCACTGGAGATTGTGGCAGCTCAAATCAAAGAAGTGAGTTCATTTTGATCACTGTATGCTAGGACACTGAAATACTTTGGCTTATTTTCTCTGAATAATATTCCTCTTCTTTCCTGGAAATAACAACAGGTGGGGTACATAATCTGTTAGCATCTTTGATTAAGCAAACAATTTTCTTTTCAAACAAATTATGCCTATGAGGATGGTTGAAATGTGTGGAACATGCATTACTTTTATTTCACTTATTTTTATTCTTAACATCTCCTCAAATATGTTCTGATGACGCTGAAGTTATTTATGCTTATGTAAGTAACAAAAGAAAACTTGCACATTGACAAAGGAAGTGTGATAACTTGGTAACTTTACAATTTGCTTTTGTTATTTTATTTGCCTGCCTGTGACTTTCACATGAGCAGCATGCTTCTAAAACACTTATTTGCAGATGTCACTTTAAATACTATTTTCCAAGAGTTTATTTTTCTTAGAAAACAGATGTCTGTAATTATCTTCTTTGACCTTCGAGACTTATCAAAGTCAAATAGGTAATCATCCAATCAGATGGGCTATCATTATCAGAAGAAAAGTAATTATAATCTGAATATGTTTGAACATGATTATTACAAGCCTTAAACAGTTACACTTCTGATTGGGGCAGAACTAAAGACATTATCACTTCATAATTCACATGATGTAACTTCACTTATCCTTGTAACTTTGGAATATGAAGAGCTAAATTTACTGAACAGTGTAGTTCTTTAAACTTGAAAAAAAAAATGTAATACCCTCTCTAAAGCCAGAAGGATCCTCAACATCTTTATACTGAAATTAAGGAAAACCGTATTTAAGAACATGAGAACCAAAACACAGTATTAGAGAAATCTCTAAAAGGGCTGAGGAGTACACCATGTATTTGTGTATGAAAATACACTTGGAAGGAAATGTTTAACTACTCTGGATCCAATTTAACAAAGCACTGAGAACCTCCTTGGCTCTAAGCATTTCTATCATCAGCTCTGTGTCTCCTGCGATGAGTCTATCTCCTTCAGTGCATATCTTCTCATACTTAGGGGAGCAGGAGCTTTGCTGAGCATGGCCTGAAAGGCAGAGCAGGTACTTGAGCTGTCCTTGGCTGAGATCAGTGACGTGATGGCCATGCTGCTCCGGAGGTGCTGGCAAGTTTACCATGGACTGGAACCCACTGAGGCAGGAGCTACTGCTGTGGGAGATGAAATTACACTGCTGTAACCCCTCTAAGTACAGCTGCAGGGAAGGATGGAAGCAGATTTTAATCTCATTCATGGCACTTTTGAAAATCATGCAGATAGGGGAAATTTGTTCTTTAAAATGGGAAATTGTAGTAATGTGAAAAAATGCAGTGGAACAGGAAAAAATGTTGACAATTAGAGGATGGAGGAAAGAAGGGGACAAGGAGAATTCTTAAAGATCCAGGGTTGCCCATGGTAGATGTTTTGATTGCTGGGGTGAGATGCTTTTACTTGATCTGACAGGTAAAAGCTCAAAGCTCAGAAGTTACACTAACTTCATAGTGAGAGAAAAAATTGTTTTAAAAGAAGAATCCTGAAGGCATTGTACCTCCTGTAGTTTGTGTGGGTCTGAACACCAATGTGATCATGTTCAGTTGCTGAATATTCCTGCCCTGCAAGAAATAACTATGATGATTGACCACAAATTGTGACCTAGCAGAGCTAGTACCAGCTGATCGAAAAATGCTCATCAGAGGATAGTCAAGATTCTGCTTAGTGTATTTCAGCACTATGCTGTTTGTTCAAATGAAGTGGAACAGAATAGTCTGAGACCTTCTGCTTAGGAATTAGAATGTTTTTCCCCAACATAACAAAGACACAAGTTCTATTATACTGATCCTGCACAAAATGTGTGTGTGGAGTAGTGGCTGGCTAATTAAGCCATTTCAAAGAGGGCAGAAACTTTTCAGATCACTGGGGAAATCTGTCAGAATAATCTAACTGCACTGTTGGCCATTTCTTGGGCCTTGCACATACTTGGGGAAAATTATCAGCATTAGATTCTCCCTGGACCACTTGAAAATCAAATCATTTTGAAAGATGAGGAAATAGACTCTTTCACAGCAGGATAGGGCCTGTGGCAATATGAATGGGTTTTGGTTTTTTGCTTGATACATGCTTCATGGCTTCATAGAGACTCAGAAGGGGTCTTTTTACACCTAGGAGATGTCTTAGTGCTTACCACACCTCTGAAGAGGAATCAATACTCTCACAGATGATTTAGAATAACCTGAAGGTTACCAATCTGTAATTAAAGCAAAAGCAGTGGCAGTTATTCTGTAAGAGAGAAACTACTTTAGTCATAACGAGTGAGACAAGAATTTGCTTGGAGGAAGGTGGGTCATGAGGGTGGAAATTCTGCAGAACTATCTAATTCCCCCAAAACTCACAGGTCTGCAGATTTTTAAAGGGCTCCATTCCCATTACAGAAGGTTTATCTGTAAGCTTACCCATATTTCAAAACCACTGCATAGGCTGGATGAAAAAGGGAAACCATTCTAAGAGTCAACAGCATGATTTAACGTTTTTCAGAACTGAAAAGGGAGTTTGTGGATCTTTCAGCTCTCCCATGTTTCAGAGTCCTTTTGATGTTGGACTCCACTTTCAGACCTTAGCGGCTGACATAGGACACAAATGATGTTGCTAGCTTGCTACAGGAGAGATCTAAACTCTCCATGGAGAAATTACTTCCACTATCTGAAATTTACAGCAGTGATTAAACCTACAGAACTTTTCCACCAGTATGAAGGAAAGTTTGTAGGCAGGAGATGAAGTGCATCACTGTGATGAGGACTTCAGATTCAGGAGTTCTCGGGACATGCTGTCGCATGACTGGAAAATTAGTGTTGTGATATTGCTGCTACGCTTAAGTCTAGGCGTAAGCAAAATAATGCTGCTGGTGTCTGTAGACAGTGTTGCAAGTGGTTTGTTATCTTTCCATGCAGAAGAGCAGGGAATTGGCTGTTCAGTGAAAAGTGTGGCTGCTGATAAAAGCATGGTTGTTGCTTTTTCCTCCTTGCTTGTCAGGAATGGAAATATACTCGTCCCCTGGAAGGAGGAACACAGAGACCAGAATTAGTCTCTAGTGCAGTTAAAAGCTTCCATGATACTAGAATAATGCATGATTTGTAATTTTAGTTTCTAGTAATGAATTGAAACAGAATGTTCATATTCTAGTCTGGCCACTCCGCATCAGGGATGAACTAGAAACACCATCTCCTGATTTACTAAACAAAAAACAAAAACAAACAAACAAAAAGCTCTAGAGTGACTTGGACAAGATGAAAATCAATTTGGGTTTTTGTCGTGAAAATGTTCTGATAAAAATTATGTAAATCATTCCTTGAGTCAGTTGTTGAGTTGCTTATTTTTTTCCTTGCTGGGCTAAGGCACTCGCAGAACTGACATTTGGGACCCAGCCGGGGAGTGTGTCTGATATCCCAGCCAGTCACAGATGAAATTATTGGGCATGCAAACCCATGTTTTGCTTGGGCCTTATGGAATTAGTTCCTTTTAGCAGTAAGAGAAGTGACATAGTAGAAGCTGTTACCTGTGGTAGCATGATCTTCATGGTGAAGAACTGTGGAAACTTCAACACAGGAGATGAGAGATTTCTCTGTTGCTGATTGTAATGTAGAATCTTAGACATTAAACTAGAGATGTGAGTGATTTTATTTCAGAAGCAGAAAGTGAGCTAGTTAGAGCACAGGATTGATTAAAAGGCAGGCATGGATTTCTGAACAACTGTTTTTTGTTTCTTGTATGTTCAGAGAATCACAATTTTATATATATATATATTTGTAGCAGAGAAATCTGTCTTGTCAAAGAAATATTCAACTTGTATCATCATGTTGCTCTTGCAGTGGCCTTATGAAGCAATATATTGTGGTTTGGCCCAGGGTAAAGGGGCAGAATGTGTTTAATCAACTAGCTTCTTCTGCTTTATTTTTCTGAATTTGCAGTGATCTTGAATTTGTTTTACTAATGACATCACTTAAGAAGTGCAACCTGGTATAAGCTTGGCGAGTGAGATAGTTTCAGGATTTATCCCAGGATTGCTAAAAGAGTCAATCAATAAAGCTTGGCTGTTCCTTCTAACTTCTTTCCTGTCTCTAAATCAGTTTACTTCAAAGACAGTCTGTAAAATTCTTGGATGATAAGGAGTCTCCCCAGACATCTCACTCTTCACAAACAACTGAAAGCCATGTTAACAATTTATTATATCACGAAGAATTCCCTTCTTCTGCACTATTCATTTTCCAGCAACTTAATTCATTGATCAAGATAGTCAAAACTAGATGAGACATCTCCTTTCAAAAACATATTCATAAATTCTTCTTACATCATCTTTACAGATTTTCTTGAGCTAAAAAAAAATAAATCCATTTTACAGTTTTATTACCCTTCAACAATTAAAACAATGCCTTAAGACAACTTTCTAGTTGTTGATTATTTCCCTTTTGTCTTATTCAGAGCTTTTTCACATTTCTTTCAAGACCATAAATATTTAGATTTAGGAAGAAAACATTTGGCTTATGATTGGGAAATTATTTTATTGACAGTTCTTAATTATTGTTTATTTCTTTATTTATTGTTAACAAGCTCAATACCTGTTCCTACCTTTCAGGTAGTTTAAATTTCCTTAATGTGCAATTTCTTCCCTTCCCTCTTGCTTTTAATTTATCAAATTAAATCACAGAAGCCTTTTCTCAAGGACTCACCTTGACAACTCACTGCAGCCTGTGGCTTTTGTTACTGTTCTGCTTCACTCCATGCCCATAAATTCATTTACCTGAACTGAGCTTCATCTTGCTGGAGCAATCAGTCTTTCCTTTGATTTCATTGTCTTACCTGATGGGCTACAGCTGCTTACCAAGGATTTTTTTCCACAAAAAAGATATTTTAATCTAGTCTAAAAGATTCTACTGTTTTTATCGTCTTCCCTGCTCCTTCTTGCCCCCAGAGCTACTTGTGGCCACACATTTCCTTTTGGAAGAGGGAGTCCTGGGCATATCAGGAAAGTAACTTTAGAGATTTACTAGAAACAGCACTATAATTAGAAGTAACTCCTGTTTTGAATATACTATACTACAGGTGGCTGTTGAACTTCTCTATATGGTCCATTCTCTACACTACTTACATTACAAGTTATGCAAATGAAATAACTGATATCCCCCTTTTTTTTTTTTTTATGTTAACAGATTGGAGCCCTGAGCTGTGACAGCACATTGCTGTTTGTAGACAGCCAAGTGTATTCATGGAGCTCAGTTAATTGAATAATAAAATTAGTATGTGTCTCCCAGTTCAAAAGCATTCATTCCTTGGAGCCAGTGGCATCTGTGTCAGAGAGTCAACCCTTACAAGCAGTAGTAGGGCTTGAAGTGTCTGGATAGTGCACGTTGTCCTCTAACTTAGAATAATGTAATGTCTTTAACTTAAAATAATTTAAAATTCAAACTGAAATTTAGATTCACCAACAATGGAATTCCTACAGAATTATTTAATCACCAAGAGAATAGTAGTCCATGCTCAAAATTTTCAGCAGCTAAAAGCAGCATAAATTTTGTGAGCTAATTTCTCTGAAGAAAATTACTCGGAGAACATTGAGGATACAGGTTTCCAGGGATGTTGCACATATATATGATTATATGTTGGTGTAAATTAAAACAGAATTTGTCCTACAGTTTTTGTAATATAACTCTTACACAAAACAACTGGTGTTCTTTGAGATACTTTTGAGTTCTTATTTACCATCCATTTACTTCCCTTCAGGGTTTTCTTATGAACTACCTAACCTAATCTTGAAACATGTCCTTCAAAAAAATTAAGCCCCTTTCCCCTTTCATTCCTCTATTGTCTATCCTGTTTTCCATTTCTTCCTTAGAACTTAGCCCACTGTACTTGTGCATAAAACATAGATAGTCTACTTCTATGAGAATCTTAAATTAGGGGTGCATTTACATTTGTGTTGGTCAGATTATGAATGCAATTATCACCCCCACTTGCTGGGATTTTTGTTCAAATCATGGATTGCTCTGAGTGACAAACTGACTTCCTCTTGGATGAAATTAAGTCAGTTGGGCACCAGGACCACACTTCAATATACTCCAAACTCTAAATGGGCATTCAGTCTATGGAATCGACCAGAGCTAGTGTTCTGCACAGGCCAGGGGAGACAGAGGGGGTGCAGGATTCTTTCTGGATCTAAATAAGAAAGGCCTGACAACAAATGGCTGAATAAAAGAGCTGTTTTAATAAGGTAGAATAAAAAGAAGAATATAGAGAGTGAGTAAATCTTATGCCCTTCAGATGCTGGCAACCCCACATTTGTGCAACTGGAGGGACCCTGGATGGATTTCTCCCATGGCATGCTGCATAGATTCTGTCTGTGGAGAGGTTCCTCTTCCTGCTCATGCCATGGTGCCTCTTCTTTTGGAGACCAAGCATAACCACATATCTTCTCCTGACAGGCTGGGATGTTATCTCTATTACAACATCCACCAGCACACAGCACAGGCTGGCATGGGGCACTCCATCATTACTGAGGCTACTCATGCTAATGTACAGGTTTCTCAAGCTGAAGTACAAGGCCCAAAAGAGCAGATGTGGCTTGCTTAAGATCACAGACTCCTTGAATACAATGCCTTCTGCAAGGCTCCCAACACAGCTACTACAAAGTAAAAATGCTCGGAAGTGCGTATGAGGTAGCTGTCAGATTCTTAGTGCCAAATCTTTCATTGTACAAGTATGTTCCTATCAGTGCATGCTACTACATACTGTAGGCAATAGCCTTGATGTATTAAAAAAGAACTATAATTCTCATTTCTGGTTTTGCACAGACATTATAGAATCATGCATCCTAAAAATTTTCTTGTCTCATCAAAAAACAGTAATTTGTCTTGGGGTGAGCAGCAGGGATTACAGCAGTTGTATTTACATTGGATGCCTTTAGCTTTCTCAGAAGTGAAAGAGCTGATTTTGCTTTTTTTTTTTTTAATCTGTTTTCTATCCAAAGTTATTGACCTTTCTGTCATTTGCTGAAATTAATCTTAATTTACTAATTCTGGGTGGATTTTTTGTTGTCATAAGAGAGAGATTCTTTTTCACCTTTCCTTCTAATTCTAGCATTGACTTGACACTGTGCATGCCTACTCCTACTATTGCAGAATTCTTTACTCTGTTTTAAACAACCCCAGTAGCTTTCCTAAGGAGTCTGAACTCACTTAATTAAGCAGCTTATCTAATCCTACTTTGAAAGTTCATCTGTTCTGCATCACAGCTAATCTTGAAACTTGGCATGCAACTATGCACAATTTATTTTGCATTATCATGCTGTATTCTTCAGAAAGTATGACAGGAAGGTTAGTGTTCACGCAAAAGTGACTGGACACGTTTGCAAAGCACAAAAACCTGAGAACTATTAATCATCTAACTTCAGCTCAAGGAAATCCCTGAGCTTCAAACAGTTTATGAATATGGCAAGTATATAGCAATACTCTTCCTACGCATACTCTGTTGGTTGCTGTTGGGCATACCGCATACTGGGCTGGATGGACTTCTTGTTAGCTTCTCTGTGGTTGTTCTAATGTATTTTATCAAAAAAATCTGTACACAAATTTGAAAAGAAGCTATTCATAGCATGCTATAAATAGTATCACTTCCACTACTATTGAAGTAATAGCAAGTAGATGAAAAGACAGTGTTAATTTTCTTAAATGATGATAGCTTGGTTTACTGGAACAAAAGCTTCTGTTAGTTCATTAGATATCCTGTAGCTTCCAGCAGTTCTCTTTAACTTCATTGGATATGGATGTTCGTAGCCTCATAAGCACAGACAGCACTTCTAAAAGAGGAATTCAGTTGAATCAGGATTGATACGTGTATCTTGCTTCAAATCCCACAGTCTCACTTAAAATGTGGGCTCTGTTTTTAAGTGTGCTTGTGTCATTACATCCTCATGCTTCCAGACATCTTCATCTTTCACTAATGGCACAGAATATCTTCTCTTGTGACCAAGTTTGGGACAACAGGATTTGAACCTCTGTTACATATTCTAGTATCAATAGCCTTGTCTTTCACGTGATACTTACTGACAGCTCTTCAACTTAATGAGGATTAAGAAGCTGTTTCAAGGAGTCTCTTGTTGCCCTAATATGTGTAGCTGACAAATAAAACAATCAGTTGCTTTGGAATAATTTTCAGCTTTGAGAATGATGAATATTTAGTAAATAGTTAGCATTAACAAATCCAACATTTAGTTGTTCAAAACAAAAGTATTTTTTTCATAACAAAATATAAAGATGTAAGGACTCTGACTAATTTTTTTAAAATATTCTTTAAATCTGCTACACTGAGCATACTGTTTCTATTGACACTCATTTATTAGAATAATTTTATGTATATATCTGCCATACTCTATCCTCACACAACTGTTTTGGAATAAAGCTATTGTGACTGCAAAGTCAAGTATTCAAAATTAAAGAGTGTCATAATTACCACCTTATATTTAACCTATTTAATTTTTTCCTTATTGTATTTTCCATTGTGCCATACAATTTAAATATCATTGTATTCTGTTGGTTTGGGGTTTTTTTCCCTATTTGTCTGTCTTGGTGTCTAGCATGGGCAGTGTTAAATGGAAATAAGTCTGTGCATCAAAAGACAGATCTATAACCTGGAAGGTACAGGTAACACCAACAATGCTATAAGGGTTCCAGTTTTGATAGAACATGACCTAAACGTGTGCCCAGCCTCCTTAGAGGATTTGTACAATTTGAACCCTCTGTGGCTGTTTAACCTACCCAGCTGGGTTATGGAAGTGCTTATTGTGATACAGCCATGCGTTCCTTTTGCTATCAAGACATTGAGGTGGTTGTTTGGGTGGGGGTTTTTTTGTTTGTTTGTTTGTTTTTGTTGTGTTTTGTTTTTTTTTTAATGTTTTGCCTATTTATTTGTTCATTATGTAGCCTGAGGCCTTCCTTACAGATGTGTGTCCATAACATGCCAGAGTGTTGCATAAGCACAGGAGTTTATATCAGAGAATGTTAGGGAGGTTGCTTGTCAGGGACAGTTGCTGTGCAAGGTTCCCATGTGTGAATGAAAGAAGGCCTTAATACTGTTTTTTAAAAAAAGAGCAATGGAATGTAGCAGCAGTTCTGATGCAATGTCTTTGTAATAATAATTTTTTAAGAGAGTGAGTTGATTGCAATGGGTTTTGACTTAAGCTAGATAGGAATTGGGACTTTTGCACTTCTACAAATAATACCAAATGCAAGAAGTCTCTTGAGAGCTTGAGAATGTACAAAGTATTAGTGACTTAATCATCTCAGCAGCTGGTATGCTAAAAGGAAATTATTTTTCAAATTCTTTTTCCAAGATTGTGTTCTTAAACACTTAAATGTAGATGCACACATGAGGAACAAGGTATGTGTAAATAATCCCAGTCACTTTAGTAAGTGACACATGTATATATGCGCTCAGAAAAAAATGTATGTCAGAACTGGACTTGAAAATGGTGTCTTACAGTACAAAGAGGAGTGAGGATTAAGTTCCTGCTGATGGCCAAGGAGGGCTTTCCAATGTTTCTTGATAGGCCTTGCATTGATGTGTGCCGTAGCCATATTTCCATCTCTGGTGCTGTCCCTCTTCCTTTCCCCATGCCCAGTTTCTGTCCTAGATGCTGCCACCGCACCATCATAGCCACCATCCTGGTACCACAGAGAAAATGGGTGCTGGGAGTCTGTGTTGGTTACTGAGAGGAATGGCTGCCAACCTGCAGGACAGCAGGACAGTGGCATGGCAAAAAGGTGCAGGGCTTATTCTTGATATTGTTGCAGAAATCTGCAGAAGGGAAGTGTTTGTAACAAGATGATTAGAAAGAAGTGTTTGAATAAGACTTTTAAAAATTATTTTAATTTAGGATCAACGTTTTTAGTGGATCTGAACTGCAGTTATCTCTCTGAATTATACAGTATGACACATTTACCTGAATTGTTTTACTTTAAATATAAACCTTATTAACAACAAAGAATGTTTTAAAGTTCTAGTGAATATAAGCCATTGTTGCATTTTGGAAGGGAAGTAATAATGAAGTACTTCAGCTCTGCTTGTGTTGGACAGGTCTTCTAAACATTCACTGCTAGTGTTGGCTCTATGTGTTCACTAATTGTTTTGAGGAGGTAGATTGTTTTCAGGAGACCTTTCAACATGCATAAGTGAGCAGAAAGGATCACTGTTTCTCAATTAGAAATTTCTTTTGGTGAAATTTACATTATAAAAGAAACTCAAAGTACTATGAAATGTAATGGTTAGGGTTTGGGTAGGTTTGTTTTTGTTTTGTTTTTTTTTTTTTTAACCTAGAGGCATTTCTCAACTTCAATGTTCTATTAAACTACATGAACTCTGTTTTGTTCCTCTCTGGGAAGAGCTGTACTTCTGTTACTAGTAGAGGCTGCAGTGTACTTAGCCTATAATCTCTTTGAGAAGGAAGGAAAACAAATTACAGTATTTAAGGCAGTGCAAGTATGAAAAAAGAAACTGAGGGTCTGGAAATACTTTACATTTGTATACCACCTCTTTTCCCAGCATCCATGGGGTTACAATAATGCATTACAGACTCGCAGTATCCTCATAAATTGTGTATTACTACCTCCATTTTATTGATGTGGAGCTGAGATACAGAAATACTTGCGGTTTCTCAATTCATGCAGTAAGCCAGTAAAAGACAATGGAAATAGTAACCCCCTTTTTGAATCCTAATTGTGTTTGAAGGAAAAAAAGCTTTTTTTTTTTTTCTCTCATAAATGAAAATGGAGGGGATGAAGCAAAAATGGAAGGAATCTCTGGCAGTCGTAAAGTTTGTCCCTATTAAGAGTTCCACCCTGTTTATGTCGGTCTTGAAATATGTTTGTTTAACCTGTTCTCTAGTGACAAATATACCACAACCTCTCCAGGTGATATGTTTCAATGTCTCACTGTGCTTATTAAAAAAAGTTTGCTGCAATTTAAATCTATTACTTCTTGTTCATGATGGACATGGAGAACAAATTACTCCTCTCCTTTGAAAACTGTGACCATACTCCTTGGTCTTCCTGTCTGGAGATTAAACAATTGCAGTTCTTTTGATCTTTCACTGTAGGTCTTGTTTTCTAACCCTCTGATCATTCTCATTGCTCGCTGCTGCTCTCTCCAGTTATCTACATCATTCTTGAAACGTGGTGCCAAAACCAAGGCACTGCACTCAGGGCCGATGCCTTAATAGTACTGAATAAAGCAGAAAGATTACTTCACTCGTCTCACAGAGCAATTTCCTGTTACACACCAAATATGATGCTTGCCTTTTCCCCCACAGAATGACACTGCTAATTCATATTGCTTGCCCTGTGTTTGAGGTCTGATTTTCTGCAGAAACGCTACCCTACCACTGGGACCCCAGCCCACCTTACTTTTGTCATACATGTGAGTAGGGGCTTTCCCCATCTTACTATTGCACTGTGCCTCTTCCTCAGTGGGAGCACTCGAAAGACATTTGGTTTCTGTTTTAGAGCTGGGCTGTCTCGTCCTTTCTAGGCTGGATATATAGAGGTAACAGGAACGTAAAACTCAGAGGCCATCCAAGCCATTACTACTGCAGACAACACCATAAAACAATTATTTTTATAAATTCTTCAAATGTAAGTTATCTGTCTTGCCTGCACAGTGTTGAGTGAAAGATCATTCCAGGACCACAGTCACCACCTGAGGGTAGCTCAAATATTTGTTCTAATGTCCAGTTTAACTGTATTCACTTGTTGTCATAGCAAAACATCCTCTGTGGTGGTGATACCTGTGCAAAGAGCAACTCTGTCCTCTCTTTTGCTAGGCCCTGTAAGCCAAGACACTTCAGTCTCCTTCCATGTGCTGTGGTTGTCAGGGCCATCTCTGGCTGCACTGCATGTTTTACTTCTATTTTCCTGGACTGGGGTAACTGTGAGAGAGGAAAGGACAGCCTGCGGCATCTGGCGGGTGATGAACAGGTGCTGCGGTTTATTTGATCATCTTCATCGTTTATCTGTTCTCTTCAAAATATTTTTTAATGAAATTTTACTCAAATCCTCCCTCTCAGCACCTCTGAGAGCCGCTCCGCTCCTGCGGCTCCTCCCCGTGCGCCGCATCAGTTCCGCTGGGGCAGGAGGGAGGCGGGATGGGGCCGGGCCGGGCCGAGCCTCCCCGGCGGGCTCCAAGCAGTGCCGCCGCCCGGCCCCTAGGTGGTGGGCCTGCTGCAGGCCGCGGCGGGCGGGGGGCGGTGCCCCGGTTNAGCTTGTTTGGGGCCCGCGCTGTCCCTGGAGTCCGGCTCTGGTGGAAGTGGAGGGGAAAAGCCTCTGCTTGCTGCGGCTGGCGAGGAGGGGCGGGCGTTGAAAGGGAACATTTTGCTGCTCTTACACAGGCCGCTGTTTGAACTGCTGTTACCCTTTTGCAGGCTGAAGTTACAGGAAACTTTAGGTGGTGGTTGTCCAGATCTGGTACGTGAGGTCCCAGCCCTGGTCCTGCCCTGCAAAGAAAATACAGTCAGTGACAGAGAGTTTTCCTGACGTTACCAGTGCATTACTTTCTGTTCAGGGGTTCGTGTCTTTAATGCACTAGCAACGTCCCTCAAAAGCTTGCTGTAGAACGATAAGAGTTTCCACTCTGGGCTTGTAGCAGGTAGGTGATAGCCATAGCTGTGAACGCGCTGGAGTATAAGCTTACACGTTTCCAAAGCTGAGATATGAAATACAGACACCTTTGCAGGCACCTTTCTCTTAACCCCCCCTAACAGCTGCAGGCCGGTAGTTAGATTATACGATAAAACGGCTCGTTCTCGTCCTGAGCGGGGCAGGCAGCCTGGTGCTGGAGCGCAGCCGGGCACCGGAGCGCACCCCGGTCCTGCGGAGTCCACTCCTCAGATTAGATGCGTTTCTCGGCGTTGCCTCTGTCTTCTCAAGTTTGGTTTCTTCTTGGGCTTGGGGGTTAAAGCGCTCTGCGGTATCGCGTCCCAGTGGCACACGGTGCGTTTAAAGGGCGCGTTGATTTTGCGCAACAACGTCGGTAGTTCCCTCAGCCGCGGCGGTGGTGCGCGGGGAGCAGGCTCGGTGCGGGCTGTCCCGGGGCCGGCGTCCGGGGGAGAATCGGCGTCCGCTCCGCAGCCGCCGTTCGGCCGACTTGCGCAAGGCTTCCAGCTGTAGCGCAGCAGCTCTAACCGCAGGGCTCGTCCCGTGGAAGTGGGCAGCCCGCGCCCGGCCAGCGGTCTGTCCCGCCGTGCGCTCCCTCCAGCCGCCTCAGCGCAACCCGCGCTTCGCCGCCCCGGCGGCGGTGGCCCCGCGGTCGGCGGCAGGAGGGAGCGCGGAGCTGGCTGGAGCGCCGGTGGGAACCGGTGTGAGGCATGGTGCGGAGGTGGAGACGGCGGTTTTTGCCGGAATGGGCCTGCTGGTGATCTGAGGGTGAAAAGGCTGGAAGTGGCTGTATTGCTTTCCCCGATGTGCTGAGCGGGTGTGCTGGGTGTAAACACATTCGACAGGATTTCGACTTCAGTTAATGCAAGCGCTGAAATAATCAAAACACTCTGACTTAGGAAGGAGATAGAAAAGAAGTCGTCACTGATGAGCCAGACTTCTGGTATGCATGGTACTGCTCCAGGTTCTCCATTAATTTCCGAACAGTCTTGCTAGTCAGACCATCAGTTTTGGGAAGGGGATTGTTAGAGGGATTATGGCTCCATCTGCATTAGCAAGTAGCGTGATGCAGTGGGAGTGAATCTGTACATTGAATCTAGCTGGTGCTGAGGACCATGCTATACGCATTTCAGGATGCTTTGCTTTGTACTAGCTCTAGTCTGGAGCAGCAGACTGCATATCCAGCAATGGCTGGAACATGTCTTCCAGTTTAGCTTCATTTGAAAGTAATCCAGCTTCAAACTGCTCTGTGGCATGAACCAGCCAGGATGAAAAAAACAGGAGAAACTGCTTCAAAGGCGCACTCCTCATACAAACTGAAATGGCAAGGCGGATGCGCTCTGTACAAGTTTTAATACATCCTCATTTAGTCCTACAACCCTGTCGTGGTTTAGCCCCGGCTGGCAACTAAGCACCACGCAGCCACTTGCTCACTTCCCCCAGCAGGATGGGGGAGAGAATCAAAGAGTGAAAGTGAGAAAACTTGTGGGTTGAGATAAAAATAGTTTAATAGGACAAACACAAAAAGGAAAATAATATATGCAAAACAAGTGATAAACAGCACAGGTTTTTTACCAGCTGAAGTCAATAGTGCACAAGACTCCTAGCTGCCCAGCCTCCCAGCCCACAGACNAACATTATTCTCATCCTAAATCCAAAACACATCACTACACCAGCTATGAGAAAGAAAATTAACTCTATCCCTGCCGAAACCAGGATAAACCATCACTTACTTTTAGTACCATTTATGTAATTCACCTGTTCCATGAAGTTTAGAGGGACTGCTGGCCCAATCCTTGGTACTCACCTGTGACAGAACAAGAGCTTTCAAAGAACAGCATGTGTCTTTGTGGATTTCAGAAGGGCAGATAACTGCAGCTCTTTGCAAACCTGAGATCAAGATCAGGTAGTGGTTGTTTTACGTGAAAAGAGTAAGATTTTTCAGAGGACTCCATATAAAATATACCACTTTTTTTTTTTTTTTTCATTCCCTCGGTGTCAGGTTGAAAAAAAGCAGAAAGCAAGCAAGGTATAAGTCTGCCTTTTAAAGTTCACAGAATTTCATTCTATCACTCTTCCTTATGCTGAGCAGCATTATAACAATAGTACCTACAGAATCTACCTCAATTAAACCGTATCTGTACAATTTCCATTCAAAATTTGGAAATTTCAGCGTGAGTACCCGTGTTGAGCACATATGATACCTGCTATAAGGACAAACAATGAACAGTCATGCATTTGCATTCTGTGCTGGGATGAAGAGGTAAGTTATTCTATAACATCTGCATTGAACAGGCGATGCTTACAGTTGATGTTGGATTTTTGTATTTGAAACTAGAACTGGCCAGTGGAATTACCACTGAATCACAGAAAGCAGAGACGGAAAAGCTCAGATCATTTAGCCTTTCTCCTTCCCGGTGTAGGATTATTGTGTACCAGATACTTCAGTGCTTTTTCCAGTGTAGTTTTAAAAGTCTCCAGGGATATGCCTGGTGTCTCTTCCTTCAGGCAAATATTCCATAACCTTCTGTACTTCACCGTTAGAAATCTTTTCCTGAGATTTGACCTAAATTTCTCCTTTAAGTACATTCCATTTGCTGAAGATTTATTACCTTGAACCATTCTAAGTAATTCCAGTCACTCTTTGATATTGACATCTCTAACAAGCTGTGTTCTTTCTTAATGCTTTGTCCCTTAATCAGAACAGCTATCCATGCTTAGCCTGTGTCTTTACAGTCTTACACCACCTCCACTTCGGGCTGTAAGCTAATAAGGATTTTTGCTATATTCATTGCACTTCCATCTTATGTTCATTTTCTTGAGAGTGACTTTTATGAGAGTGACTTTTTCATGATTAACATGCCTGAAATTGCAGTTTTTCTCTGAAGGAAAATTGTAAAAATGCTGTCATTGGGCACTATGGTTATTATCTTTCAAAGATGTACAGATAAGAATAAAAGATTATCTCTAATTACCAGGCCTGCAAATTTAGCCAGGAACTGTCTCCCACACCACACTAATACATTATGATTTCAGGGCAAGTTAATAACTGTTCACGATGCAAAAGGAGTGTAAAAAAAAAATAAAAATCTTTCCTACTCTGCTGTGCCAAAACTGCAGTAGTTGTTTTACTTTGCTAAGAGCAAAACCTAACAGAGGAAAAGAGTTAGCCAAGACCAAATTTTCAGTGAATGTATGGTGAACAGTTCTGTAGAATTTGAAAGTAACAAAGAAAATCATGCTTTCAAGCAGAAATCCTTGTCATGCTCACTGCTGGGATGTTTTCTCCAGGAATGACTTGGGGGAAAGGAACACGGGGATGTTGGAGATGAAGGTTGTTTTGAAAGTTGCAAATTTTTGATTTTAAAACTCCATCAGCTTTTACAAGCTTTTAACTGTCAGCTTTCTGGGGGAAAGGGTAAGAGGCCCCAAACCTGCAACTGCGTTTCTCTTTCATGAAGGTTGGATTTAGTGATCAAATGGCATTTCTTGAAATAAGATACTCATTATTTTTCTGAAGTCTGACAACACTGTTGATGATTTTTCCTAGACTGTCTGGAAAGACTTGCTGGTACATGTATAAATCTTGATAGAAAGTTACCTTTTGTTGCTTTGCTAAAAATTAGAAACTCCCTGGTTTGTATCACACTTCCAAAAAATATGATTAAAGGATTTTGTTGCTTTCCCCAAGTGCTTAAAAGACAGTTTGCTGACTGATAGGTTGTTGACTGGTCAGAGTTTTGCAGCTTGTCTTTAGTCTGGATTGGACTCTTGTTTCACACCCACAAATAAAACAAGAGAAGTTTTTAACTGCAACTGAGCTAGTGTGTTTGTAAATATAAAAGAACTTAGTTGCTGTCAAACAATCCCAGTGATTACTGAGCAGGCAGAGGAACATGGAGAATATACAAGTAAAGCAGATAAATAGAATCCTCGCTAAAACAGCTAGATGATGAATTTGCAACTTATAATTATATTGATAGCAAAATGGAAGGGGGGCATATTTTTATGTGTCAAGACTGAAGTGAGGACCTTTTGTGTTTTAGGCTTGTGTTTGTAGACCTTTTCCCACAGACATCCATGTCTGATGGAAGGATGTAAAGAAGATGGAGCCAGACTTGTCAGTAGTATCCAGTGACAGGAGAAGAGGCAATGGGCTCAAGTTTAAATACAAGAAATTCCATTTAAACATAAAAAAGGGCTTTTTCCCTGTGAGGATGACCAAGCACTGGCACAGGTTGCCCAGAAAGGTTGTGGAGTCTCCATCCTTGGAGATATTCAAAACCCAGCTGAACACACCTCTGAGCCACTGGCTTGGAGCAGGGGGCTTGGAGTGAGTAATCTTCAGAGGTATCTCCTGACCTCAACTATTCTGTGATTTAATTGGCAAAGTACCGATCTGGCACCAACAGAGTGGTAATTACATGCCAGCATCCTTTGAGTTTGCATGCTCAGTTGTTAGTGCTTTGTAACATTAGGTGTATAAGAGCCTAAACATTTTTGTTTGTATATTAAGTTTGTTCATAATTAGGAGCCTAAAAATTCTCCTCTGGCAAATCCTGCAACTAAATCACTGGGAGCGGCAAATTGCCCAAAATGAGGTGGTCAGCTGAGCTTGCTCTTGATCAAGAAAACACTCAGAATGAAAAATCAAGATTAGAATTTTACTTGAGCTGTGTGAGCTCATCCTTGAAGGTGGAAAAATGGAAATTTGGAATAATCCTACAGATGACTAATAAGGAATTAAGTTTCAGAAGGTTATCAGAAATTGAAAAGGCAGAACAAAGAAACAGGCACTCCAGCTGTGTATGTTTATGCTTATGTGGCCTCTCCTGCTACTTCACCACTTTGCTTGCTCATTATTGACACTAGGTCACAATGAGTCCAAAATGCTAGCAAAATGGCATTGTTCATTGGTGCGGTTTTCCCTGTGTGACTCTCATAAATTACAACCACCTTTATAGCAGTCAGAATTGGGCTCTTGCGTTGGGCAGAGCACGTCTTCCTCCAGTTCTCTTCTGAGTATGTTCATTTGTGTACACTTTTGTGTACATCTTTGGGTACTTCAAGAACTTGGGTTTGTGTGCTTTTTTTATTTTCCCCATTGCTATAGAATGTTCATTGCCCTTCCTATCCTTGTGCTCTACCATGGTGTGCCTTTCTCATGCCTCCATTCTTCTTTCCTCTCCCATTTGCCTTAGCTTAAAGTGGATATTAGATTGGATATTAGGAAAAAGTTCTTCACTAAAAGCGTTGTCGAGCACTGGAACAGGCTGCCCCGGGAAGTGGTTGAGTCACCATCCCTGGAGGTATTTAAAAGATGCATAGATGCTGTGCTTAGGGACACGGTTTAGTGGTGGAATTGGTAGTGCGAGGTTAATGGTTGCACTTGATGATCTTAAACCAAAATGATTCTATGATTCTGTGAAACTTACACAATCTGTTTAAGGCTGTGAGCATTCACTCCAAGTGTTCTGGTTGCCACTTTGAAATCATGCAAAGTAGAATATGTGTAATAGAGAGAAGCATTCAAAGGTGTTACGTTGATTTACCGATAACCAAGCTCTTTGAGAATATTTTTTCCTTGTATGTTCTCCAACAGCAAAGATGGTTTAATGTTTACCACTTTCCTCCCCATCCATCTGCTTATTGGTCATTCATCTGTCTTTTACCACAACTTACCACCCCTTGCTTCCCTTTTTTGCCAGTGTTAATGGGATCAGCTAGAATGGGATCAGTGAAATGAATCAGAATAAACAGAGTAGGCAAGGCAAACAGCAGAGGGCAATTTCTTAAGCCTATTTTAGCGCCAAAGCCAATATAATGTAAAACTATAGCCTGAGAAGTGAGGAGGATGCAATGCCCCCCTGGTGGTGCCAGAAGAGGCAGAGAAAGGCCAATGTGTGTGCTGTACCGGTAACGCTAGTGCAAAAGTACAGCATGAAAGCTGGAGTGTTTGAGGCATGCTTACACCCACGGGGAAAGTGCAAACAGTGAGCCTGACAGGATTCCCATACACTATATATTATGGCACGAAAAACCATCATGGCTTTGGAATGATGATTTCATTTGCTCTTCTGACTCTGCTTCCCTACCCAGGAAGGAAGACAAGAAAAGAAAAAAAGGGATATAAACACCAAACCCAATTAACATTTCTTTATATTCCAAGGGTATAAAATCCATTCTGATAATATGCGCTGTTCTCCTAATCACTTGCACTTCTGAAACTTTCATTTACTGTTACTAGACATTGCATATGGATGCAGCCGATATGGATGCTCTACCCAAGAGCCCTGACTGTATATGCCTGAGTTTATGGGGCACTTCGTATTCTCCTCCTTTTGCAGAAAGTTCTGTTTGTGAGGCTTCCGTCCTATACCACCAGTGAAGCTCAGCATCCTGTAAGAGAAAACCCAGGGTGATTTCATTTGGCATAGGATTCTTTCACGAGCCGTATCTACCTGTCTATACAGGTTGAATCTATGGTTCCATATATACATATATAATACAGTTTTACTATCTGAATGCTATAATTCTGTAATCCTAACAGGATGTAAGGGTAAGAATGCAAGTTTTGTTGTCCTTAACTCCATCACAGATTTTTCTGTCGTTTTGAGCAAAATGTTCGATGCATCTGGTATTGCTTTCTTTAGGTATAAATTTGGTTTGAAAGATACAGAGTTCATCAGCACCTAAGTGTTCTGTGATCTTAGTGCCACGTAACTGCAAAACATTGTTTGGCAATTTGCACCATCTGTATATACCTGATGTCCTCGAGTATCAAACACCTCCGGATACCGTTGAGGTTTACCATGAACTTTGATGACTGGCAGCAAGGATTCTGTGTTTTAAAAGATAAAATCCTCCACTGCAGGTGAAGCTCACAGGAGCTAGCAAATTCAAAATGAGTCTTAATCTCCGGTTGCTGTCACTATCAGTTCCATGGCTTCATAATGCAGCCTGCTGCAGTGCGTGCAGTGCCTGCTGTCAGTCAGGGAAAGAGCAGCGTGCGTGTCGGGCGGCCTCAGAGCAGCACAGTAGTGGGTCACACCGAGCAGCAGTGAGGGCCATAGAAGGAGGCTTTCTTCCCTTCAAATAAATGGACTTGGGAGAAGGAGAGAAAGGAGAGGGAGGCTGAAATACCCTTTTAGTATCTGTTGGTACAGGGAAGGGGGGGCGGGATTATTGCTCTCTCTTACTACAAGAGTGTGGGAGCCTCCTTGGGGGGTGTCCACGTAGCAAAGCCTGGGGGTTACTGTCTGGGCAGGAAGGTGCTGCTCGTCCTGCTCTCAACAGCCCTTAGCAGCTGGTTGTAATTATGCACTGCAGCTTCAGAGGAAGTTGCTGGCTGTGGGGAGTGTGCAATGCTTGGCTGCAGATCCGCTGCTTTTAAGGGTTACAATGGAGATGGAGGGAGTAAAAACAGTGGCACAGAATGAAAGGGAGGGTGAAAGCCTAAATATCCCCCACTTGAACTAGCTGCCTTGTTGAATCATTATGTATTTCTGAAAGTCCCTTGATAGATGTATATCCTAAATGAAGTCAGATGAGGGAAAGGCCATATTCAGATGCCAGGAACTCCTGCCACACAGGACTAAAACTTTAGTAACAATAAAACCAAAAACCCCTCTAAAACTATCTGGAAAACTATTATTTATTTTACTACTCTCTTAAAAAAAAAAAAAATTAGACTGATTTACATCTCTTGGAAAGAAAAATTACATTGAGCTGACATATTGCAATGACTATTTTTGGTCTTACCATTTAAAATTATAGAGTTATAAATAGACCAGTGCAAAATGCAGCTATTTTGATTCTCACTGGGGTTCACACAAACATTTTCTTTGGTTTCAATCACTGGATTCAGCCCTCCACTCAATGCTGATTCTGCTCTGAATGCAAAGGATTCCTTATTTTTTTATTTTTAAAGAGCCAATTTGGAGTTAGAGTTTTTGCTGACTCTTGACCTTAAGCTATGTATTGTTCTAACATCACCTAGTAATGGTCTCAATCTCGCCAAAAGAATTGCAAAAATTTCTGTGAAAGTGGCTATAGTCCTTGTTTTGCAATGAAACCCAAAATGAGGCAAGTTTTGTCTGGCACTGGACGTTGTAACAAAAGCTCTGGTTATAAATCTCAGGAAAAGAACATTTGTAATGGAAGTGGCCAGTGAATCCTAAATAGCAACAGAATGCGTTGCTATGAAATGTGTATACCTAGAGGGGAAAAAAACGATCCCGCTCTTGATAGAAAAGCAGCCGCTTACTCAGAGCTATTCTCAGATGTCAGAGTCACTCATCAACTCCCTGGTCTGTGGTTGCATCCTTCTAAGTTTTGGCCCCTCCAGGCAACCGTGATTTATATCTTTAGCAGATGAAGCAGCCAAGGTGCATAGTAAAGAAAAGATGTAAAAGTGAGCAAGATTATCTGTTGTGCCGGATTACGTTTGGGGGTACTGCGGAACTGTGACTTGGCTGTGGGTTGGTTTTGATTTTTTTCTTTTACTCTGTTTCTCAGATGCAGACACTTCTTGGGGCCATCCAGATGAGTTATGTCATGAAGTGTCTGATTAATTCAGGTGTTGCCTAATCACATCAGCAGTTCTATCAAACAATTTCTGTGCTCCATACCTCATACTTTAGTGTTGTATGTGGATACTACATGTAGCTAGGCAGCTACAGCTGATTCAAGTCTTAGGGACAACTCAAGGTTATTATGGCTGCTTTACTACCGGTAGCAGATATTAAAACTAGGATGCTTTGAACCAGCTTCTCAGATGCACTTTTCTGTTTAAAAGGTGAGATTTCTTCATTCAACAGTATCTAACACCATGAAAGAGTACCAGAATTCATAGTATGAACTAAAGTACACCTCAGTGGCAATCATAGCTTTTGGGTAGCTTTTATTTTTTATTCCCTAATTTACTTACAAATTCTCACTGATATTTTCCCCAAGTAGAATTAGGAGGACAAAGAAAATAGCTTTCATTTTCTTTAAAATTTCTTGCCAGTTTTTAAAGACCTTGAAATTTTAACATAAATAATGATTACTGTTGAATAAAGACTATTTTTCTGAACTCTGAAAATCTAGTGCCTTGACTAAAACCAATGACTGTGGTATAGTTAGGACCCTGAGCTGGTGACCCTTTAACCACAAAGCTAAGGTGCAGCTTGGGTGGAAGTACCTGTATCTATACAGGCTTCTGAGAGAGGTGGTGGATGCCCCAAGCCTGTCAGCGTTTAAGAGGCATTTGGACAATGCCTTTAATAACATGCTTTAACTTTTGGTCAGCCCTGAAGTGATCAGGCAGTTGGGCTGGACGATCATTGTAGGTTCCTTCCAACTGAAATACTCTATTCTATGAAACAAACTCGATTGCTCCTATTTCATCCTACAACTGATTGCCTTAAACTGCTCTTTTCAATGGCTGTAAAAGAGCCCGCTGCTAGAAAAAGTTGACACTAAAAGTATTGTGAACATCTCTGTAAAGATTTGCACAGCAAATGGTGACCAACCTTTTAAAGCACCTGTATTACGTGAGCAGTTCACGCAGCACTTGAGATCAGATTCACAGAGCCATGATGCTCTTCAAAGCTAGTGAAAGTGTCTTCAGGCCTTTAGGGCAAAGTACTAAGAATTTCTGGATGTGCTTTCAGGCATCTTTTTGTATTCCAACATCAAGGAAATACACAAAACTGTGCATCAATGGTAATTCTAGTTCAAAGTTGTTGTGTGCCTCGGTGTTTAATGCATTTAGCCTTACAGGTGTCTTGTTGAGACAAGTGTGGAGTTACGAGTTGAGCATTTAGAGGTCTGTGATGGGGAGATGGATTTAATCAAAGTAGTGCCTAACTATTATGCCATTGTTTCTCACTTTCTCTCACTCATACAATAAATATGTAAGAAAGAGTATTATGTACTGCCGATGGACCAAAGTCTACTTTAATTTACTCAGTTTAAAATACATATTTATATATATATATTAAAAATAGATAAGAATAGCTTCACTGCTTTCAGTAGAATTACTCCAAAGCCCATTGTGTCTCCCGATGTTTCTTAAGGTTGTCCTAGATAGTCTCCTTATCCAGACCAAGAACTTGCCACTCTTCCTGTCTGATCATGCATTAGGTTTCTGTGGAAATTGGGCTATAGAGGGAGAAGGCTGATGTCAATATGAAGGCAAGGTTTGGTCAAGACCTAGGAACTCAGGAGTACTCGGACATCTCCCAGTTTATATATAGCCAGGTTACCTGTGCAGGTGGCAGGGAAAGAGAGGAGATCTGTAGCTCATAAATCTGTATTTACTTAGGTGAATAAATAGCCTGATTGTTGGAGATAAAGAACTGCATGTTCACATCAGAGTAACGTGGCTTTTTTTGTGGCAGGAGCATAAGTGTGACTTCATGTGCTTATCTCAGGCATGTAGTAGTATTGACAGTTTGACCCAGAGACATCACTTGTGGTGAGTTTTTTGCCATGAAAAAAATATTATATTTAATAGCATTTCCCAAACAGTAAAAATCCAAAGGTACATATTAATTTCTCACAATGTATCAGCTAATAAACTCAAAACTGACATTATTTTTGAGTAATGAAAGCTCAGAAAAATACCTGACACTACAAAACCTCCTTGGCACCCAAGAGCCTAAAGTGAAGATGGATGTTTTTCCCAACTTGGGGAAAAAAAAAAA
>VXBL01008146.1:1494343-1510771 GCA_013400195.1 Aramus guarauna
AAAAAAGCTTATGGGCTGAAACTTTTCTGCTAGAACACATTCTTACGGCCAGCTTTTAAACCTGTAAAAATAGGGGGTTACTGTAAATGGAAGCAATGATGGCTTTTTAAATATAGGAATAGTATGGATGCTGACAGAGGTTTATAGTATCTGGAGATGAGAGGGGGGGTGGGTTTGCATTAGGCATAAATGTAATAATTTGAAGATTCAGGAGAAATTCTGCTTTTAATGGTGGGAGTAAGTAATACTGAAGAAATGGTCTGAATTTATTTTATGTAATACCTTTTTTAACAACAATGTCTATTAAAGACATCTGCTGAAAGTCTGTAACACTGATTTAATAGGGAGAAAAAATAACAAAGTTCTTTAGCAATCCTGTCTTCAGTTTAATATTATGGACTGTTAAAAGAGGGTTTATGTGTGCGATACTATTAACTGAAATTCTACTCAAATTGAAATCAGGCCCACAAAACTTGCTTTTCTTCAGTACGTACTAGGCTTTTAAAACAAGTATTTAAAACTATAAAAATAAATGAATATATTTGTACTTTCTTTAGGATTTTTAAAGGCAATCAGGCCAGACAGAGAAATATTTCTAAAAACCTATACTCTCGCTTACAGTATGTGACCTCTCTAGCAGTGTTGAAGTGCAACAAAAAAAAATCAACTTCCAATACTAAGTCATTACTATAACTAGAGAAAGAAAATCCACCTCCAAAGTGACTGAATTACAATTTGTAATAAAACACCTAATATTTTATACTGGCTTTGTCAGGGCTGAAAAATATGTGTTTAGTTATGAGAGAGATTGGGGGCAGAGGGAGGTGGGAGCAGAATCCTGAAGATCACGGTCTGGAAGAAAGCTTCCTTACAGGAATTAAATATTGAGTTTAAATTAATCGCTTTGTTGCCTAACTATGGTTGATGTTATTGTAATTTTTTCAAAACTTAAATTATAAAGATAAGTAAAGTAATAAAACACATTGTATTTTTATCAGTCGAATTTGGAGAGGCCTCATGTCTTCCGTGCCTGTAGCCTTGATGATTCTTTTGGCAGCTCTGCCAGTGATAAAAGGAATAACTCACCACTGTCAGGGAATTTGGCTGTTTCATCACTGACATGAGAGGCCAGCATAACTCCATGGTGATTGCTGTCTAAATGACTTATGTAGTTTCTTCATACACTTTTTGATTGAAGAGTGATAACTCAGGCAATGAGTTATTTGGCATCAGCCTCTGAGACAATCTGTTTTCTTTTTATAAATCCTACAGCACCTTTCAGCCACCCATTTTTAAATAAGACTATGGTGGATTAGGTTCTAATGTGCCTGGTGGATTTAGCCAAAGGATGGTTAAATTAGATTTTGCTGTCATTCTCTTGCTTTGTTTCTTTTTTGTTGTTAAATGATAGTTCTTGAAGTAGTATGGAGAAAATGAGAGGTGGGCTAAATAACTGTCTTCATATTACAACACAGGATTATGACAGGGCATTTCACTCCTGCTGGTAGTGGTACTGTCTCTTTCCAAAAGCAGACCGCATTGTCCAAAAACCCAGAGAGAAAAAAAATACACTAACACCAGCCTAGCTGCATAGTCTTGGATGCACAAGATGTATCCAAGAGGAGGGAAAAGAATAATTTTTTAAAATGTACAAATGAAAAATTTTCTACAACAAATCACAGCTCAGAATTTCTTTATCAGAGATTTAAATATACACTACCATTGTGCAAGGTAGAAAGTTGTACATTAGAGTTAGTGTACCACAGGTTGAATTACACTATGAATCCAATGAGATTTCATGCAAGCTTTTGGATGGAAACAGAAGCAGTTTCCTTGCTGAGTAACAAAGATGGTTAGATTTACTAGAGTTTTGTTTGCCAGGTTCTCCACATAACATGATGATTGTGGAGTGCTAAATATAATCTGAAGAGCTGCAGAGGCAATGGGTGCTTTAGACATCCCCTTTGTTCATGTCTGCTGTACGCATGGTGTTACTGCTTTTATTAAATCAGTTAAATTTCACAGAAAAAGTTACAGCTAATACTTATGTTAAACCAGTCAACCTCTTGTGTTTGTCTAGCTTTTTCTTCACCTTGGCTCTATTTTTTAGAGCAGTAAGAGAAAGGTGTGAGTTTTACACTATCTATACTACAGTAATGCACAGGGCTTCAGTCAGAATCTATAGCCTTTCGTGGCAGATGTTGTGTAAAAAAAAAAGATATATAAGGACATTGTTCCTCCTTGAAAGTGTGTATAACAGAAGAACCATCTGCATCAGGCATGTGTCTTGATTTGGGTCACAAGAGACAAGACACCATCTTTTTCAGTTCCGTTTAAACTTTGAAATGACAGTGCATCATTGTATGGTTACTTTCAAAGAATTCTAGCTATGCAAAGTTTAGTATTTGTTGAAGAAGAAGAAAAAAAGAAATGATACGTAAGGTGGCAAATACTATCCGCTCTCCTTACTGAGGAAGTTCAGTGAATGTCACCTGGGTTTGTTCATATCAGAGGCTCGGGTTTGAATCTAAGAGTTAGTCACCCAAAGCAAGTGAGAAGAGGATTATGACAGATGAGGGGTTCTTCACTTCTCTCACACTCTTATTTTTATCCATTTCTAATTTTTTCATGTGTATTTATAGGTTTTAATTTGTGTTTCCTCATTGTTCAGGAAGTGCTCTTTCATGGAAAAGAGGGACTCGGGGTCTTCCTCACTGTCTAGAAACAGGCTGTTAACTCTTTGATTCTAAGCAGCATCCTGGAATTCATGGTGATGAGTGAAGTAGGGCTGCTGGCCTTCCCAAAATGTAGGGCACGTTTGAGAGACAAAGCTGCCTGCTATACTCGAGTGGGCAGTACTGGGAGCACCTCCTGTGGATAAGAAGACACCATACATTTTGAGAAGTGGAGTTCAGGAGCAGTCCATTGGTGTGCAACAATCCTACTCGTAGTACTGTTTCAGTGACTGCGCCATTGATGCCATGCTTGCCTGCATTGTGCTTACAGTAGATCCTGCCTTCTATTCCATTTTTATTCTGTCCACGTGAGGGTTGCACGTCGGTCCAAGCTTTCAGATCTGAATTTTCTCTCTGTGATTCTGACATTCAGATTTATTGATGTTTGATTTTTTTCAACCTGATAGAACCTCTCTTTTATTTTCTAATTCATATTCACTCTTTCTCCACAGCAAAATCTGCCAATCATGGCAAATTATATGAATGATTCTGTGGAGGCTAAACTGAGATTGCTGAACTCATTTTCATGCATGGCTAAACACAGAATTGAACCTCATGCTCCAGAAGTGAAAGGTTAGTGATTTTAGATAATTTTAAAACGATTGTATAGGAGTTGATACAGCTACTGTCAGTCTACTCCAATCCTGTTCTTTGTTGACTCTGCCCTTGCAGAAGCACTGCTTTCTGTCAGTGATTAAGGGAAGACATTGCTTTCAGCGATGCTGATTCAGCAGAGCTAAGAATCAGTAAATTAGCAGTGACTGTAAGGGAATTTTAAATATTAGTAGAGTACCAAACTTCTGTTGTTACTGAGTCTTGGAGGTGAAATTCCAATCAAGTTACTGTACCAGGCAATGTGGGAGAAATGACAGTCCTCTTCCTGAGTCAGAAGACAGAAAAATGGGGAAACCGTATCCGGTTTTTGGCTTCTCAGTGTCACTGCTAGAAAATTATATCGAAGAACCATGTACAAATAAATAAGTCTATAGAGTTAGTCTACATTCTAATGGACTGTTCATTTAGTAACAAAATTATGTAGACAGCTGAAGCATAATTAATTCTGCCAATTCAGTATCTTTGCTATTTATGGAATGATACTCTATACTCTTCAGGTCTCTTAGTTTTTTGCTGTCTGCATAAAGGTAGATGTTTTCATAAACACAATATTCAACCTGATTAATTTTCATGGATCATGAGATGCTTTCATGCACATAGGGGTACCTAATCCGTACAGCAACTGAACAGTGTGACAGTGACCTAGAAATTGAAGCAGCAGCATGCTGTTAAACACCAAAGAAACCCCACCAAGGAAGGACCTTTTTGGGTTTTTTTTGTTTTTTGTTTGTTTGTTTTGGGTTGTTTTTTTTTTGTTTTGGGGGGGGTGTTTGTTTGGGTTGGGGGTTTTTTTTGCAGCTGGCAATGTGCATAGATAGCTACACTTGGGACAAAAGTGATAGGAGGGGGCTAAAGGGAGTAACTTCTGGGTGTTGCAGCTTGAGATGATATGCGACATAGATCTTGACTTAGCATCAAAACATTACTGAATAAAACATCTAGTGTGTGAGAGTACCAAATGGGCTGATAAATATTACCCATTGGTAACCCACTGGTGTACAATTCAGCTTTTTCTTTTCTATGGAAGTAAAATCTGTGACTCTGCTTTAATGATAATTAACAATGACTGATAGCAGTGAATTTAGAGAAAAAAAAGCATCAAGTTGCTGGTGCCATACTAGCTGAGGCAGCACGTGTTTCCTTTTCCAGAAAGGAAACATAGATTCAAAAAAACCCCACCAAACCTGTAATGAAGAGGTACTACCTTCCTGTATTCTATCATTTGCAGGTCTTGATGAGGCAAATTGGTTAGCTAGTGAAGCAAGTAACTGTAGCCCCAAAATTAAACTGTGGTCAGTGTACTGACCTAGAACTTAAAATACCAATATGCAAGTTAATGTGAAAAAATGGTGGAGACCCTAGATCAGTATAGACCAATATGCAAAATTATTGTGCTGGCAGGTTATCTTCCTGTGAGTGAGACATGCAAAACTAAGACACATTTTTACTGAGTTCTGGATGAGTAACGTAGATTAATAGAAGAAATGGGAGTCGCAAAGGTGAAGTGGAAAAGGAATGACTGTACTGCTCATAAGACAAGAATAAGGCAAAAAAAAAAAAATCTGTACACCTAGATTTTGATGCTACACCATGGAAAATTTAAAAATGCTGTTATTTATTTCCTGTCTGACGGGGTGTTGTTTACAGAATGTGTACTTACACAAAGATGGTGCTTTGGTATTCTTGGTCTGTAGCGCTAGATTTCTGTAGAATATAGACCACATGAATCATGGGAACATCCATGAGCTCAAAGCCCCAACAACATGGGCTTTGTGTCTATTGCCTTAATCAGAATGCCTTGCTGACCTATGAAATGCAAAACAAGCTTAAGAAACTAACAAGTTACCTTAAAATATCTATTGCATTAAAATCGTGCTATGTTACATTGTTACAACACAAATATTTGTTATATGCAGACAAGGGGGGGACTCAAAATAAGGTTGTAAAGACGTCATTTGGCCATGTTTACCACATAAAATCAATTATAATTATAATAGCATGATTTGAAAGCGATGCCCCCAATAATTTGTGGAGTTAGTGGTTCCTAGTAAATAAAGGAGATGCCTATACAGGTAGCAGAGTGAAATGAAGAATCATGCGTACTGTCTTTGTCACTTCACTGTTCTGTGACTCGTAATGGCTCTGCAAAGAGGAATAACAATGCTTAGAAGGGTTTGAGAACTACATGAAATAAATGTTAATTATTATCAGTGTATATTTCAGGCAAACTCAGAAATGAGATCAGATCCAAATGAACCCTGAGTCATGTCTGGTTATATCCAGGAAGAACCAGAAGTCCTTTCACAGTTGCTTCCCAGTTTACCAGCCCTATCTGCCCCATATTGCAATTTGCACAATTGTATATAATGAATACATATATAGATACACACACACGTATATGTATCTATACCCACATATGCATGCATTTTTTTTATTGAAGTGTTTAAGGAAAACCAAGCAACACAATAGTATCGCTGGCATAAGAAGGAAGGCGCTAGAATGGATGAGAATATGATTTAAAAGATGTGAACAGAGGGTAGACCATCGTTGGATAAAAGTAAATGGTCAGTTCTTGCATGGGAGGGAGATCAGTAGTGAAATTCCATGTAGTGTCTATCTTGGCACCTGTACTGTTCAATATATTCTTAAATGACGTGGAGAAGAGAAGTGATCAGTGAGGTGACAAAGCTTTGCTGATGATAGGAGGTGATGCAAGGTAGTAAGGACAAGGGAGGCTGCATAGCTTGCAGAAAGATTGACTGTACAATAAAACAACAGGTGGAATTCAGGGTAGATAATTGTAAAGTGATGCTTTTGGGTAAGAATAATCCTATCTTCACATCTTGGATAATTTCTAAGCTAGCCCGAAGGTCTTCAGGAACAAGACTTCTGAAACTAGTAGACAGTTCCATGAAAATATCACTTAGTAGTAGTTGAAGGACAAAAAACCAAACCAAACCAACAAACAAAACCAGGTTAGGAATGATTAAGAAGCAAATAGAGAACAAAAGAGCAAGGATCGTTATGCTTACTGTTCAAGTCCATATGCTACTGTAAAAATCCAAGGTTTACACACTTGAATACTGCATGCAATTCTGGTCCATTTATCTTGGACAGGACATACTAGAACTGAATGTTCAAAAATAATAAGAATGATCAGACATAGACTTCCACTACAACATGCAAGGAAGTCCATCCGTTGAATAGCCAAGTATCTTCATTTGGAAAAAAACATGATGTGGGGGGAATATAAGAAGAGGTCTGGAGAGAAGGAGAGTGGGATTCACTTTTCACTGTCTCTTCTAAGACAAGCATGAGGGATATCAGAAGAAGTTAGTAAGAGCTTCATTCAGAACAAACCAGAGGAACTGGTTCTTCAGACAACCTACATGGACCTGTGGTATACCTCCTCAAATGGTTTTCTGGATCAAGGAATTTATAGAGATGCAAGGTGAGATTGGAAAAAACCCTGGAAGAGGTGCTGCAGAGTCTACTAACTAGATAAATCATATAACCTGGCTTGAAAATGTTTGAGGGCTGGGAGGCAGTATGTGCTTACCCTGTTCTTGTTTTTCCTGAGTGTCCACTCCCGTGGTTACTGTGGGAGATAGAGCTCTGCGCTAGAAGGACCTGTGCTCTGAGCCAACGCATTCTCATTATACGCCAAAGTCAGATTTAAATAAATGAAGTTATTAACAGCTTAAACATATGTATAACTTTCAAGCTCCCTAAATAATTGTAATGTTATGAAAAGTTAGGACCAGAAGGAACCTTAAGAAGTCACCTAATCTATCGCTCCCTGTTCCACGGCAAAATCAATTACATTTTTGTCCTTACTGACAAATTTGTCTAACCTTTTCCTAAAGCTTTCAGTGATGGAGGCTCAACAGCCTCCATAAGTAATCTATTTAAAGTCTCACTATTCATACTATGAGAAGGATTTTTTTTTTCCCTAACTGGAATCTAATCAGCTGTTGTTTGCTGTAAACCATTAGTTAACTGCAAGCCTGAGCTAAGATGGGAGATGTCCTAGACTTCTGATGAATGTTGTCTAGTAACTTTAGTGACTCTGGAAATAGCCTGAATGCAGGCTTGGTTTTTAATGTAGCTAGTAGTTACTGGGTTTTGTGTTTTGGTTAATATGACCTAGCATGAACAGGGATCTTTTCTGTATCCTCTTAGGGATTTTCATGTTATTTTAATGTCTTATCTCTTAGGCATTTTCTGGCTTCAGGTAAACTTTCCCTGAGCAGTACTTTCTAAACATAGCATGTTTTGACTTTGCTTCAGCAAAGGCTATTTGAAAGGTGTGTCTATAGAAAAAGTGGGACAAAAAGATTTCTCTTACATGCTGTTTTTCAGTAATATTATAACAGTTTCTTTCCTATAAGGTCTAATTTCTGGTTTTGCCTGTAATTTACTGAACTATATGTATTTGAGATTAAAAGTTTGAGCCGTATTAAGTGCTGCTACTGAGTTCATGTAAACTCTGCTTCTTGCAGATGTCACGAATTGCATTCCTCATTTTCCAGGTACCTGACTGAAGAAGGGGTTCTGCCTAGCAGAAATGTTAAGCACCTACAGATTCAATGGAATTTGATGTGGGCTGCTTTTAAAATACAGTGTACTTTAAGTTGTTTAAGTCTTTTAAAAAATCAGCTCAAATGAGGCATTTTAGCAAAACTATTTAAGCTTCATTTCTTTGTTTCGGTTTCCAGTCTCTAACATGAGTAAGAGCCCTGTCCTCTCACTTGCAATGAATTGTGAAAATCAGTTTATTGGTACGTGTGAAACACTCAGGAGCAGTAGTGGTGGCTGTTCTGAGGAACTGAATGGCTGTGAACAGGGTTTGAATTAGTAAATAGATGAGGTGATATGTAGAACAAAAAGGGAAAAATGTATGAAATAGCTGCTCACTGGTGAGCACTGACAATTGTGTGTACAGAAGGAAGCACACATCCTGTGGAAAAATAGTGTGTAAGGGTGTATTTGAAGACTTTATCATACTGTGGATTGCGCAAGGAAGCCAAATAAAGATTTGCACAAGCGCTTTGATTTTGGTGGTTTTAAACTCATTGAGTGCAAGACTGCGACCTCAGTAATGTACTTTTAATACAGGTTTCTGAATGTATGTGATATACATGTGTATTTGTAGATTGTAAACTGTAGCAGTTTCAATGAAACAACAGTGCTGTCAGCACATTGGCACAGGGAGGAAAATACCGTATTTCTCTATCTTAAGACTGAACTTATATGTGTATATCACACTGTGGAAAATTACCCTTTATTTCTGTTTCCCTGTAATTTAAGAACTTATAAAAACGTTCTTGTGTGAATATTAAACTTGATTGGTTATGCCAAGGATCGCAGCACAATCATCAGTCTCCCATATGAAGGAGGATGAGCGATAGTTTTCAATAGGTTCAGTCTCTCTTCTGGCTCAGAAAATTCAAAGTGATCATGTTCACTGTGAAATTCTTATAAATGGCTGACATCTAAACAGCAATTACCTTGGAGAGAAAAAAAAAATTTCCCCCAACTGCTTCCTTATCACCAAAGTTGGCATTTGATTTTATTGATGAGGGATTTTTTGTTTGTTGCCCTGTTAATTCAAGCTAAATGGAAACAAAGCAGTCTTTACTGAGCAGCAGTAGGCTGCTGAGTATAAGAATGGCTGAAGAAATTGAAGTTCCTTTATGTGTATTTCTAATGTAAGCTGCAAGGAACCCCCCAAAAGCATCTCTCTGGGATTTTTCCCAGTGTCTTTTCTTCTCGCTCTCTCCCCTCTACTCCCCTGCCTCCTCCATTACAACCCAGTTATTCTCTTGAGATCAGTGTGACAGATCAAAGGCTTAGATGAGGCCTGTGCCTGAGCAACGATTTTCCTCTCCCCCCTTCAAGCTCTCTGCTAGCTTTCTCCATGGATATCTCCTACAGCTGTTAGCTCCAGAACCAGATTTTCAAAATAACAGAAAGACATACTGTGGTATATTGGGACTAATTATCTTAATTCTGCTTCCTGAACTAGGATGTGTTTCAGTAATATTAATCTGACAGGATAGTGCATGGGTAACAATGCAAATTCATGGCATTCACTTTTTTTTTTTTTAATGTTCTTCTTGTGATCTATCTGTAATCAGGACAGGAGAGAACAAGTACACATTTTGCATTCCTTCCCCGTGTTTTTCCAGCCCTGATTCAGCAGATCACTTAGGTCCATGTGTGTCTCAATCTACGTGCCTGTCCTGCTATAATACCTTGCTGATTTGGAGCCTTCAGTGTTGTTCACAACTGGGAAGATTTTGTAAAAAATCTGACTTGGATTCCCCATGTTCTACAACTTGAAATGCACAGGCTGGAAAGTGTATAGTTTTGAGGGTGGTTTGGTTTTGTTTGTATTTACGCATAGCGATCACTCCACTTCCTGCAATGCCTTAAAGCTCTGACTTTTGCAATTTTAACTCTTTTTCTGATTTTCTTTGTTGCTTCCCCTCCTTCCCTTTATTGTTTTGATCTTCTGTTCCTTTGCAGCCTTTGATGACTTTTTCCTTAACTATTTAGAGCAACTTCTTTTGCTCCAGACTCTGTTCATCCCTTGAAGAATTCCTACAGCTCTGGATGTTCTAACAGCCATAGCTCATGACCACCCCAGCTGTCATGAGAATTTTTGCCATGCTGTGGTTGGATTTCACAGATACATTCATGGTGGAAGTTGTGGGGTTTTTTGTTTTCAGTCAACCCTCAACTACTACTGCTTTAACTACTCTCCAAATGACATTATTATTCTTTTTTTGACTATGGTTCTATTAAGCAACATGCACTTAAATACCTTGTGGTAGTAACTGAAGTTTTGAAGATTTGCTCAGTTAGATAGCACTGTATCCAAGAGAGCCCTTTAGCAGAAATCTTCTGAAACCCTTTTTTGCTGTGTAAGAAAGCTGCTTCTTGCAGACCCAAAAAGTGTCTGTTAGCTGGTTTTCAAAGTTATATTCAGTGAACACACTGCGTGGTTGACTTGAGGTTCACCTTCCAGCAGATGCCTGTGTCACCATGTCATCCATCGATTTAGACATAAACCATTTAATTATAGTAGGAGCTTTCAGAAAGGTTTCTACCCAGGCGGCCACTCTGAAGGTTAATCTGTTGCCCAAGATGGTTTGAAACTTGCTGCCACAATGATTGCAGTTTCCAACCTGACTGGCAGCACCAAGAACTAAAGTATAGTTTCTAATAGAGTGGGATTCATATTTATCCTCATGGTGATATTTTTTTATGTCACCCATCTACTGGATAACCCCTAGCTTGGCTGACAAAAGAAAAAGTGGTTTCAGTATGTTGCTCTGCAAAGGCATATTTTCAATATTATTTATGGAGCTCCTCCCACTAATATGACTAGCTAGATTATATGTAAGGCTATACTTGTTCTGAAACCACTATTGATTAAATGCTGAGATGAATTTTTTTTTAGAAGCTGTCATCGGAACATGCTTAGGCTGCACTTGCTGTCAGCTTAACAGTCATGTTTCTGTGTCTTCCTCTAAATTCCTCTCCCAGCTGGGCTCTTTCATATCTTAGCATTAAAATAGATTCTTCCTAATTAGACAGATCTCTGTCATGATAATCATCTTGAGAACCTATGCTGTATTTTCATACTGCATATCTTTTCACAGATCAGGCCTGTACTTTATAATTTTTCAAAATCGTAACTCATTGAATAGATCCTTTAACCAAGCAATCATCTCATGTAACTAGTAATTAGCGTCCTGTCAGCTGATATTGGTAGGCATTAGTGTTCAACTGCTGGCATCAGCAAGTTCATCTTATATCACTTAGAATTCTGATACGATTCTTTTGAAATTCCAGTTGTGAAGATAGTTTTCTAAAGCTGATGTACAAGGGAGGGGAAAAAAGATATAGAGCAAATATACACATTTGTGCACGCATAGTAAATTACTACGTAAGAGGCGAGTGTGCATAAGCCTGTGGTCATAAATGTAAGTGCACACATCTATCGAGTGCATCTGTGCTTGTGTCTGATCACAGAACAGAGTTGTTTGGTCAAGGTGGTGAAGAACATCGGTTTTAATGACAATAATCAGTAACAGAACAACGCTGAGATCGCTCTATTTCTTGCATTGCCCAGGCTATCATCTGAGGGTTTTTTCCCGGTTTTATTTATTCAGATTCAGTGGTTTAGCAGCAGTGTTGTCCTTCACAAAATTTGAATTTAAATAGTTCCCTAAATAGCTTATTTTGGCCTTAGTTTTTCAGAAGCTTGTAATTATTTGTGTAAGTATCCTTAAAATAAAAGTGATGCAAAAATGAACTGTGAAATCTTATGTCTATTATGCTACTTTACAATTGCCATTCAATACTTGGCTTTAAAAGAAAACTCGCCTGTCGGATGAAAATTTTTAGTTAGCTCTTAGGTGCTGGATGACAGCTGTAAAATAACATAGCATGACTGACATTTTCTATGAAATGCTGATTCTATTGATCATTTTAAGATATAGGGGATAGTGCTTTATCTTATAAAAGGTTGTACTATAGAAAAATGCAAGTATCACCACTGTTGCTGTAAAAATGAGTGGGGAAATAGATACATATTTGCTCAGCTTTGGTTTAATCTCAGCCAACTAAAAAATTTCCTGACCAGAGTCAACCGTTTTTAGAATGTATGCAGATGGTTGGTTTTGTTTTCACAAAACTGGTGATTGATCTGTTTGCAAAACTTCTAACACTAAACACCAGTTACTATAAAACTTTGTTACTCAAATCATCGCCCCTGGGCTGCACAGCCTGGCAGAACCAAGGTACATAGCTGAGAGATGAAAAATTCCTAAATTTTTAATAGGCTGGAATTCAATTCTATAACAATCCAGCATGCACTTAAAAAAAGTACCAGGTTTGCTGCCGAAGTGATAGACTGAAAGTTAAGATATGTTTGTGTGCCTCCATATATATTGAAAAATTATATTTTTTCTAGTGGTAGGAAAAGATGACAACTTCTGTAAAATGCACCAAAAAACAGTCTGTAAAAAAAAAAAAAAAATAAAAAAAAAAAAAAAAAAAAAAAAAAAAACAAACCAAAAACAACCACCCCACAACCCAAAACTAAACAAAAACCCCAACTCCCAGCGCTGCTTTTACATGTATTTCTGACTCTATGGGTGTAAGAATCGTTTCTTTTTGCGGACGTCAGGGCTCTTTTGGGTGTGCACATCCTTGTGAGCACGCAAGCTGGCGGGCTGCAGGGGGCACTGCGGGGGAATCCAAAAAGTACTTTTGCAAAGTTAAACTTAATTCACAGCTGTCTCCGTTTCTGGCCTGCTGACACTTTCCATTTCAATTAAAAAACAATTAAAAGAATACAAACACGAAAGCCCCCTCCTCCTTTTCTTTTTTTCCCCTCTCAGTTCTTACATTCAATCTTTTTATATATATTCCTATACAACCAAATAATACTATTGTCTTGTGGAGTCAGATGGAGAGGAATAGTTACGGAAGAACTTACAACAAATCCCCCGGCTCCAAATTAGCAGTGATACCGATCTCTGTAAATGACGCAGGATTTACAGTTTCCCTTCCTCTTAGGCTGCTTCTCAGCAGAGCTATAATTTGTCCCTGTTTGGTTTCTGATAAAGTAGTAATCGGTGATCACAAAGAACAGTAAGTAGCTTCGCTTCAGTTCTCAAACTGATACTAAAGAAAAGTTTTAAAGGGAGGGGAGACGTGCTCGTTTGTCCCAAGGCAGGGAAGGTACTAAATACTAATTTTATTTGTCCGCTATTATTTTCCATTTGAACGTAGTCAGGGATTGTTAGAATAGGAATGAAATTAAAACCAAATTTCATATTACGGAGCACTTAAAGAAGACAAAGACAGCTCTTTACCACTGTTAGTAGCTTAGAAATAGGATCCTATGCTAATCTGCAATGGCAGAAATGAAGATGGTTTAAATCAGATCTCATGACTAATGTATGAGTTCCCAATTTTCTGTATTTCCAGCTGCATGGTAGAGAACAAGGGTGTCTCTCTGAGATATTTCTGGTTTATGTAGGTATATTTAAAAAAAATAATAATTGGAAGTGCATAGCTCATAGTGCTGCTTAGAAAATAACAATCAATTAAAATTGTGCGTGCAATAGCTTATAGTCTGCAAAATGGTTTAAAACTAGGTTCCCGGGATGTTATTCTTGATGCATTAATCACCCGCGCTCTATATGGAGGCAGCCACCATTCGCTTGGAAAAATGTTCCTGCCCAACGTGTCATGTTTCTTCTGTTGTTTAAAATAGAAAGTTCAGCCCCGTGTCTGGGAGGCACAGGGCTCCGCGCTCTGTTTGCATTCATTATGCAACAGTTTACACAGAAGGGAAACACGGCACACGCCGCCCCGGCCCGGGGTGCAGCCTGCCGGCGGGTGCGGGACCCCGTCGGGCTTCTCCCAGCGCTGCCTCCCGCTGCTCGCCCGCGGGATCCGGCAATTCCCCCTCCCGCGCCCCCCCCTCGCCCGCACCTCTCGCTACCGCCGGCCGGGGCTCAGGACAGGAGCTGCCCCCCGCCCCCCNCTGCTGGGCGACGTCCGTGCCGGGTTTTGCACCTTGTCCCCGGGTCTGCCTCACGGCCTGGAGGAGCTGCTGCTGCTGCTGCGGTGTTTACTGAGCGCTCCTGTCCTGATATCACTCCGCTGGCATGGAGGAGGAGGAGGTGGAGGAGGAGAGCATTTGATCATTGTGATGGTGGCAGGAGGAGCAGCAGCAAGCAAAGCAGAGCAAAGCGTTAGGCTGTATCAGCTCGGCGTTTTGCAAAGACTTCAGAGCTCTACTTTTTTTTCTTTTCTTTTTTCTTTTTTTTTTTCTTTTTTTTCCTCTCCAGCTCGGCCCGGATTGTTCATGTGTTTACTTCCCCCAACCCGAGGATTTGCTATTTAGGTTCCTGTTGAAATGCAACTGAGCAGCCAAAGTACTTTGCGAACTCGGTGCGGCATAAACACCAAAACTTTTTTCTAGAAGGAAAATACAATAAGAAAGCGGCTTTGCCTGTCTTTTGATGCCGGGGAGTGCGAGTGAGTGTGCCGTGTGTGCCCGGCGTGTGCTTGTGCTTGGATGTGTGTGTGCGAACGTGCGTGTGAACGGGTGTGTATGTGTATGTGTGTGCATGTGGAGGGGCGCGTGTGTTTCTCTTTATACATGGGGAGAGAAGGCTTTTGGCAAAATCTCCGGACATCTCGTGGAATCTATTTTGAAATAATGGATTATAAAAAAGAAAGAGGAGGAAAGGAACTGGTCTGATATCTCCTGGAGTTTGCTACCCGAATTGCTGCTGCTTAGTTTGTTGTGCTTTTTAAATTTTTTTGTTGTGTTTGTTGGTTGTGTTGCTGGTGATAACCTTTTAGCACCTTCTCTCTTTATTTCCCTCCCCCCACCCTCTCTTTTTAATGTTTTGGAGCTTCTCGAGAGGGATTGGCTGGGGGGAAAGAGAAACATTTGCTTGGGATCGCTGTTTCCCTGATACATGGTGGTGCCCCCTCCCCCCCCACCCCCCCCGTTCTCTAAAAAGTATCCCATCAGGACCCCGGAGGAGACTGTGTGTGTGCGAAGGGTAGGATAAAAAGTTCTTCCAAAATAGTGTGCACGGGGAACAGGATGGGGGATTTTGCAGCCCCCGCTGCCGCCGCGAATGGCAGCAGTATCTGCATCAACAATAACCTGAACAGCAGCCTCAGCGGGGCCGGCGGGGCCGGTATCGGGGTTAACAGCACTCCCCACGGTCCTCCTGCCGCGGCTCCCGGTAACAATAACGCTAATAGCGGCGGCGGCGGCATTCCCAAGCACAGCACGGTGGTGGAGCGGCTGAGGCAGCGCATCGAGGGCTGCCGGCGGCACCATGTCAACTGCGAGAGCAGGTATCAGCAAGCCCAGGCAGAGCAGCTGGAGCTGGAGCGCAGGGACACGGTGAGCCTCTACCAGCGGACCCTGGAGCAGAGGGCCAAGAAAACGGGCACTGGCGGCGGCGGCACCAAGCAGCAGCATCAGAGCAAACAGCAGCAAGATGCCGAGCCTGCCACGGCGGAGCAGAGGAACCACACTCTGATCATGGTAAGGGGATGCGGGCCGGGGGGGTCGCTGTCCGCTCCGAATCTCTCGCCGGGATGAGCTGGAGGTCGCCCCCGTTGTTTTCCGGAGGGGGACGGGGCTCGGCTCAACTTTGGCGGTGGCAGGGCCGCGGGCAGGCTGGGCAAGCGAGGGGCTGCCGGCCGGCTTCGCAACTTCTCACGGGCAGGGGTGTGTGGGGGGGGAGCGGACAAACTTTTTTCCCCCCCGTCTCTTTCAGAAGGGAAGAGCTGCCCCAGGGGAAGAGGGAAGGAGCGGTGCTGTGCGTGCGCCGTGGGCTGCCGAAAGCCAGAGGAGGGTTTTGTGTGCGTGCGTGTTTCGCGACGGCTTNGGGAAGGGGGCGGGGGCTGAGCCGGTAGGAGCGTAGCGGCAAGTAGGAAGCGGAGTTTCCCACTCCCAGGCTGCACCGATGATGAATAATAAAAGGAGGTGCGGGGGGAGCCGGGCCCCGCGCTCCGTCTGAGCCTTATTTATAGCAGGTCGCGGCCGCCAGTCGTTCTGCTGGGTGCTGCCGGCGGCTCGGCGTGTTTGTCTCGGCCGGCGGGGGCAAGCGGGCGACTCGGCCGCGGGGGAAACGCCTGTGTGTCCTGACGTGTCCCCCCGCCCCGGGCCGCGCCGTGCCGGGGCGGAGGAGCCCGGCGCTCGGGGGCGAGCACGGGGCCGCCGGGTCTTCGCCGTCTGCCGGGCGCACAATGGGCGGTNGGTCTTCGCCGTCTGCCGGGCGCACAAGGGGCGGTGGAGACCGGCGGGGAGGAGGGAGGAAAGGAGGGGAGGTGCGATGGCAGCGTGTGGTTTACAAGCCTCGCACGTCCCTCCCTCTCGCCCTCCCCTGCTGCGCGGGGAGGCGCGGCGGTGCGGGAGGGTCCGGCAGGGCGGCAGCTGCCGCCGGCCCCCGCGTGGGGGGGGTCTCCGTGACAAAGCGGCGGGGAGGCGGCCGTCCCGGCGGCGGCTCTTCCCCTCGCC
>VXBL01008146.1:1513586-1550134 GCA_013400195.1 Aramus guarauna
TCTACTCTTGGGGCAGTAACTCATCAAACTCCACGAGCAAGGACTGTCTTTCGTCAGCCAAACTGTCCTCAAATCCCTTTTAGCATCCCGTGTCATTTCCACAAGATAGAGGAAAGGGGCTGGAGGCTCAAGAGACCTCAGAATTACTTCGCTCCAGGGAAGCATTGTGGTGCACTGTGTACACATCCAGCTCCAGAACAGCTCCTCTGCTTCCAGGCCCTTGCTAGTGGTGGGTTGTCCTTTCCCCTTCTTCCCAAACCCCATGCTACAGCATTTAATCCTGGCCAGGATTTTTAGTTAAGTAGCTCAATTGCTGGCCTTCCCTTGAAGATCTAGGACAGATACACAAAGCCATGCTATGATGTGAAAGTTGTGGAAACAAAGTAACAAAAGGAGGAAATGCAGTTACAGCTCTCTCTGTTATTGATTTGTTTCAGGTTGGGACACTCGAAGAGCTAAGAATAGCCTAATTAAAGGGTAGTTGGCTATGGAATTCATTGTAACTGATTTTTGTGCTACAGTCTTCATGCTATTTAAATGTACTCGATGTGCACTATCCTTTTCAGCTTAAAAAGAGAAATTCTAGTACTTTATTAAAAAAAGACCCCTTTCCATCCATCTTTGTTTTTTTTTTTTTATTTAAGATTGTGTACACAAATGCAGAAAAACTTAGTGACATTATCTGTTTTGTTTCACTTGTAGAGTATTAATCATGATTTTTGTCTAATGTTTAAGAACATTAGGGAACATTCATGGGTACATTAAAGTAATACTTAAAACCTGAGAAATTGCTCCTTTTAAAGCAACTGAAAAGTATTTTCTTTGAGACATTTATGCTTTTTATAGTACAAAAAAAATTCTTCATTTGTTGCAATCATAACAGTTTGGTACGTTTCACTATTTATGTGCATCATGATTTTTATTTACCCAAACAATTCAACTTTATTTAATGTTTTGTTTTGGCACGAGAAAACAGTAAACTACATTTTGAGGTTTTCTCCCTTTTATTCTCTGGTAAACTCCAGCTGAGAGGTTTGCTGTGGAACAATTGTATGGATCTGCTACTGCTTTACTCTTCACACAAAATCATTACTAAATTCTTCCCTCAGATTATTAAACTGCGCAATTTGGAAATGAAGCAGTCAGGATTGAATGACAACAAATACAGTGAGGATAGCAAGAAAGCTTGTTTCTAATTCTTTTTTATCAAGGCAAATCAAAAGAAAGTATTATCAATGTGTTTGTGCATGTCCCTCTCCAAACTGGGAGACGCTGAGAAGGGTGTGCTGCGTCGGGGCAGCCGGTCACCCAACAAACCCTCCCAGAAGCTGGTGCTGCCACAGGTGCTGAGGTGTCCGTCAGCAAACTGGGTCATTAGAAGATGATTTAAAGACGATTTTCTTCATTTGATGGAGTGCAAACTATCCAGTCTGTACAATGCTCCTTGTCGCCACCCCCACAGTTTACACCCTCACTCCCTGAGTTCATGAAAGGGATTATGCAGTTTCCACTGTTTAGGACTCTATGTCAACTGACAAGCAGTTATCAATGGGAGCCTTTTTTCAAAAAAGGATGTAGGAGCATAGGCTTGGCTGTATTGCATGAATTGCTGATCTACTCTGAATTTGTGTCTTGTTATAGACCAAGTTTTCACTTGCTGAATTTTGAAATACCTGGATTTATAGCTATTTCAACCTCTCCTACTTGAGGAGAACGGTGGGGTCCAGAACTAGTTTGGTCCTATACAGGCATTGATTGAGACATGCAAAAACCTGAAATTATTTATAAATGTCTGGGAGGACCTTTCTCCCCCGCCTCCCTCCCTCCCACCCCACCCCCCGCTCAATTCAACCTGGCAAAAACCAAAGTTGCTTTCCCCGCCTTTTGAGTTGGATTATTAAAATGCTGTACCAGCTTGGTTTTCAAAGGAAGTATTGGGAAAATTTGCAGCCCATCCAAAACTCTGCTGCTCATCTTCGGACTGGTTCCAGGAAATATCAACACATTATTTCAGTTCTTTGGTTCTTTGTGACTTAATCTGTCTTCTTGTTTCCTCCTTTAAGTGCAAGAGTCTTCTGGCTCTGCATCCATGTTACTGTGTGTGGCTCAGAGAAATTGTGTGCGTGTGTATGCACATACACATGTTATATATAAAATAAATAATAAAGAATGTGTATTTAGTATATAATAAATAGCCACGTATATCATAAATAGCCAAATATATAATGAATATCTCAAGTTATATCACCTTTGTGTCTTATCCCTAACACTGCTGTTCTTATTGTGCATTTTTGACATATTTTTGTCCAATGAAACACTACATCTGTAATTACAATATTGACTTTCTCATGCACATTTATTTGCATCCGAGCTCCGCTGTGAAGTATAAAGGGACTGGAGCTATTTTTTCCTATTTTAAAAGCTCTTCAAGACTTTTTTTATTTAGCATCATTATGCATTTGATAGCTAGTGTCATACTGACCACTTCTAACCCTAAAACCAGTCCTTAGGAAATTGAGTTTTAAACACCATAAATATAAAATGTTATTGAAATCACAGAAATTAGTGACGGAAGTCAATTGACCTATTAGATCATCTTTTCTGTTCCCCTGCCAAAGCATACTATGCCAATTCAGTATTACTTTAAAGTTAGAGAAAACACGGCTGGCAAATACAGTATTTTCCAATACTGCTTTTTACCCATTCTGGGCTAATGTGCTGCCTCATGGAAGTTAATGATCACATTGCCCTTCTACCAGGGGGAAGGGAGATGGGCAGGCCAATCCTTTCAGCTTGTTTTGTGTAGGGACATAATGACACATTCAGAATTACAGAAATCTGGTTATATCTTTTCCTTGTTGGCAGATAGTCCACCATGGAAAAATGATGGAATCCTCCCACCCCAGTCTCTCCTTTTTGTTGAAAAAGGTATCCTGAGTGAAAAGTGTAACTTTTTAATTTCTCTTAGTGATTCATGGGTAATGTCATTAATGAAATTGAGTGCCAAAGAATGCTGTCAGTCTTGTGAGTAGATTTTAAAGCTTACACCTACTGTATTTAATATGTACCTGTGTATGTGTGTTCATAAACCTGTGCACATTTCTTGCATTCTTTTTCATGTAATATTGCTGTTTAATTTACTTTATAGGTGCTCGTGAGTTCATCAGTTACACTATAGGAAATGTCTATTTCTCTAGCATCGCAAAGATGAAAAAGAAAGATGATTTTTCAGATGTTCCCTTTTATTTTCCACAAGAGGTCAAATACTGCAGCCCTTACTCATGGCTGATGACTAAGTAGGATTAAGCATCTCTTCAGTTAATAAGCTGTGTCTGATCTTGCTCACACTGGAGTAAAGTCAGTAGTAAATGCAAAACTGGGATGATACCAGAATTAAATCCCAGGCCAACAATGCTCCCTCTCTTTCATATGCATTATAGAAGGAGTCATCCTGTAACCCTTTTTATTTTGCTCTTCCTATAAGGGTGGATCTCTGTGTCTGTCTTATTCCGCAGCCTCTCCCATTTTTCTTCTCCTTTTCATACCAACTCACGCCTGGTGCTCCTGTGTGATTACTGTCCTTCAGGACGAGGAGTTTTGTGTTGACCTCCTTTTGAAGCTGGTTAGCACAATAGGTTTCAGCTTAGCAAACTGAAAGGAATGGAGAAACTCTTCACTTCAAGCACTACTAGCCTCTAATGACCTTTGTATGCTCTGATAGAAAGTGTGTCCCTTTAAAAGATAGTGGGTTGGGTTATTATGAACCATAGCTGGAGCAGGGCAGGCTGTATTTTGACATATGGTAGCCAGTCATAGTGAAATCTAAGCTTCAGCTTGACCAAATAGCACGTGTTGAAAGTCCCACAGTGAAGTTCTAGGCATTGTCATGTTCAGGAAGAACAACTTTGGCTGGAACATGTCCAAAACTCATTCTGCTAAGGCAGAGCCAAAAATATTAATGTGTGATTGTGTTAGGACAATTGGGTGCATTTAGGTTAACCTAAATTTACACTAACTTGACCTAAAGCTTAAAGCTTCCCAAGTGCTTAAGCTGGTGTAAACCTGAGCTGCCGCCACTGAGGAAGTCTCGTCTTTTATGCTCTTGCCGGTGGCCGTATCTTCTTGCTGCCTCCCTTTGCTAATGCTGCCCCTTGCTCGTGTACCTCTGCTGTCAGCTGGTTCACCGAGCACGCAGGGAGGATGAACACATTTCTTCCTTCTGCGTTAGTTTTCAGCTGGATCGGATCCACAATTTGTTTGACTGTCCCTCCCGTGGGCAGCACAGTCTTACAACACCTTAATCCTCTTGTGAAACTTCACCCTTAGCCCAGGATAAACATCTGGGACCTATTAGTTAAAACATACTCATATAGTGACATACATTTTACCTGAGCTAAGTAACACCTGGTGTCAGTGCACATGAGTCTGTTCCTGAATACAGACACTGGAACAGGAAAGGCTGTAAGTAGTAAAGGAGTCAGAGTTCATTTTTTATTTAAGCACTTGCATGTATATGACATTTGGTTGAATATTACTCCAATATGTGTAATTCATGTGAGAGATGTGCTTGGATTAACAGAGGATTAAGGACAGGTCTGACAGCCAGGAACTGCTGACCGGAATCCTTCAATTGTATTGTTTTGTGAATTGAAATGTGAGGTACGATATCAGACTGAAGTTATGATCCCAGTTTTCCAGTCTAGGATCTCACAGGCTGTGCAGATAAGCAACGTGCTTATACCTTCAGTGGGAATTTGGGGGTCTTAGCAATTTGAAGTATTTATTTTCCTAGTTTGTCTAAGATGGTGAGTCATAAAATCATATTATTTTGATTAGTCTTTTGCTTCCCCCTCACACACTTCAGTTTCACAATGTTTGTAGCTCAGAAGTCATCACAGACTGCTCCTGGTTTTTGAATACTTGAAACCCAGTTTCAGAGGGGTTAAGAGAAAATGCCTTTTTAAATTTGCAGTAGTTAGTAAGATAGCAGCTGCTGAAATTTTGTGCTTACAGGAAGGGGTTGAGCTGCTTTCTTTCAAGACTTCCCTCTTTTGTATTGATTTTGTTTGCCACCACATACAGTTAAAAATGGCAAGGAGATAAGAATACTTTGATCTTTAATTGACCTGAGAGAAGAGAGAAGTGTGTCCGCCTATAGGAACTTTGCATTTGCTGTACATTTATGTAACTGCTAAGGTTAATGCTGCAGTGCTGTCGGTAGCATAGATGATCTATGCTGTTTGCTTGCTGTCAGTTCTGCACAGCCACAGCATACACGGAGTAGGAAAGAGGTTTGGATTTATGACTTTCAGAATAACTAAGCTAATAAACAGAAAGATCAACAGCTCAAGGATTTACTTTCCCATATTTGTTTTTTATCAAGGCCGCTTTCTATATGGGTTTCATATAGGGTGTTATAGTGTTCTGTAAGGTTTGCAGCTCTCAACAGCTGAAGCTTGGTGGACTTGCATTTTAACTGATTGAAGGTGGGGCTGTTGGGCTGTGCCTCTTCCCCTCCTCCCTTCTTCACACTTCAATCTCCTCCCTACATTGCTTTAACTATGTGCCATACAGCAGCATTTCAGGTTTAGTAAAACAATTCAACTCCATTTTCCTCTGGTCTTTAGATTCAGACAAACAGCTGTTCTGAGCTGCAGTGAAAGTATTGCTTTTCTGCATCATCTTTATGCTGCCTCTGAAAATCTCAGGCCTGCTTAGAAAGTCCTTGGATATTGTGCACCTAGGTAAAGAGCAGAGAATTTGTCCTTAACCTGACTCGCACCCTGGGCGTTATCACAACAAGAAGCCAATATGCCTATGGATGTGTGTTTATATAAACCAGTACACGTACATATACACTGGTTTTTAAACTGTACTGCAAGCCACAGTGAAAGGATTTATGATTGGTGATCAGTTTTGATGGTGAAAGGGGATGTACTAGTCTGATAAGTTTAAAAACCACTGATATGCACCCATTTTCTATATTTTGAGCCTCTTTCCTTTAGCTCACATCTAAATCCACTGTGATGTTTTGGCACCTCTTCATTGTGTTTAATCTAAAGGAGGAAGGGAGGTGGTTATGGCAGATGGGACGCTGTAAGCATTCTGGAAAGTAAAGGAGTTTTTTAATTGTTTAAGGTATTTCCTTACATTAAGGAACATAGACCAGCATTTAGCCAAAAGAGAAATTGTAGCATTTCCTACCACTTCTGTTTATGCAGAATATTGTGGTTTGAGAAAATGACTTTAAAATACAACTGCCTTAGCTGGCTATAATTGTCTTTAGACTGCTAAAAAGATTGTTACATTTCAGCTATGTTTTTTGCTGCTGTTCATTTTTGTCTCTGAAGCTGGTGGCTGTTGTTCTGATTTCTCTGGATTGCATTCCAGTGCATAACTGAGGCAGCATAGGGAAAACTGCTACTGACATTAAATAACCGATTTTTAATGATGTTTTTGGCAAGCAGTATCTCTATTCATTACACATATTTTTACTTGTCAGTGAAGCAGGTAATGTAGCTTTGAAGACTTTAGCGGACTCATACAGAAGACTGTAGACTTCTGTAACTGAACGGCAGCCACATTGTTTGAGCTCCAAATTGGCTGAAGCATTCTGGCATGTAATCCATGGCTGGATATGAAGTAATGGTTCAAAATAATCTGTAGGTCCTTCTATTACAGCACATTTCTGGGCTGAGCTTGCAGTCTTTGCATTCCGGTAAAAGTGGAGATACCATGCTGAGGTTGCAGAGCTGTCTTTTTTTTTTTTTTNTCTAATTTGTGCTAACTGGTTTGCAGACTTAAAGATTATTTAAAGGCTGGATTGCTGCAGTTTTGAAAACTCACCTCAGAGAATTTGGCTTTACTTTTTTTTCCACCCCTGGGGGAGTTGTCTGGGGCTTGTTATTTCTAACCCATTTTAATAAGTATTTTACATGAAGCAAAACAAACAAAAAAATTCATTTATTTTCTCTCCTCCATTTCATTTAAAACAAAACAAACAAAAAAACTTTATGTTCGCACTAGGGTTTACCGCCCTTCTCAGTAACGTTTTTGTTGTGGGAAATGCCAGCAGTAGGTAGGGATAATGGAGATCTGTGAATGTAGAATAGCAAAACCAAAATTGATTTTGACTAGTGGCGTTAAAAGCTTCACCTCTCCCTCACCTATTACTGTGATAAAGCGTATGGCAGTCTAGTTACAGCCAGAGAGGGGTTCTGGGAAGTTGGCAGAGATCATCTTTCTTTATAGTTGCTATGGTTATTTGAATACAAGAAACAGTGTTTTGTGTTTTTCGTTTTGTGTCAAATAACAAGTATCTTGAAAAAGTGATTCCTCAGGAATGGCAAACTTGTGTCTTACTCTCTTTTTACTGTAAAATTGCATGCTACTTAAAGCCAGTGGTAAGAACACATTATGTTTATCTGTCTCTTAAGTAGTTTATCCAAATGAAATATCTGTGTTCTCATGGCACACTGCATGCAAGACAAGAACTTTATTATGCAGGTACTGAAACCATTACAGTCTCTGGAAAACCTAGCTAGTTAACCTCTTCATGATCTTCACATGTTACTGCCTTAGGGTTAGTTAGATGAGGCAGCTGAAGCAAGTTAACAGTTTGCTGCCATTAAATGGGGTGGTTTCCTCCTCCTCCTCCCTCCCTGCTGCAGTCCTGTACCTGTGCTGGTCTGGGGATTGTGTCTGTAGTACTAAGCTAGTTGGAAAATTACTTATGTAGGAGAAAAAGAGCATTTATTTTTTTGGTGGAAGGTGATACTGATGAGAATACTGTAAGGATGAGCTGGTGATCCAAAGTGTAAAGCATGCTGAGGAGAATATCTTTTCACCCCAGTCTAGTCCAGAGAAGACATCACGCTGTGTGGACTTGTATCAGGTAGGTGACCACTGTCCTTCCTATGAGGAGGGAAAAAAAGTGCTCATGTTCGTATTTCTTTTGTTTCCTATTTTCTTTCTGAAAATTGTTAAATTTCTTTTATGTCTCTCTGATAAAACAAGGAAAAATATTTTTTGCTTGGTAGTTACAGTATGGAATAGCATTTTTTTCAGATGTGTTTATGCTCATTTTAATTCCATGTAGAATAATAAACTAAGTAAAGTAATTATGAAAGGCCCATGTAAAAAGTATCACTGTTCATTGAATGTGGCACCTTGGCTTACATTTGAGACTTGAGGTAATACTTCAGTGAGCTGCTGTGTATTCAAGGTAAAGACACTTGCACATGGTTTTGCTTTCCTTCTATCTGAAGCCAACTCTGGGCAATATGATGATAATTTTTATTCAAGTAGTCCAGGAAGAAAAATCACAGATGGAGCAACTTCTGCCAACTTTGCTTTGTAACATGAAAATTAGTAAAAATGATGTAAATCATAACTTTCTGAATGGATTTCTCCTGAAATTGTACTTTGAATGCTGATTAGTGTAGGTGACTTAATTAATTTTTAAATAAGTTAGTGATGGGGGTTTCAGTGGTTTTTTTTTGTTTGAGGTTTTTGTTTGTTTTTCCTCCTTCCTCAGATGTTTTATTTCAGAATTAGCTCACTTGTTAGAATCTAACCTGTTATCAGAACAGGTAAACAACAGTATTAGAAATATTGGTATTTCTAATGCAGTTCTCCAGTATGTCAAGTTTCACTAGTGGTTACTTGAGAAAGCATTGTTTCTGGTTTCCAAGTTATTTACTTCTCAAATCTGTGATTTATCTGTTATGGATAGTGATCATTCGTCGTAAAGTCACGTAAAGAGTTTATCAGAACGGATTTGGACTGGCTGGCTTGCCCAGAAAGGTGATGACAGGAACAAATTGTGCTGGTCATCTCAAATAACAGTGGAGTATGTAACAAAAGTACTTCATGTTTTTTCCCCATTTTTAGAATGTGCCAGGGGTTGGTTTGTTGGTTGGTTGGTTTTTGGTTTGTGGCTTTTTTGTGGTTTGGTTTGTTGTTGGGTTTTTTTTTTTTGTTTTGTTTTTTAAGGTAAGAAAAGCTTTTCTGAGCTCTTCATCTACAAACTTAGATGTTTGTAGGAAAATAACTGAGGCCAGTAAGTGAAAACCAATGATTAAGTCATACACAGGGCTCTGTAGAGGACCGTAGCATAAACAAACTCATATAAAATATTTCATATTATTCAGAGATGCATTTTTTTTACAAATACGCAGTTCTTACATGTTTTAAGATTCAATATTTAATTTGAGAATCAAATGCCCTTCCTCTTGTGAAAGGAGGAATCTAAATGCCTACAGTTGTATAAAACTTCTATCAGTGTGATATCAAATATGACATTTTAATTTTTTTACTAGACAAGATCCATATACTATTAATTTTACAATGCACATTGACAGAATTTTTGCAGTAATTCACTTTAGGTAGGATCTTTTTCTTGCTTTTGCCCTTGGTTTGATTGGTTGGGGTGGAGTGGTGGTTTTTTTCTGTTCTTGTTGGGGGTTTTTTTGGTTGGTTGTTTTTGCCTGTCCCTGCTTAAAAAGGGAGAATTCCAAGTATAGTTGTCTCTACAGTTCTCCTAGCGGAGATGGATTAGTGGCCTGAGCAGAGATGAGCAAGTCAAATGTATATGTTACTGCAGTTTATCACAATCTTTTGTAACTAACTATCTGGATACTACCCTCAGAGGCTGTGTAATGCAGCAGTTGCACTCACATGTAAATCATGATAAAGCTGCCTTCCTAAGGCCATGTAGTTTTGGTTTTGTTTTTTTTTTTTTTTTAATAAGCCTGTTTTCAGTTGCTAATATTTTCAAAGCTGGTTTTTCTTAGTTGAAAACTTGGGGAGAAACTTGCCTAAAGTGGTTTACTTGTTTAATCTGTGAATCAGATTAGGGGAGAATACACTGTTTTCCTTGCTCTTGTAGGAAGTTCTTGAAACCATTACAAGAAGAAACTGTAGTACAACTGAATTACACATTGTGGTCTGCCATTTGTGGTCCCTCTAGCAGCAGTGGGAATAGAGAAGAGAGGGAGATTGGTTACTTTATTACCCATGGGGGAAAAAAATATACTTTTGACGTGCTTAGTATTTGCTTGCTAACATGTGCTGAAGATTTAGTCTGCCTCCTTGTAGCCCTGATAGACCAACTGGAAGGTGCCCACGTGGGCCCAGAGCGTGTCCGAGCATGTTCCTACCTACACAAGTAGGAACTGGGTAGTATTTCCCCCGGTGTCTCCTAGCTTTCAAGGATGGCTATACCATTCATCCTAAGAGTGGTAGATAAGTTTGCCTTCTCTGCACTGTGAGCTCCTTCCAGCTTGGAAGGAGAAACAAGAAGGCACTGCATTGGAAATGCAGAGACCTGGGGAAATGGATGGGGAGGATAGGAAGAACGTGTGGGTCAGGAGATGAACAGAACCCAGGCTGGGGTAGGCAGAGTGGAGCAAAGCGGACATCAGCTGTAATAGAAGGACAGAAATACGTAAGAGACCATTGGACTTGTTGAACCAGGCTGGAGAGGAGAACTTTGCTTCAGCCAGTGCTGGACACAGCTAATCAATGAGAGTACAGGTGCTTGTAATGAACTCAGCTTTTGCTAGCTTGAGTAGCCAGAGCTTGATGCTGGGGATTTTGACAGGGCCATACTCATGGTTGGCTGTAAATATCAAGCAAGTCAGTTGTTTTGGGGTTGGGTTTTCTTGCTTTTCCAGATGATTAAGACTGTTAAAGCATTACAGTGTCCTATACTAACTGATTTTCTGCACTGTTGTTAAATTAGGTGGTGACTTTTTTTTGTTCAGATTTGAGGAATTCTAAACGTTTTCCAGTGGCATTGGTAATGCATTTATATGACGATCATTCAGCAAATGTAAGCCTGCAGACAGTAGGCTTGCTTTTCTTAGCTACCTGTTTCATGTTCCTTGGAAGTCACTAACAGACTGCAGCAGTTCACGTGAAGACCATTGTCCAGGTGACCTCCTACACATTAGTAACAGACAAATGTGTGCATTTTAAGTCCTTTATGGCCAAATCCTATTTATAGGTTTCTAAAGTTGGTTAACTAAGTGGCATGAGTTTTTCTGCTGATGGATTAGCTTTGGTTTGCTAAAACAAGCTACATTTTGATACTTTCCCCCCCCCGTGTGTATATGTTCACTGCTAATATAAACCAGTTTACAAACTTGATTGCTATGGTAGGTAGAAAGCAATGTATATTTCTCAAACCAGTGGAACAAGTAGAAAGTATTTTTAGATACTTTAGGTACAGTGGACTAGTGTGGCTGTATTCCTGTTTTCTGATGGCTATAGACACAAATGCTGAGGAGTGTACAGCAGGCCTTGTATTACTGAACAGCTATGAGAGATTTCCTTTCCCTTGGGTAGTGTCTCCTATTTTTGGAAGGGAGGGAATGTTGTTCTGTCCCTGAGGTCAGACTACACCACCAAACAGCCAGGATTTTCAGAAAGATTAACAGACTTGATAATGCAATAAGCCATAGTCATAATCATGTCCTCTTGTTGGCTGAGCAATCCTGTCTGTGCCATGGTGTGTGAAGCGGGTGGTTAGCACTTCAGATCGTTGGGGTGGTTAATTGAGTTGCGTACTGTTTAAACAAGTGAGCTTGAAAATTAATGCCACGTTTCATCAGACCTACTTGGACCTGCACAACTTGGGCCGTTGCTGTCTCAGGCAAAAGAACTGAGTTTTTACATAAGAATGTCTTAAAAACTCTTCAGAGTACTTTGTAATAGGATTTGTATGATCCAAAAGTATGTTTTTTGCAGACTTAGATTGTTTGGGTAGTTGGCAGAACTAAGTTTTATCTGCAGTGTTTCACATTTCAGTCATAATACTGAGATGGCAACATTCCTCAACTAGTGAATATTCATAATGCTGAAATTTCAGTAAGGGACCTTATGCCACAGAGTTAGTTGTTTGTTTTTTTTTTTCTTTTATCTGAGAGGGGTGGCAGAAGACTTATGTAGCTGGCTATGTATATTCAGCACGATCTTTTACCTGTCCAAGAAATATCTGTACTCAGTTTAGGTAATTTGACTTGCCTTCATCATGAGAAGTTTGAGTTTGGCCTTGAGGTAAAGACAAAGAATGATACAGACACTTAATATTTCAAGAGCACGGGAAAATCCATCTAGTTTCACACCTAGGGTGTAGGATGCACCAGACTGTGAGAGACGCTCTTTTCTTTCTGCTAGGACTGTAGAGCTGAATGGAAGTTCTGATGTATTTTTGGTAAGTTCTGATGTATTTTTGGTAATATTAAGTAATAGTGTGCTTATTTTTTATTTTTCCTCTCTTGTTATTGACAGCTGTGGTTTTTATGTATTGCTTCTGTTCCTTTTGCTGTTCTGTAAATATCAATATAAATCAATCTCCTATTCTTTGTTATGGTGTGAAGAGATTGTTTGTATAATGAGGTATTAAAGGGGTCACTTCATTTAGTTCATCTTTGAGACATGGAACATGTTAGAAAAGAAACGAAGTAAAATATATCCATGGAGACAGAAGTGGAAGCTTTGCGATATATGTGGAACAAATTTGGGGGGATATTTTGGAAAGTTACTACTGACAGGCAGAACCCAATACTCGCATGGAGAACTCTGCTAGTTCTTGTAATAAACAGAGTTTTGGCAAACTGCACGCAAAAAAACCCCCACAAAAAAATGCAAAACAAACCCCAAGCAAAAAAAACCTCACCACCAGATTCATTGCTTATATTTGAGCCGTTTGTAAAGACAATTTTATTCATAACTTTTTTCTGTCAGATGTCAGCACTTCCTGTCTCTGGTTTTTCCAATATTCCCTATGTATAGTTTTTATTTCTGAAGTCTAGAGTTTAGAAGTCCTGAGCTGTCATTTCTCACATATAGTCTGCGCACTTGTGGGATCATGCAATGCCCTGTGAATGGCAGTTAAGGAAAGCAATTTGTGTATGGGAAATTTCTGAAAATTATCTGCATCTCTGCTGGGAAACCCCCGCTCCCTCCCGGAAAGCTAAGGATTCACAAATTGTAAGCTATTAAAAACTAATACAGACATTAAAAGCCACATGCCAAATGCAAGATATTATTGCGAGTGTGACAGAGGTTAGATACAGATGACTGTTGAGGTGTGTGGGCTGGGCTCTGGCTGAAACAGAAGATAAATGATTTACGAGTGCAAACCAGACCACTACTTCTACTTCCAGGGGCAGGGGCCTGTGTCTGTCCTTCAAGGGGAAGAGACCCAAATGTTCAGAATTCTCAGTGTTTGTGTGTGGATGTTATTTGTCTGGGTGGTGTAACTGATGTAAAAGCACATAAATACTGTATTTTAATTCCTCACAGTAAACCTGTACATACATTTCCTATATGTGTTTATATTTATGTGCAGTCACTATGTGATTGATTTCATTCAGCATAGATGATGTCCGCTGATGGTTCAGTTTTTATTGAGAAAACATACTTTCACAAGTGCTTTATAATAATAAACATGTCAGAATGCTCTAAGGCTATCATTCTTTGTAGCAGAGGATGTTCCATTAGTTTCCTAAGTATTGGGGAAGAGATGTACAGCTAGTCTTTACAGTTCAGTAGCCTCATGCCAAAATTGCTCATAAGGCAGTGTAATTCATAGAGAGAGAACTTTGCAGTGACTAATGGATTTATTTATGGTAAATGTGTGTTTTGACAACTGGGACCATACTTTTAATTTCCGTTTGTAAGGTGGAAGTTTGAAGAATTGGAGGGCTCTGACACTTCAAGAAAATTATGTGATTGGAAAAAGTCTTCATTTCCTCCAAAATCATTTTTCTGTGAAGGCCTTTCATCCTGGCACTGCTAAGTTAGTTTAATTCCTCCAAAGGAAGGAGGGGGGAACCCACCACACGACTCTTTCTGCAATGGTATTTTACTGGCCACTTCAACCCCCCCAATTACCAGCACATGGATTTATCACGATAATGGCTCGGTCACATATGGGAGATAAAGTTTCATAACTGGACTATATTTAGAAATTTGTTTAGTGTTGACTTTTATTCTTTCTGGATGAAACTTCTGCGAGGTAGACCATTGCTTTTGTGAAAACTAGATTGTAATCTAGTCATCTCATTGAGCAGAATATGTGGGAATGGAGAAGTGTCAATCTCTTTCCCAGCGGTGGTATGTGAAGCTATTTTCATTTGGTGTGATGTTAAGAGAAATATATTCTGACCCCTTCAGTAATGAAGGCTGCAGGTTTTCTGCAGGACAACAACCACAACAAAAAAGTCTTGAATTTTTTTTAGCAAATAGACACTGACTTGGAAAGTCTAATTCCGCACAGCCTGTGGAGACCCTGATGGGCAAAAATAGCAGGCCTTTTTATTTGACTGCCTTTTCTCAAGGTGATTCCAGCTCTGTATTTTTGAGCAGTAACACCTGTCTGTGTTAGTCTAGCAAATAAGGAAGCACTGGGAAAAAGGCATTAATCTGCCCCTTTGTGCTACCAGCAGCACGAGACAGGAAGGAAAGAGAAGGCTTGTTCCCTGTTGTCCTGTCAGATCCATCCGAGCACCCCAGGCTGCTGGTCAACTTAGAGAAGGATAATGCGGAGAGGTGGAATCCCACTGGTCCCCGATTGGCATGTGCTGAACTCTAGGTTTCACTTGTGATTCCAGAGTTTTGTGTTTTCTGGAGGACAAGAGCATCAAAAAGCTGGGTTTTTCCATATTTAATATTAAAAGCACTTACTAGTTTAATACAGCTATATGAACGGGTACACTAGGTACTTGAAAGAATTAACCAAATAATTATAAGTGCTGAAGTTAAGTCTACTCTTCCAATATGAGTTAAGGGAAGTAAACAAGTCACTTAAACCTCTCATAAAGTGTAAGATGTTATAGTTGTATAATATGTGGAGCCCATTCCCACAATTAAAAAAAAAAATCCTTGGGATTACTACTGTGTGCAGGGAAAAACCTTGGTAATAAGCCCCGAGCTTGCACGTCATCCTGGACATAAAAATAGCTGGCTGCCCAGGCTATGGCAGGGCTGTGAGGAGGCTCAGGAGGCTGGAGGAGATGTGCACTCCTTTCTTTATTCATTGCTTGATGTGCTGGTCAGCAGCCCACAAGCAAGAGACAGGTTTTACGTAAAAGGAAGTAATTTTAATTTGAAGGAAGGTTTTATATTACCTCTTTTTGTTCTTTAGCTTGAATATTTATTTAATCTTTACGCACTGCTGGAAATTGAGTCAGACAAGGGAAAGAGTACAAACCTCTCTGAAAGCTGAAGGAAACGAAGAATAGCCCAGAGGTCGTTCTGGCTCGCTCGCAGGGAGTCCCGTGAAGCTGCCGGACTGTGCACAGCCATGCAAGTGCCTGTTCTGATGGCCACCGGGCAGATCTGCTCGGCTTTAGCCTGGACTCTTCCCCTTCGTGCCTGGTGGCTGTTGCAGTTGTGTAAGGGGAGCCCGGCCACAGCCCCCCGCGGTGCGTGGGAGAGCTGCTGCTCTGTCCCACGTAGGGTGAGCTAGAGGGGTGCTTCCAACTGGCTTCTGACTCTACCTTCATGCTTAGAGTGTGATGATTTTCATTTGAATTGTCTTGCTTTCGTGTGTTTCTACAGAGCCTAAGATAGTTGGTAACGCATAACTCTTTTAACCAAGGGCTAATGTTTGAAATGTCTCCTTTTTTAAGAATTATTATTTTGTAAAATAATGCATGCTGTTGGTGACTGTCCAACTGAGATCTGTTTCAGGTGTTAAAATGTAATTTATTAAATCAAAGTCATGGCTAAAGTACTAGTATTTCCTTCTGGAGCTAAAATTCAACTGTTTGGTGAATTGTAGGGGAGCAAATGCTTTAAAAAAGATACTGTACAAAATGTGTGTCCCTTTCATATTCTACTTGGCGCGTTCTGATTTTCTTTCTTCATTTAACAGTTTTCTGTAGTGGTTTCTTTCAATGCACTTTGTGCAGTCTCACTCACTTTGTGCAGTGCGAGAAAGATTTAACAGCTTTAAAACAAACATAATGTAGTATTTCTGCATTTGTTTTCCCTATTTTGGCATGGACTGCTATGTGAGGAAGGCTTGCAGATTCACTGTGTACTTTAGCCTTTGATTGCTTCTATACTCATGTATTGCTGACCACCCTGTTCACTCAGCTTCTGCCCCAGGAAGTAGACAGGCAGTGAGCAAAGACTTCACTAGGACAGAAGAAACAAACACAAGGTGGATTATACTGGTGGTAGTAGCAATTACCCTGTGTCTTTTTCTGAAGACCTGCTACCATACTTAGTATAGATTAGACTAGGTAAAAGAAAAATTGGCCACCTTTTTTTCTGCAGGCATGAGTGATCCTGTTCCTTGGATGCTGAAGAAGGATACAGGGAGACTGAAATTAAGCCATATCTGTTGATGTCTACAGAGTTGTCTGAAGGGTTTCTTTCACATTTCTAGTAGCAGAGTCCCTGGCTTAGTGAAGAAACACTAATAGCAGCATCACTACCCCTCACACACACTTTCTGTTTGGATTTTTGTATAACCCACCTACTTATAAGGAATTAGAATAGTAAGACAAATTTTGAAACAAGATCTTGAGATTGAGAGTGTCTTCTCCTAATGCTCCTTGTCCTCAGGTCCATAAAGCACTCTTCCTCCTCCAGTTTTTGAAGTTATGCTGTTGTCCCTCTGGTTTCTTGCAGTCTATGTTCTGAAAGGATAATTCAAAACTGACCAGAACAAACTGATGGATGAGAGGGTTTTGTTTCGTGTGTCAACTGCAGTTATTATTTCATGAGTTGTTTGTCATAGGGGTTCATTTCCATTTCTCTGCTCAGGTCCTTCTTTGGTGTGTGTGTTTGTTTGTTTTGGTTTTGTTTTTTTTTTTTTTTAAAATGCACACACTGCCCTCTCCAAAATGAGGGTGGATAAAAATCACTAACCTAAAACACCTATTTTTACCCAGTTCTTAATAATTCAGATTTGTGAGCTCAGTTAGTAAACCTTAAAATTAACTTTTTAGAACACAGATGTCTTTAAAATGTTTCATGTTTCCAAGATGTCAAAATAGAATAGCTTATACCTAAACTTACTGTCACCTGTTAAAGTAATCCAACTGTAAAAAAGTAACTGAGTGCCATATTTATACTGCAGTTTTAAAGGAAACTGAACCAGCAAAGGTTGACATTTAGGAAATAATCTGGAACAAGGGGGTCCTAAAATTTGAACTGAGACAATAGGAACCTTCAGTGCTGATACTGAGATGGTGTCTTCATCAGTTTAGTCAGTTCAATTAGTTCATTTAAGGCTGAAAGCTGATTGTTGAGAGAGCAGAAGGAGATTTCTGCTTCACATAGGGCAAAAGACAAGATATCTACTGATTTTTTTTTTTTTTTAAATCTTTTTAAATACAGAGAGAGTCCAGTTTGGTAAACTTTTCTTCTTACATAGCAGGTACACTGTAGGTATTTTTAAAAAAAATAATTTAAGAAAAAAATATAGTGGTTTGCTGTGCTTTATTGGAATTTCACTTTGCATCTAAATGTGGCTTTGTAGCAACCACAAACAAAGTTTAAAAGAGAAAGGAATGGTCTTGCAAGAAATACAGTCTTTTTACAAAGGTATAGTCTTTCCATATATCAAGAAAAAGTATCAGATTTAATGCAAAGGATGTAGAGGTTTGCCGAGTAACATGTTTTAATAGTTACCAACCAGAAAGATTTGACCCTTCCCTAGAAAAACAATTACAAAACAAAAAATGCCCCCAAACTGATTTATTCAGATCAGGATTTCCTGCCTGATATTTTAAATCCTGATTAAAATCAGCAATTTAAATCACTCTGATTTATATCAGCTATTCTGCCTTCAAACTAAGTGGGAACAGGCTGGGGCTTTAGACCTTCTACTGTTTAGCACTATACTTATTCCATGCTCCTACTTTAAGTCATTTACACAGTTTGTTTGATATCTGTCTGCACTTCCTTTGCTCTGCTCATCAGTTCAAACTTCTTCCTTTGTGTTTTTTAACATGAATTTTGTATCAGAATAAGGAAGAAGTTGAGTAACTTAACAGTATAGTTCAGATGATAATGCAGCACAAATGTGTGATTTCAACAGATGTTCATGACCAGTAAATATTTTGTATTATAATAAAACCTGTTTATATACAGTTAATTTCTTTTAAGTCTTTACAGTTTTCAGTTCTTTTCATTTTTACTGGGCTAAAATTCAGTGAGACCTTGATGAGATTTTTTTTTTTTTTCTTCGCTAAGCACACCAAGCTCTGGCCCTCCTGTCCCTTTCCCTTTAGCTTGAGATCATAGGAGAAAATGGTGTGTTTTCCACTCCAGGCTCCAGATTAGATGGGCTTTGCTCACGCTCAGCTGCCAGGTGGTGAAGGTGTGCGTTGTGGTCTTCAGAGCAAACAGATCTAACGAATGCACTTACTAGGGTAAACTGATTAACTTTATTTACCTAAGTTAACTGTGGTTTATGAGATACCGTAATGGGAAGTTTTCTTACTTGTCTACTGCAATTTCAGAATCATTTGTCATTTTAAGTGTCAAAAACAATGAAGAAAAACAAAATGTTTAAGTAAAACACAAGTTATTTTTGTAGAAATTGAATTGTAAACTAGTGGCCTACTATTTTAGTAGGTGTTAGAAATGCAAAGTCATTTTGGTGGAGGACTTCGAAAAGCATTTCTTCCTGCGCCCACCCGTTTGAATAACTAGTGTACAGGCATTGTGACAAAAAAAAAAGTGTTTAAATTGAAGAGTAATGCCCCAGATCTAATGCCACAGTGTGTAGATTAGAGTTAATTAGCAGATGAGCATGAGGGTTGTGAAATGCCGATATCATCTTGAGTCTTAGTTTCAGTGCTTAGACTGTTAAATGGCTAGTTTTCATGTTCTTAAAGGCGGGGGAAATCAAATGGAATACAGAAAGTTTAAAGTACTAGTAGAGGTGAGCTCGAGTTACCAACTTACACTGTTCAGTTGCTGCTCAATATCTGTTAGCCTGCCTTGTTGGAATGCATCTTTTTGTCTAGCCTCTTCCTCCTCAATATTTAGTTGTATAGAATACAATAAAATCAGTACAGCTAGAGATGTGTTTCCATCACCAGTGAGTGTTAAGTCTCTGCTGGATTTGCTGGAGGCCTGATTCTGGTAGTTCTCTATCCTTGGAAGGACACGGGTGAGAAATATGAGGGTGCTTCATAGTAAAATTCCTTGAGGAAATGGGTAGGTATATGTGGGGGCTAAAAGAAAGAAATTGTTTGGCAGATGTTTTACTTTTCTGATTGTACCATTCTGTCTGCAGTAGAAAGCAAAGGGCAAGTTCTGAGGCTTTACTCTTTCCCAGTAATTCCTGGAATAAGGAGTCTGTGACTGGGTTTGGAAAGTACCTTGCACACCTGGGGTGTGACATGGATCAGAGGTAGTAAGAAACATGCTTTGTTCTGGTTTTGATTTGTAAGTTTGTTTTGTTGCAGTGTGGGGAGATGCAGAGAGACAAAGACAAGAAATGAAATCTGAGGCTGGGTTTATTAGCAGTGACTGAAATGAGCAGCTAGTTTAAAGATTATGTAATAATATATAGCATGACATGCAGTTTTGCCAAAAATGCTAATGTAAGTCTATATTTATCTAATGAAAATATACTGTTCCCAATTCAACTGTCCATAGAGATCATCTAGCAAATGCAGTAAATGCTACTTTCTGTAGAAAAAGACAACCTTTGTATCTTGAGAGTAATTTAAGTGTAGCTTGCTAACCATAACCTGGTGGACCATATTGGAAAGTGCTTAGCTGGAAATTGCTCAAATATCATGATCGTTTTTAATTTGTAGATATGTATGTAAGAGAGAACTCTCTTCTCTTTTGCTCTTTGGAGTTAGATATTGAGTGCAGAGTAATAAAATACATTTGCATACATTTTTTCCCCCTAGATTCTGTGATTGGGAAAACATTAGCAAATCTCAGCAGTGACCAACTTTTCCTTTCTGACCATGGAAAAAGATCAAATTCTGATAGATTAAAAATAGAATTTCTAAAATTGGACTGTGGGAAAAATGGGAAGATAATGACATGCAACAGATGAATGTAGAAACATTTATGTGGCTTGATCTCCTTTTCCCAGTTACGTTTGTGTTAGAATGTAGACAGCCACATCTAGGCCATTTCTACGCAGACACGCGTGGCACAAAACTTCTGTATACAATGAAGTATGGAAAAATAAGTTGTCATTTTGTAGGAATAAAAATGGATACCTAATGGAGTAGCACAAGAGTAGAAATGATCAGCTGTGCATCACAGTTGCTAATAAATAAATAAATACCTGTAGAGTTTATTTCTATATTTAATGATATCTGGAATGTTCAGCCGAAACCCGACTGGTGTTCACAATTGGTTCAAAGATCTTGCCTCTCTATGAAATTCAGACCAGATTTCCTGCCCCCCCAGTTATGCTGGAGTAAGCATCTATAATCTGAATTATTTTTCCTTAATTGCTGTAATTGATAAACAGTAGTGGGGAAAAAGCCCCCATTCCACCCCCCCCCCCCCTCCCCCGGTGAGAAATTATTGCAATACTCGCTAGAAAACACTTTTCCTGCAGTTTGAAACTTTAGTTAAAGACAACATTTTGTCTAGATACTGGTAAGCACAGCAACTTGCAGATAATCTGGTCTGAGGACCTGATCCAGCAAGGGCCTGGAACAGACTGTATGGATAGCTACAGCGCATTCCAGATGGAGATTAGATTCAGTACTTGTGCACCTGTAGGCAGATTTAGGATTTAATATAATAAATGTTAATGAGAAATATGAAAACTCACTAAGAGGGCAATCTGTTATGAGAAGGGAAGGAGAGGAAGGTGGTAATGGCTCCGATGTCAATAGTGTCTAACTGTTCATTAAGCCAGGGTGGAAAGAGAAATTAAACAGATTTATTTATGAAAATTTATGGTCATAGCTTTACAAATTGTGGCTCACTAAGTAAGAATAAAAATACAGGGCATATTTCTAGATGAATTTTGAGTATTACTGAGTGGTAGAGAGGCTTCTGTTGGTTTCTCCATAGTTGGTTTGTTGTGTAAGTCTTCACCTTCCCTAAAAGCTGGGCTTTGTCAAGGGGAGGTGTCTGTGGCAGCCTGTAATTTAATACCTCTCATTACTCATCAGCAAAGACATCCAGGTTCACTCTGTAGGTGTTTCCCTTTAGTCAGGCTTCACTTTAGAAGACACAGTTGACTGTGATTTGTGGCTTTCTTTACAACTAATATTAGTTTACTTGTTGACATATAGGAATGGTCACTGCTGAGAATTTTTGATCATGACATAGTTTGTTTTCATCTGGCAAATCTGTTAAAAACATGTACTTTTTTTTAAAGATACAATTATTAATCCTTCTCTGCATATATTCTTTAGGATTAGTCTGATGGCTGCTGTAGGGAGATAGGGAAATAACGCCAGGGAGGGAATGCTCTGGCTTGCCTTTCAAGAAAGTGAAGATCTGTTAGGGGATTTCTTGTGTTTATTCCTGAGGAAAGACTGAACACTGATTCAAAGTTACATGGGTTGGATGCTTACCAGACTGTGCAAGTACTAGTTCTGCAGAACAGTTGTTTAATGAGTACACTTTTTTCTCATACTCTTAGCAAAACCATCTTACACATTTGCGAAAGAAGTGGTGAAAGAGGATTTCACTCCTGTAAGTCCATATCTAACAGTCAACTACAAATGAGGCCATATTACAGCAGTTCTTACCGAAGTAGCTAAGTTTCCTGGTTTCAGCAGGAGGTCAGCACTGTGAAAAGCACCTGTTTGTTGTGAAATGAACTATGAAAGTATTGATGGGACTAGTCCCAGCTGCTGTAAAGCTTCTGGTCTACATACTGCATCCACCTGGCAAGACCACATCACCTTTAGACTCAGGTGAGATTTTGAAATGCATGGAAACCTGCAGGATAAGAGTTTAAACTTAGTTAGGATCTTTTATCTTTTTTTGAACAATAGCTCTTAGACAACACAAGTTAGGCATGTCTTTGGGTTGATGTAAAGGCTAGCAGACAGGTGTTGTTATGAGTGCAGGATCCTGCACGTGTACAAAAATAAATCTGAGTAAATTCAGCCTGAGAGGATAAATAAATACTGGAACAAAAATGCAGTTAGATACTTTATTAGTATCTATGCACAGTGACAATGAAGCCGGAGTTGTCTGACATGTCCAGTTCAACATGAATGTCCAGTTGAACATGTGACTTGCTGTTTATGAACATGGTGGCTGATTAGTATAGAACCGGTCACTATGTGCGAGTACTAAATGTACAGATACATCTGTATCTGGTATGTCTGACTGAAAACACCTCATTTGGCAAAGCAGGTATCAAGTATTGTACCTCTCCTCTTCAGCATGCTGCCAGCTACAGCACTGGCCTGCAGCGTCGGCTGCTTTGAGCTGCCTGCTGAAGGCACCTGTACTTATGGAGGAGATGTATGATAGGTCTCGAAGCACGTGATACATAGGTACGTGGGTCTCTCTAGTCATTGTTTTTGGTGTTTCTCTGATGCTTCCCCTCACTTTTGGGACTGATTCACATTTCTGGTTGCCTGTATTTTTTTTTCTACTGCCTGCTGTAGACACTTTGGCTTCCAGTAGTCTTTATTTAGATATAAATAGCTGTAAATATAAGTAAATATTATATATAAATATATACAAATCCAGATAGATGAGACTTTATCTAAGATCTTTCTGAGCCATGTCACTTTCAGTGGTAGGATTTTGCCCTTCTGAAGGGTCATAGTAGGTTTCCATGTAGGTTTAAACTCTTTGATGGCTCTTAGCCACAGGAGTAAGAGTATGTAAGAGTAAGACCAAATGCCTCAGAACAGTGCACGAGGAGCAGAACAGCAGAGTTCTGATACTGGGCATTTGGTTTTCTTCCCTCACATTTCTGCACTGGGTTTCTGCTCTCGGGCCACCAGACTTGCTTCTCCTTTCCAGCTGGCTGGTTACTAGTAAGCTGCAGCATAAAGTCTTCAGTGATCCCATGCATGCACAAGATCCCAGCAAAAGCAGTGTGTCCTGCTGTCCTGCCATCCTGCCTTCCCCCCTGCCCTGTGCCACACCTGATGCCAAGTTAGATCCTCACAGCAGCTGTAGGTGTGAGTGAGGTTTGGGGAGCAAAAGACACATCACCATGTGGAAGCCCAGTGTTTGGACAGTGGGTGTGTGGAAGAAGGGGAAGCTGGCAAAAGAGCATCCCAGTTGCTGTTCTAGTAGCTGAACAGCACCAGACACGCCAAGCACCAAAATGGCCGGATTAGCGCAAAGGTAGACTCGTGACCTTTCCCTGGCCTGTTTCCAGTGTGACTTTTTCACATGCAAAGCTCCTGCATGGTGGTGGTCTGTGGCTATCCCCCTGTGGCTGCTTTCTAGCCTGTCCCCAAGCACAGGCTTCTAGACATGGAGGTGCGCTGCCTGGTGCTTCAGCACCTGAGGCTTCACCTCGTGGTATCCAGAATTTGCTAGACAAGATGCTTTCTGACCATGTTGAGCTTCAGTGAAGCGTGCTGTTGTGACCCTTGGCTCACTGGGGTCATTCCCAAAATCAGCCCAAGCAGGGAGAGTACTCAAGCAGTTACGAATGAAACAGTCTATCCTTTACAGCTATTAAACAGTTACTCTGATTTTTCTTGTTTTCTGACTTGTGTAGAGTCTCAACACTGTGACCAGAGCTTGCTTTTCATTGTAGATGTGTAATAATTAGAAAAATTCTTGCATAATAAAAACCAGAGCATGAAGAAAAGAGAACCTAATCCTCATATTTAGCTAAACTGTTATTCCAGTTTACTGGATTATACTTTTAGCTTTTGCAGTGGCTATGGGTACCTATTCATTTACTGACCGCTTCATCAGCAATGGCAGGTGGGTTCTGTCAGACTAATTCAACTTCTTTGTCTTCCTTCTGGACTCTGTGTGTGTGTGTGATATATTCTGCACAGGGTTATTTGTCTCAGATTAGCATTGACAGATAGAGCCGGCATGCTTCCATGGGAGTGAGAATTGGTTTTCAGACTCTACCTATTGGTTATGCATCTCCTGTATGAATTAATAGTGTTTTAGTGAGATTAAAGGCAGGAAGTGGCACCTCACTTCTAATACCTTTTCAGAGGTTCAATGTTGCCCGCACAGGAACCCCAAAAGAGGGAGCTCATACAAGAGTGAAAAATATGTTATTTGAATTGATCTTTCCTATGGAAGGGAGAGAAAAAGGAATTAAGGGCAGTAAGTGTGAGGGGCAGGGACCAAATCTTCTTTGAAGAAGTTCTGAAGTTAAAGTGCATCTGACACTGTAAGATAACTTCTACCTTTTTTTTTTTAAAGATAGTGCGGTAGGTTTGATAATACTGATATGCAAATATGGTCAAAGAGGAAATATTTGCACTGCAACAGTAAGACACCAAGGAAATAAAGGCGAGGAATCTATTTGAGAGACTGTACCTCTGCATTCATGAAGTAAAACCAAAACAAACAAACAAAAGCCAAACAGTTTGAGGACGTTGCCTACCTCTGTCATGGAAGAATCGCCAAGCTTCCATTTCAGGTAGCTGGACCTGATTAGTTCCTCACTGGGAGACGTCCAAGAGAAGCCATGGTGCTGGAGGCCGCGTTGTTCACAGTGCTGTAGGTGGCACCCTTCCCTTTGCGATGGTGCTGAACCGGTGCCAGCAGGAAGGGTAGGGGGCACGCCGCGGCCCCCGGCCCCTCTCCATCCCCGCAGTCGGCTCAGGTGCTGGGTTTACGCCAGCTGGAGAGGAGGGGGGAGGGGAAAAATAAAAATCTGTCCTTAAAAACGCCGGAGGAAAGAGGAGCTTTGCCTACTTGCCATCAGTAGAGATTCCACGACTCATCCTCTATGGGATGGGCTGCGTAGGCTGAGCCCTGTGCCAGGCTGGGTGTGCTGCCCCTCTGACGGTGGTATCCCCACAGCTTCCCTTGGTGGTCGCGGGTGCTCGGCTGCACGGATGGCTGCATTTCTGTGGTGGGCAGCATCAAACCTCCGCAGGCACTAGGTTTGTATCCTGCTTTGGGAGGGATGCAGCTCCACAGAAGCTTAAAGATACTGTTACTTTCGTTGGTTGTAACATTGTATTTGGCTAATATGTTAAAAAGCTACTCATTAAATCACAGCGTTGCTTCTCTTTGAAGTAATTTTGCCACGAATGCTGGAGGTGATGCAAGTGTTCAGATGCATGCTTGAACTACACTGAGGGTCCTCAGACCTATTTGTGTTTCTGTAAGTACAGACCAAAAAAGACTGACTTTTTGTTTACCTTTTGGTTTGGGAGTTGAGAGTTAGGACTCTGGGGCCCAAGCGTACAGTCGAGTTACTGTGTGTCAGCTGATCCATGGTAACAGTGTATGGCAAACGCAAGTAAAGTGCTGTGAATGAAGCATTCAGTTCCTGGTGCTGACACTGTGGCCTAAAGCATCCGACTAAAAATATGTCTCTAAAATAGGCAGTCATCTGACATTTTTATTTACTAGTGTGGTTTGGACATGGGTGGATGAAACATTCTAATAAATTACTGTATCTTTTTGTCTGTCTGTTTCTGATTTATGGTATTTTACTAATTCAAGAGGTATTACATTCCTAATGAATTGGAGCTTTGAGATGCTGACCGATTTGCATTAAGGTGCTTGCAGGAGAAGGAAGGGTTGTGACAGGGAGTACCAAGCAGAAAGCAAACCGTATCTCATTGATTATGGCTGTGACCTGATCCTCCAGTACTAAATTCTGTGCCAGAAGGTAGTGTATTTGTATATACTGCAGGATGACAGTCCAGGGCACTTGCTGTCCAGCATCTGCCATAGTTGAGAATAGGTGCTGCTGGTCTTTGTCACTGTTGTATTCCGCTTTTTAGCGTGGCTATCCTTTCGGTTCCCTATGTGACAGGGAAGTTGTCCCTGTTTTACAGGTGCAAACCGAGTCTAATTTTCCCCTGACATCCTGTGCAGGGGCAAAACGCTCAGTCAGTCCATCCTAATTATGGTTGTGGTCGTAGACAAAGGAGTAACATTTTGTTATTTTCTGCTGAAAATGGAGAGAACACAGTGATCCTTTAGGGATGGTGATCATAAAGGATACAATTCTGAAGCTATTCCCTGCACCTCTGCTTTAAAAATGAAAAACAAAGAGATAGCTGAGAACTTTGTTAGCGAGAGTGACATGGAGAGGAGGAGCGCTCTCAGGCACAGGGTTCCCTCTCTGTTTATAGTGACATGATCATCCGAAGAGCCACGCTGCTCGGTGAGGTGGTTGCTGCTGCACAGTGCAGTATGGTGCTTGTTCATTTTGATAGGAAGTTTTCCAGGAAGGGGAGGGGAAAAGAGGGCAGCTGATATCCTCTCTTCACCTTCAGTGCAAAGCCGAAAGGATCTTAAGTGATGCTCTAAGAATAAAAGAGAAATTTTCATTTATCCCTCTTAGTGGTTGGTACATTCCCCTGCTTCTGATTAGTCCTTTAACATGGCAAAGAGACAGTTTGCTCACACTGCTGCATTTTTGTATCAGTCACAGCCTTGCTTTTCTCTCTCTCCCTCCCAAACCCACTTAAGGTTTCTTTTGTGGTTTGTTGGGGATTTTTTGGGGTGGGATGTGTTGTTTTTTTGGTTGTGGTTTGTTGTTTTTTTTTTTTGTTTTTTTTTTTCAAAGCAGCCATGTGAGAGGAATAAAATAATTTTGAAGAGCATTATATGGTGAGAATTTTGACAATGAGTGGAAGATTGTAATTACTCTCTTCCATTAGACTCAGTGGCTTTGGACAGATAAGCTGTATTGAAACGTGTGACCAGGGCATGGGATCATGGATTGTCTTTCACTGTTGTCATGGCGACAGTGATGCAGGTGGCCTATAACTGCCTGGCTGTCAGATCTTATACATCAAACTGGTGCTAAGTGAAAATATGTTAGAGGCATGGGGGAAAAATTGCCAGCAGTGTTTATAGGATCAGGTGGAAGAGAGCTAGGCAGCTTTAAAAGCAGCTTTTTGTGAAAGCTGTAGATGGCTCGGGGATGGTTCTTTAGAGCATTTATGCCTTCATATGAACAAAAACAGTTTTAAAGGGGAAAATATATACAAATATACATCTTTATTATGTCTTTGCTGCTTTTTCAAAGTCAAGATGATGATGGTGTTAGGCTGAGATGGAAAAGAAATGGGAAGATAGGCAAATACTTCTGGCTGACAGCTGGAGCAGACCCTAGAACCTCAATACTAACTGAGGAAAACATGATGTATTCACTACTGTATCTCTGGATGCAATTGCTAATAGAAAGTTGACCAGATGTACAGATGTTAGAGGGATATCAAAACTTAAACTGTGAAATAGCGTCTCAAAGTCAAGATGTTTTATAGAAAATGTCCGTTAGACTTGCCACCAAGTAATTTCTTTTTCAGAGCAGTTATCTTTCTAATGGATTTGTAGTATAGGCTCCATGAAGTTCCAAATAGATTCTGATTCTCATCCCCCTTCCCTTTCCAGCTGACAGCATCTTTCAAACTGCTGAGACTTACAGTAGTTCATAACACTAAAATTAGTGAATCTGTGTAATTTTCTTAAGTATCGCTGCCTTCTACTAGCTATTGACCTACCTTCCTTCTCTAATGGAGACAAACTCTTTGCAAAGAGAATAGTGGAAATGACGGTAAAAAAAACCCTTAATGTCTGAGTAGAATAAAAGTTTATTATTTGTTTCCTGCAATACTGTTGGGAATTTAGTTGGGTCACTTTGGGGTGATTTTGGTCTTGGTAGTTTGGTCTGAAGTGGAAATACTACTTTGTCTAGTTATGGGAGATCCTATTGAAGATTTGCCTACCTCTTTCCATTGTTTGTTGAAATATGCTATCTGTTAGTTCAGATACGCCATTGATGGTGTGTCCAAAGCATAAATTCGTGTCCTCAGCACTCTTTTTGGCTAAACTGGACATAGAAAAATCAACACTGCTTCAGAGTGCACAGAGAGAATAGTTTTGGTTTCCAACTTTGTCCTACATTTCATTTGCTTTGTTAAATGGCTAGTCAGAAACACAGTAAGGGGGAAAGTGACGTCCTCTCATGGAGGTAGCTAACGTTTGACAAGCCCCACTCATCTACTCACCCTGCCCCAGGAACGTAGGTCTCACTGTTTCAGGTGCAGAGGCAGGTGTGGGAAACACTTATGAAGGAAGAAAACTCCAAACCCCTCTGATGCTGTGAGTGTTGAAGACTAAAACTGCTAGAAAAAGTAGAGTTGAAAGCAAGGCAGGCATTTGAAAGAATGCTTCTGATCTTGCACTTGGGTAGACATCGTGGGGTTTTGTATCATCACGTGTGGAATCAAGGCATCTTTTTGCAAGGTCATGAACAGAAAAGCACTAAAGAAGCATAATCAAGAACAATGGTTTTTAGTGAAAGCCTAGCAGTCAACAGTGAGGCTAGAATTGCTTAGAATTATTAATTGCATGGAATTGTGAATTGCAAAACATCTGTCAAGGAATGTAAATGTTTTATCAATTGAAAAGTGTGATCAATTTGGTCTGGCTGCAATTTTCAAATGGAGAAAAAAGAATAAATTACATTTTAGCTTCCTGGCTTGGTGCTTTCTGACCTGGTATTCAGCTTCTCCATGCTCCAGAACCCAGCATTACATGTTTTGGTTTGATGTATCTATGGGTTTTTTGATGATACAAATGGTTTTATTGATAGGAGGAGGAGCTTTTATTTTTCACCAAATGTCTATATAGAGGGTTTAACTAGAATCAAATACTGACTTCTGAATCTATCAAGGATACTATTGATGTTGGGAGTTATTTAATATTTATAATGAATTAGCAAAAATAAAACCAAGATCTGGCAAAGACGCATTGTATAAAGGAAAGTTCTGATCTGGGTAACAGTGGAGGACCTTCTGGGTTCTTTCCTTTGTTGGTAACTTTTTTTTTTTCTGCACGCTTGGCCAAGGTTAGGTCTTTATCCCTGTTGTAAACATTTCAGTGTGAAGGATGGGGTGGGAAAGGGAAGTCCTGCAGTTTCACAGTTGGCTCTGGGCAAGCAATCTGTTCTTTGTTCTCTCTAATGGGCAGTATGTTCGCAAGAATTTTGGGGGGTTTGCCTACTTTATTGATGGAAGACTTTAGGTTAAACATCATAGACAAATACAAGATCAGACTGGAAAAGCATGGTATAGTATTGAGGGAGTAGTGTCTGATGGTTTGAACATATGAAAAGGAACTGAGTATCCCAAGGTTTCTATTTCAAGCTTTGCTGTTGATGAGCAGTGCAGTATGGAGAATGAAATCAGCCCTTTGAGATTTGGTTTCCTATACTTTAACATTCTTGTTTCATCTCTGTTTTAAAGATGAATTAGCGCTACTTAAACTTTGAGATCCTTGCTTCAGAAGTGTTATGAAAGTGCATCCTTGCCACTGCTTAAGTACTTTACGGACCTGAAAACATACATAAAGTAGTGATATTCTTTATCAAGTGCTGAATGTTAGGTAATGGTACTTGAGTAACTCAATAGGCATCCCAGTAATCCATGAGATTGCCTTCAGCCTGTGTTTACCAATAGAAAAAAAATGTTAACTAAGATTTTGGTTTCATCTGTGATTCTCTTCAAAAGTACTGTGGTGTCTTTAGCTTTCATTCAGACCCAAAATGTATTAGATTGTCTTACATAAAGACTTGAATCTTTAATATAGCTTTGAGATCGAGAGCAAAAAAAAAGGCCCAGATGTATATATAAGGGTTTTCTAGCTTAAGATGAAAAGAGCGTGTTTTAAGATGATGCCTTAATTCATGTGCTTGAGGTGCTTCATTGTTTTTTTAATCATAGGTTGTTGGTACCAAATTAGCATTTGTAATAGTTTTAGCATTAGTATTCAGGGAAAGTCTGGGTAGGAGGGGGTTGTTTTTGTTTTTTTTCAGTGGGTTTTTTGTTGTTGTTCTTTTTCTCTTGAAGCTGGAACATAGAGATGGTTTGATGCGCATGTTTACAGTAGCCATACACAACTTTAAAGAGCAAAAATAGGTGCAGAAATGTAGCTGCTATAACCATTTCCTGACTAACAAGATGGTCTGGCTGGTGAACTAGACTCTTGTTTCTGGTGTTGTGAATCTGATAATGCAGTTTGGATGTTAATTTGGAAGTAACCACAGAGGCTGTAGGCTGGGCAGAGTTATTACCTCATTATCCATTGCTCAGGGTTAGGTGTAAGGCTTTGACCATCTGTGCACACACAGAGAGGAGGAGGGAAATGGACAGTACAGATTACATATTTCAAACCGATATGGATCCTGATTAAGTTTGAAGTTTGTTGTAGCAGGACAGATCTGTCTGGTTCTGTCTCATTCTCTACTCTGTTCTCAGCTCAGAATAGTGACTGCAGCTATTGCTTGCTATAAACCTATGCCTTTCAAAAGGTATTTTATTAGGTTGCCAGCAAAGAGCTTTCTGTTTTGAAAGTAAGCAGTGTTTTCACATCCCAGTTTTTCTGAAAAATTGGCTTCCTGGCTGTCAGTTTAATAATGCGCTAGGTTAAGAATAACTAAATAAAAATACTATTTTTCCATCCTCAGGTTTTTGGATACAATGCTAGACCTAAGTAATTAATAAGAAACCACTTTCACATTAATCCTAGCACAAACAAGCTGTACCAGTGTTGTGGTTGTTGCAATTACAACAGTACATGTTGTTTTACATTATTAGTAAAAACGCAGAAGCCATATGGTGGTGTATAGTAAGTTTAGTACTCTACTATTTGCTGCATTAACCCACAGGAAATATTTTTTGTAATATCTTGCTCATGGTCAGTCTTTTGAATTAAAGAAGATATTTGTTGAGTGAGTTGAAAGCTGCTGCGTCTCTGAGATGTTTGTCATTTCAACTGCTTTGCAGCATGTTCCAGCCACTACTGGCCGATGGCTCCTGGGAGGGAAGCAGAAAAGAAAACCCCCGGTGGCTGCCTCACACAATCCAGCGCTGGGGAGCGGGGTGGGGGAGTTTCCTGTTGTAACAACAAAGCCAACCATCATCAGGATGCTTGTCTGCCATGGAGGAGTGTCTTGTTTGGGTGTGAGCTGTATTTCCTGCCTCCCTGTGAATCAAGAATCATTTATTTTGGATCTCTGAGGGTTTCTTTCCCCTCACTGTTTAAAGCCTCCCTCCCCTTTCCTCCTTCCCCCTCCTTCCTGTCCCCCCACCCCACCCCCAGCATATTTCTCAGTGGGCAGGCTTTATGTAATGAAATCCTACGTCTAAGAACAATGGCATTTGCAAAAGTCACTTGCACGGTTACGGTGCAGCTGATGAAGATGTCTCTTGCTGTACTAAACCCAGATAAATGCAGCAGTATACTTCACTGAGTGGATAGAAGTAAGTTTTGGTTTTGATGCTGTGCAAAGGGAGAGACTCATCGGTACTCTCTGCATATCCTTAGTTTGTGAGCTACTTGGGATGGAGATACAGCCTTTTGTCTCCCCGGAAATGCCTCTTGTGTGTTACATAGTACTGGAAATAAGTGTAGATCAGGGTATGTTTGAAGATGAGGCTATACAAAGGCCATTCTGGGTGCTCTTGAGTTGGAGATGGGGGGGTGGGGGGAAGATGATCAGAGATTTAATCCCCCAATATCCATTTTTAGCCTCTGAGATAATTTAGTACATTGCTGTGTTGGAGCATACGCAATTTCCTGCATTAAACTCAGTGCGGAGTGTAGTGTGCCTGCCACATCCATTTGCAACTGCTTAACGTGAGCCTTAATACTAAGACATGTGCCACTTAAATCAAGTGACTGTGTCTAGTGCCAAGAGCCTTAAATCCACTCGTGGTTAGTGTACTTTCCTGCGCACTTAGCCCAGCCTAGTTTAGCTTGTTTACAAAGAGATAAGGCAATACATGCATTGCTAGGGCTGGAGTGTCATAGGAAATGAGCCACTGGATCCGATCCTGTTCACCAAATCCATTCTCTCTTGCACAAAACTGTAAGGAAAGATGGGGTTTATGAATGGTGAGCCCTCAATTTCACAGATGCCATGTGGGCATAACCTCCTCCTTTAAAAATTACTCCTTGTCCAGGTGCATCTTTTTGATATTTTTGCTATTTTGATATATATTTTAAATATTGCTACTCCCTCTCCTGTGTCAGCCTTTGTCTCCTTTGTTCTGCCAGTGATGCCAACATTGACATGCTGTCAGTTTGAGGGCAGCCGTGCCACAAAACAAAGGAGATCAGAGCATGTGCTTTTATATGTGCATGATCCTACTAGACCAGCCAAAGGAAATCCAAAACTATTCACATATTAACAAGAAGCTGTAGTTGTGGTATAGGCTAGCGTGACTGATCCTGGCTTTAATATGGCTAGCATGGGTAAAGATTGCAATGAAGATGAAGTAGTTACATAGTCCATTCCCAGGACCAACAGACATTCTGTATCTCTAAGAGTTTCTGTACTCTTCAAAAGCATATACCAAAGCTTGGGCTTTAGTAGGCCATCGCTGTCATGATAGCTTGATGGGTCCTCCATATGCCTTTGGATTATCAGCTGCTAGGGAGAGAAACTCATCCTTTCTGTTTCGAAATACTCTTGCACAGCAGAAGAAATAATAAATACACTGAAGAAGAAAACACACCTGCCCTTATGGACCAGGATAAAGAATTCCTGCAGCAGTTTTCTCCATTCCTTCCAGCAGTAATGGAAGAAAGGTAAAAAGGCCACTACCCAAGTGGTAGAGGAGGTGATGATGGTAGTGATGTTTTTTGAAGCTTTTGTGCAACTATTTTTGATGAAGGCCAGCACAGGTAATGGGACTAGTATGTGCTCCCACAGGTTAGCATTGTAAGTGGTCAAATCTATTAAACCTTTCTGCAATTTCCCTGTTACTGCTGCTTTTGACTTTCCTGTGTTACCAGAGTATGAAGAGCTTAACTGAAGCCCAAGGGTCTCTTAGGTGTGGTACAAAAACACAGTAGTGTTGCAGGTATAAAAGGAGACAACAGATGGATAGCAGGCAGAACGCAAAGTGGTGCTGACAGGATATTGAACAACGTGATAGCAGTGGTCTCAGTACATTCTCCACTCTTAACACTGGAGGAACCTGAGGAATTATGAGAGTTTATGGAGAGATTCTGACAAACATGGAGAGCACATGAAAGAGATTGAAGAGATTTTTTTGACAGTGTAACAAGTGGAGATGGGTAGGTGTCTGCCATGGGCTGATCGGAGGTAAAAGCCTAAATGTGATTTGGGAGGAAGAGATAGGCTAGGAAGAGCCTTGAACGTGAAGAGAAGTAGCTTCATAGAGAAGGGAGTGCTTGAGAAGAGTGAATATGATCCGTGATGCAGTGGGGAAAAAAACCCCACCGGCAAAAAAGACCCCTAATACAACCCCTTTGCGGTGCATTTGGGATGGGTGTAGTGAGGCTGGACTGTTTGTCAAGGCAGGAGAAAAGAATGCTGTACTACCTTGCCTCTCCCTGCTCTAACAGTGCAGGATACTTTTTCCAGGCAAATACTTCTGTTTAAGTGCCTAAGTATGCTTCTGGGAACTTCTGGAAGCCTAGCTTCAGGCACCCAGGTTTGAAAATTACTGAGTGAAGTATTTTATAGTAGAATGTCTGTGCTGGAACTGTTCTTCCATAATAAAAGCAAGTCCGTGCACCATACATGGTTGATCTGGAAATTCTTATAGACTTCTGTTTGCTAGGAAAAAATAATTTCCCTGAGTACCTTTGAGAGAGGGAACTAGACAATGAAAAGCAGGATTGTTCTTTGCTGAACTGTACATTTGAGGGAAAGAGAAAGCTTTAAAAGGGTGTACTTGCTAGCTACTTCACAGATTCAGTAGCCAAGTATTTGTATGTGCACCTTTCCCAGGGTTTGACTTTACATCCTTAATTTTCTTTTAATAGAGTTTACAGTGTAGTGCTTCTTTGCTTGTGGGATTTGGAGTTAAGGCATCTCTTCTTCATTTGTGAGTATTCATTAACTATTGGGATTGAAGAAATATTTCATCTACTATGTGAGATAAGTATTGCTTGAAGTGAACACACTGGCAGTGAGGGAGTTGAGGCATGTAGCAGACTTATGTTTAGTGCCTCTTTTGCCTCCATGGCCTCTATATGCTCCATAAGCATCAACATCTTCCACCTCCATCTAATCCTATTTCTGCAGAACTGGAATAATGTGTGAAAGAAGGATTTAATTACGGAGATCAATATTCAAACTGTGTCTTCGCTGCAGCGGAGGTCACAATACCTATATTCTGAGTTGCTAACTCCTCCAAGGGTGGCCTAGTTCTTGTCAGTGCTACATTGTAAAATATTATTCCTCAGCTGAAGTGTTTAGAGTAACAGCACTAAATAGCTAGACCTTCATAGCATAATCAGTCGGTGTTTGTAACAGACACACTTTAGCTTGTGATTTTGGTCCAGATAGTTTGGCTAAAGACAATGCTTAGCTCAAGCTAGAGTCCTACATCAGTTGTATACAGTCAAGCTGTATTAGTTACAGCTTGAGCTATGCTACATTGCAGATACCTGTAAGGGTTTCTACAGTAGATGTAAGAAGGGAGAGATGAACTGTAGATGTAGAAGAGCAGAAAATGGGGGATGGGGAGGAACTTCAAGTAAAAGAAGCAGCTGATGAGCCACAAAATAAGAGGGGAGGGGTGTGTGTGTAAGAAATCCTGGAAAACAGGCCAAGTCCAAAACTGAAATATGACCCAGTAGGTGCCAAGCGCTCAATTTAAGTTCCAAGATCGGTGAGTGCTGTCTGCCTCTGGAAATTTGGCTGATTGCTTATTGTCACAATGTAAATTATAGTCAGGTTACTTCTGCCTGCTGTAGCAATTAATGATTGCTGTTAATTAAATTGACTGACCAGTGGGAGGGAAACTGAAATGTATACATTCTCGGCTGTTTCAGATGATATGTGCGCATGCATGAGAAGGAGCTCTGCCTCTGATGTAACACTAAATCATGGTTCCAAAAGAGCAGTGTTTTGTCCTGTGTTGGTTTAAAAAAAAATAAAAATCTAATTATTTGTTGCAATTCTGCCTGTGCTTTTCTTATTGTGGGCTTCTAGAGGACTATATGCAATATTAATATGAAAGCTGGACTTTTTACGTACTGTCTGCCTTGTATTTGTTTGGGGATGTGGGGCAGGCAGAAAGGAAACTGGCTGTATTGTGCATCCTACTTCAAAGTGGTCCAGGATTTCACTGGAATATTTCTTGCTTTTTATAGTTTAACATTCAAATAATTACTGCTATTCAGCCAAGGCCATAGTCTATCTCAGTTGGGAGGGCCCAATATACAGCTCTCATAACCTAACCAGTTAACTGTTGTTCATGCTGTCATGTCTGTCTAAGAATTCAGTAGGAAGGGGTATTGTGGATGTGAAGATGGTGGTGACAGACACTAAAACAATTAAGCTGATTTGGAGACGATCTAACATCCTTCTAGAAAGACTACATGTGGATAGTGTTTCATACCTGCAGGTACACAGAGGGTAGGTACCATGTGCTCATCAGGGAGCAGTCATCTCTGGGTAGGATGGGAGCACATACATCTCTCAGTTCCTACGGTAGGGACACAAAGATGGGGAGCAGCAGCAGGTTTTAGTCAAAGCTCCATAAGAAGTGACAGAGGTTACCACAAATGTGCACTAATTCAGCTGCTCTGCTGATGGGAAGCTGAGCCCTCTGTGGCCGAGATCTTTTAGCTACCTGAGAGCTGGCCGGACCAGTTGCTAAAGGTAGGGTTAACAGAGTAAGCCTGGAGTGGAGCATTTGGGCAGAGTCATGTGGAGCCAGCTGTCTTTAGTTACTGTCCCGACTGTCTTGCTGTGTCACTTTGAGAAGCCATGTCAGTCAGTGAAGTCATCCCAGATGATTCCAGAAGACTCTTCTTCCCCAGCTGTCATTCAACTTGTCTTAAGAAATTCCCTCTGTGGAACTATTTCTCCACCTAACAGATTTGATGCCTGGATCAGACTACTGTTGCGCTTTTTAAAAGTACAGGGGGAAAATGCATACTTTGCAAATGCAGATTTTGAGTTTGGCAGAACCAGATTGGTAAATCAAGAAACAAAAGGCTGCATTACATTTTGTAGCAGAATAAACCATACTTTAATAACATAGAATTGCGGGAGAACATGAGGTCAGCCAAGCCAATATGAAGTGAACCCAAAGGATAGCACTATCTGTGCAGTGGTGGTGTTCAGAGGCAGAATGCCTGAGTCAGGAGTTGTGCGGACTGTGGTGGGTGGAAGTTTTTGTTCTAGAGACCCTGTTTTAAACCCTTATTTGCTGTCTGGCTTAGCATTTTTGTTCCTGGTGATAAATGGAAGGTTTCCAAAACACTATTGTGTTGTGACTCAGTGCAGGGGGATGGGGAGAACTTATTCCCCATAAAAGTTTCTTTTGGCTTGGAGACAAAAGAGAAAAGAGCAGTTTGTTGGCTCAGCTTAGCAGATAGGGAGCCAGTAACTGATCAGCTTATTAATACAGAGGATTTCAAATATACAGTCAGCCAAAAAAAAAAAAAGGGGG
>VXBL01008146.1:1550147-1566147 GCA_013400195.1 Aramus guarauna
GAAAAAAAAAAAAGAAGGGGGGGGGGGGGCAGCGTTTAAACACACTTTAAAAGAAACAAAAGAAAGGGCAAATTACTTTTGTGTTGGCCTTCAATTAACCATAGTTCACGCTCTGGCTACTTACTTCTTAGAAGCTGCTTTGGCTTATTTAAATATCCTCTCCTTTTTTCTCCAAGGAGAGAGGTCTTGATGGCAGGGGGAAAATAAGCTCTGCATGTTCGAGCTTTACACGCACGTGCTTTTCTTAATTGGGAGCAGCAATCTAGGTGTCACAGCAAATCTTAGTCTTCTGTTGCCTTTCTGGTGGCTAGTTAAGAAGAAAAGGCATGCAGTGTATTTTTGTTTTGGTCTGATTTTTTCTTTGGTTAGCCTGGAGCAAAATGCTTCTCAGATATGCTATGGATAGTTTATAGCCCTATGATTGCAGCTCATCAGTGACAAACAACCTTTCCTTAACACACTCTCAAGTAGGAGGTAGCATTTGTTCTCTGCTTGCTGGCTATTTGTATCCCACTCCATTTGTGCGGTGGGTGGACAGTCTGAGTTGCCCACAGAATTTTTTTTAATTCTCTCACTCATGGGAAAACCCATGGAAATGCATCTTGTCAGCAAATAAAACTGATAGTTCTGTGCATCTGATTCTTTTTTGGCTGCAGAAATCAGAAGAAACCCTATTTCAGTTACAGAGGCCATGTTGAATGAGACCTAACTGGAGCAGTTCTTCCCTCTCCTCAGGGGTATCTGCTGCACCTCGTGTGGTGATGAGATGTCATAGGGTGGGCTGACAAATGGAGGCAGTGCTGACTGCTCTGTCAGCTAGGAAGACTGATCCCTGAGCTCCAAATGTATTAAGTACATGGATTGTACTTAATAGAGCTGAAACACCTCTAAAACTGGGTGGTAAATTTCAGTTGTGATACTTTGCAAATAGGCAGGCTTCAACCTTTGGGGAAGGGAATCCATTAAGTATTGATGAACATAGGTGATATTGTCTTAAGCTGCACTGTCTCGGAAGCAAAGCAACGGGTATGAATAGCTGCAAGTGCTCTGTTTTCATCTCTTCTCCACTGTGTATGCAGCCAGCAGTTGCACTCTGGATTTCCAGCCTCCCCAGTCTCATCCTAGACCCTTTTGCATCGACTCCCAGCTCTGCGCAGTCAAGTAACAGCGCACCACCAATGCATATCGTGACTGTTCCCTAGCAGAGAAACTGAGAATCCTTGTTCCATCCGTGTTGCTCCTTGACCAATCCAGTACCTTCAACCTGCTCAAGTACACTTTCCATTCCTTTGTCTCCCGTGATTCTGTCCAATCTGTTCTTCCTCTCTGATTGCTTTTTTGAATTTGTGCTTTAGAGAATTCTCTTCATTCCACTCAAGCTTTCTGTGCAGGTATCCTTTATTTCCTTCTGTACCTCGTATCAGGGCAATCGCATGTGCAGGAAAAAAAATCTGAGCGGCTATCCATAGCACATGACCTTCATGTCTTTGTGATACACCGCTTCCTCGTCTTCCAAGCTAAAATGTTAGCCTTTAATTCTGGTATCTTTCATAGAAATGACAACCACAGCCTGTATTTCCCAGTCTAAGACAACTGAGCTGATACATTTACATCGTGCTGAAGATAGTTTTGTTTCTGGACATCTCAACAAGCTCTTGTTGATGGTCTCATAAAGTCACTTCTCAATTACTGTGACATACTTTTCCCTGCCTTTGCCTCTTCTCATGCAGAATGCAGCAGCAGGGATCTCTCTCCTGTTTCTTTGAACATGACCCATGTTATGTGAGTACCCTCACTGGGTGCTCCCTTTCCTATTTGTATCAGGCACAAAATAATTGCTTGTATGGTTAAGGTCCCTCTCAGACTTGTCCTTGTCGTTTTCCTTACAGACTGTCTCCTACATTCACTGGACCTATATTGCAGGCTCTGTTTCTCGCTTGCTACTTTTTCAAGAAAGGACCTTTCATTGCCATCCTCCGCAGTGGATATCTCTTCACAGCAGCAAAGCCAACCTGTCACCAACCTTTTTGGAGAGCACTTTCTGATTCTTACCTGTATACCTCCTGTGTCACTCTTATACGGAGGGTGTGTGACACAGCTGCTTCTGTTCAGCACCTAGCATCGTGGACCTTAATGTGCAGCCAGTGCTTGTAGGAGCTACAAGTACTAAAGAGTAATAGTAGTGAAGTACACAAACCCTGCCTGTCATGCAGCTTTGCAGCGGGAATGAGTTTTGAGTTGGAAATGCAAAAACCATCATTGGGAGATGATGGTTTGTACCCAGCATGTCTTTCATGTGAACTTCTTCTGTGGCCTCTTGCAGGCTCTCAGTTTTCACTGGGGTGTCTTTCCAACCCCCGGTGAGGCTGTCAGCCTGGAGCGGGCGCAGTTCCCCGAGCCCACCTTCCAGGCAAGCATGCTGCCAGGAGATCCTGTACCCAAATTACATGGCGTGGCATCAGCCCTCCTGAAGAAACGGTTGGCTTTGTGTTTCTTGTGGTTGGTGCCTCTGACCCGGCTCCTGATGGCACACATTGAAATGCAAACGACAGCAGTAATTGGCGAGAGATAAACCAGGCTGCGAGGGAGCCGGGCGGCGGGGAGTTAAGTGCCTAAGTGACAATTACTGCTCTGCATCCTCCAGCATCCTGAGCAGCAGCCCCCTTTGGTCTCTGCTTTAAAGGAGCTGTAACACGTTAATTGGAGTGCTTCTCTGTTAACATGTCTCACTTAGTTTCTTGTCTGATTCTGCTTTAGTGGGGAGGTGGGGGAAGGCTTCTCTTTGTTGAGGTGGCTGTTTATTGTTAAATCTTATTGAAATGTGTGTCATTTGTCATGTCGTCTCCTAAGATTGACTAGCTGCCTTTTTTCTTTTTTTTTTTTTTTTAAGGTAGGAGCTGTTAGGAGAGAAATAATACAAGGTAGATGTAGTATTAGCTGCAAGTTAGAAATAGGTTTTAATATTCCTGATAAGCTGCAGATCTCAATGCTTACCAATTTAAAATGTACATTTCATACTGACCAGTATAGGGGATGCCATAGTTCCTTCACATGTGAAGAAAAAATTCTGGCAGCAATAACTTCAATACATAGAAGATATAGGTGTTTATTCTACTGAGTAGTTTATTTTTCAGTGTATATATAGTTTATCCTTAATTTGGAAATTATTTTTTACAGCTTGAGATTCAACACTAGTCATAGTGCAGAAGACTCTGACTGGGTTTCCTCAGTGTGTTTCATCCTGCCTTGCAGTATAAACAAGTGAAAATGGTTCATTCAATAATGTTCATAAGTGACAACCAAAGCTTCCTTTTTTACTTAATTTTAAAGACTGAGTAGAAGAGAGTCTAGGAGCAAGAGGCTCTGTTGCTATTGCAGAACAGTCTGGACTGGCGTCTCTGAGACACAGTGTGGCCAATGAATATTGTAATGCTGGCACATAACAAACTCTGTAGAAAATACAGGTTGTTTTTGCCCATGGAAAAGTAATGCATTGCATAAAAGATTCCAGGAGCTCCCTTGCAGGAGTGTTTCAATGTGAAGGACTATAAAGCAGAGAAACAGCAGGGATAAAAATTCCAGGACAGACAGTAAAGCTGCAGCAGTAAGTAGTGTGCTGTCAGTCTCTGGATCAAAGCAGTAATAGCAAGTGCAGCATCTCAAGAAGAGTTTAAAGAGCCAGCAAAATCACCCAGAAGGGCAATAATGGCTCCATCTGCCTAATAACGTAAACAGGTTGTAAATGATACAGGACATAGCTTGTAGGAGTGGGTAAGGAATCTGTCAGGACCACGAACATCAACATTTTGGAATAGGGTTGGTTTTAGTTTTCTGACGTAATCAAGAGAAAGGCTGTCTTGAGTCTTAATGCAAGATTTTGTTCTAGAGGTAAATATGGCTGGCCTGCTTCGATGGCTCGTTTCATGTCTTCCAGTAGCTATCTTCAGAAAGGGATGTGATTACACTGTACTGTGAAATGCTGTCTCATCTCATCTTTACATTGCCAGGCTGGGCAGGTCACTGTTTGGTAGGAGACACTAATATGACTAATTGTAGGGGGAGAGGGAAAAGTGATAATTTCACTGAAAAACATGACACAAAGCCTAACACTTGGGTACCTACAGCTTAAATGCTTTGAGTCCGTGTCCAGGTGTTGTGGTGTTAACTGCATGACGAAGAATAAAGGAAAAGGATAGCTCACATGGAATGTCTGCTTTCTAAGAAAGGTACAGGATGGAGCAGAATAAAACTGCTCTTGCGTGCTCCTGATCTTGGGCTAATCTGCAGCTTGAAGCAACTTCAACATTATTTATGCAGCCTAGTGGTCTGACACTTAAGTAGAGATGGCTTACATTAGGATAACTGGCAGAGATACCACCCTGAGCTATTTGCTGCACTTCTGTACGAGTGGCAGAGCTGTGTGCTGTAGCTTTTGAATCTGTGGTTCAATGCCTGATGTTTTAGGTGTACTGAATCTGGTGTCTACCCACCTGAAAATGAGGTGGTTATTGCAAGTCAGCATTGGCTACAAGACACACAGCCATCCATGTAGCAAGTAACTTGATCAGCTGTCCCAGGTAAGCCACCGTATGCTGATGAGTGAGCGTGCGCCCTGGGATCCTTTGTATTGGCCCCAGGACCACAGCACTACCACAGGGTCTGCAATCCTGTATGGTAGGGGCCCATGGAAATGCATTTCTTAGGACGCTTGTTTATATCACAGCTTGAAAACTCCTCCAAGGAGAACCATGAAGTGAGCCTTAGAGCTGGCTTTTACTGTTGCCATGTCATGGGAGCTTTGAGGAGAACTTCCCTTCCCTTTTCCTCTGATACACAAGCACTGGAGCAAGAGCTGAAATTTCACCTGGAATAAGCATTTTGTTCAAAATACACAAGAATTTGAAAAATGTTGTAAGTAGTAGCTATCCGGTGACCCTTTCCCTAGCAAAAAGGTGCTAATAGTAATGTCCAGCCCAGTTCCAGGTGTAATAACTATATTTTGTTCACCTAACTTCTCATTCCATTGTCAATTTGCAACTCCCATCCTATTGTGCCCCTTGTTTCTCTGTGCTGATCAACAGCTGCTCTATATTCTCCTTCTACTTGTGGATGAGTCACTTCAGTGAATGAAACTGTGTAGATTTTCCAAAGCTCTTTGGGATCCTTCTAGATAAAAGATGCTATGTACACTGAAGTTATTAATGTTAATGTGATGCCTGGCATCAAGAAGGGCTTTTTCAGGAAAGAGGAATGAGAGAATATCAGGTTGCTATTACCAGACTAGAAGGCTGAGGAAACTAATTGAAAACAGCCTGAAACAAGGTGGAGTAAGCTATTGAGTTAATACAAGGAAGACTAGCTTCTCTCTTAGTCTTTGCTTGTACTCAACAGGTCTGTTTTAGCCTATTTTGAGGATCTGGCCCAGAAAAAAAAAAAATTTAAGAACTTAATTGCTTACCCTTCAGCCATCAGTTCTATGGAGTATCTCTGCATCCATCAGCTTGGTACTATTGAAAGAGATTAGATGTTTATATGAATAAAAGCATCACACAGAATGATTACACTTTATGGTGAAATGGGTGAGAAAGGAGCAGAAGGAGAGAAGTGCAAAAAATATACTTAAATGAGAATGGACAAATATTTATGCAAGCTAGAGAAATAGCTTGGTGAGGGGGGGAAATAAACTTGAGTCTTGCAAGTAGAGTGAAGTATATACTTTTGTATGAAAGCTAGAGACCAAAATGGAAGAAAGGAAGTTAAAAGGACAATATATTTTAAAAAAAGAGTAATTTCTTCCAGAATTATATTAAAATCCACTAGAGAGCTGATGAGCCTGAATAGCTCAGGAGGCTCTAGGGACAATTAAGAAGAGAAAATTAGAATGTAAAATACTTTTTTACACTGATCTTCCATACAGAGGGATACCTCTTGAGTTTAGCATTACCTTTGGTAAAGGTAAAGACTTGGCAGGAATAGAGATACTTCTGTTCTTAATAAGACCTCATTGAATCACACTATTTAGCAGACAATGATACAGGTATAAGACTTGAACTCTGCTTGTAGCTTTGGGCCATAATGCCCTGGTCTATGCTTCCTTTTGCTTCAAAACAAGAGATAAAGATATTGGCTTTGTTTTTAAGGCAGTTTGATATGTGTATGTAAATGTAGAAAGTACTAATATTTTTAATATTTGGACTACATTAAGTCAGTAGTTAATTTCTTTAATATTAGCTGAATTGCCTCCCAGGAAAAAACAACCCCAAAACAAATGTCACTTATTACAACTATAAGAAGAAGAAGAATCTGGAAGACTGCCAGTGTTGTTCTTATTGAGGTGAGAAAGATAAGGGTGATCCAGGGAATTATAAACTCATGACCCTCATGTAAGTACCTAAGAAAACTGTTGAGAAAGTCATTACAGATGTCATTATAGAGTACCTGAGGCACAAACCAGCATAGCTTTCTGTAAGTCTAAACTTAGAATTCTTTGAAAAATTTAAAATAGTGAATAATGTAACTTATTTACAGTGCTGAAAGGTTTTTGTTAATGTTTCTTAGAAGAGGCTATTAGAGAAAGCTGGTAATCATGGGATGAGTCTTATAGTCATACTACAGGCTTAAAAAATACTTTAGATAGGAAGCAAAGAAATTGCAAAATCTTACTGGGCAAAAGGCTGGTTTGTCATCCTGGGAAAATGTTAACAGCTGAGCACCTTGGGAGTCATTTTACCGGACTGAATGATAACAGTACTAATGATGCCTGCTTACTAACCCTTAAGAGAGATACAACATTGGTTTTCTCAATCAAGCCAGTATAGAAGAACTGGGAAACCCTATGAGAGGAGTTTCCAAAGCGCTTAGTCCTCAGTGTGGGCAAACATCCACTGAAGTTTAAGGACTTTGACGGTGGTGCCCAAAGATAAAGCAAAACTAGGCATATAACAAATATTTGACAATACGTTCAAGTATTTGTGGCATGGTTGTGTGAAAGCCTTTTCAAGAGGCTCAGTGGTGAAACACTCACCTTTGGAAAAAGTCAGCAGTGGTTATGTCTAGCTCTGATCCATACTTGGAAAAAAAGCCTTGTTCTGGAGACAGCTTCAGCTAGCTAATGCAAGTCTGCTGGCCTTTCTGGGTGGGACACAACTGGTTAAAATCAATGTCTTCAAAGTGCTTTTATGGCAAGTTGTATTTGGCCTTCTGATTTTTTTGGTAGTGGCCATTAGCAGATCCCAAGGGGGCAGAGAGTGATCCTCCTTATCTCCTTCCAGTTTTTGATAAATCAGTGGTCAAGGGATTTCTTCTACCAAAGACCTTCTTGTTTAGAAACAGTTGATGGAGCTACAGTAGTTCTGGTCACAGTTGCCCAGTTTTCCAGTTTTCCACAGTTGCCCAGCAAGCAGCTTTTTTTCTGTTGGTTTCAAACCTTTTCTGGAAGTCTCAAAGATGGTAAGAAAAAAAATCCCCACCTTTCTGCATGTGAGTTTCTCTCCCCGCCGTTTCCATCTTCTCTTGGTCTCTACTTCCTCACCTTTTTGCCAACTGTTAAGCCATCTCAGGATACTTTTTAACTCCCTAAACCACTGGAAGCCTGTATAGCCTTCCTGCTCTCCCCCCAGCTTTCTTAGCCTTTCAGCAAGTTAAAATGGCTCGTGCAACATAGCTGTAGCTCTTAAAGCTTTCTCTGGGAGGAGTGAGAAACAGGAGATGGCAAAAGAATGTGGGAGCTGTTCTTTTCAGTAGCTGTGAGCTGGTAAGGGGTTTCATGCCCCAACTGTGACTTTAAATCTCCTAACTATTCATCCATACTCTATGGCTGTACATTCTTACATTCAAAAGAGTTGTTCCAAAAACTAGATTTTTACAGCTTGAGTGCAGTTCACAAGAAAACATGAGATGCTGAAAATCTGTAGCAAGGTTCTATACGTTTGGAAGTTAAGGTGCATTATTTTCCCTGACTGTTACTGTGGGGTTCCTCTGGACACCCGTTCATCTATGGATACGCTTTTCTTCTTCTTTAGGGAAGAAATGGAGACATATAGGCTAATGCACAATTGAACCCGCATCTCCAGATGTGAAAAGCTAATGCATTTGGAAACAGTTCTAGTGAATGCTCTTGAATATAAAGGAGACACATTGGTGGAAACACAGCAGGAATTCTTTATATTCTGCAGCTTCCCAGCCTGTTCCTTATGCTCATGCAGCAAACCTCACTGGACAGCTACTCTCAGGCTATTTTTTTTTTCCCCCCGTGGGAGCAGTCACTTCAGTTTATCCCTTTGTTGCCATGGCTTCTGCTTTAACTTTACTGGCCCTCTAGATTTCCTAGAGTGGGCCTTCAAAGCAAAACTTCCCATTTTCCAGAAAGGCACCTGGCAGTAAACTAGGTGAGTTTAGTGTGGGAAATGTAAATCTGATAGAAGGAGCTATGTTTAAACAACTTCAGTCCTATTTCACAAGGGCCTTTGATATGGCCTGTTTATTAAGGTGGGAAGGGCACATGCTGCCTGTCTCTGGGACTGCAGAATATAGTTTCTGTATTTTAGGCTTCTGTCTAAGAAATGGCAAATACAGGTCCTGTTTACTAGAGCAATGATGAAATCTGATGTGCCAGAACTTGGTGTGTACTTCCACTAAGCAGAAACATTGCGGACTTGGTCCTCTTCCTACTCTCTGCCCCTCCTGTGCCTTTCCTTCCTGAGGATGTGCACCGGAGGGGAGCAGGTTCCTCCCTGCCACCCCTCCATGTAATGGCACTGAAGTTTGCGTGGGCATGTGGCTTTATCCGTTTGGGCCCAAATAACCAAATGTGGCCTCAGAGTGAGGAGTCACCTGTATGGATTGCAGCAGAGGGCAATCGTTAGCCCAGTACACTTCTCTGTTGTGCTCTCACCTCCCGCCATCTCAGTTCTTATCTTGATTCCTGCAGAGATCACTTTTTCATGTGTGAGTTTGGACATGTGTATATTTTTTCATAGTGGAAGGGAAAAATATTACATAGCACTGAAAAGAAACTGAAATTATTTTGAAAACAGTTTTCAGAAGTGATTTTTTTTTTTTTCACCATTGTTCCTTACAAACTTAATAGCTATTATCTTAGGTATTTCAAGTTTGGTATCTGGCTGTACATCAGCCAAAATTTAAAAAAAAAAAAAAAAGTTAAAAGTGGTGGTGGGGCACCTTTCAATTCCCAATTGAATCGTTCTTTTGAAGTCTGTAAATATTTGTAATCAGTGGGTTTTGGTTTTTTGTTGTTGTTTTGCTTTTGTTTGTTTATTTTGGATTTGTTGGAGGTTTCTTGTTTATGGGTGTTTTTTTAAACACATGCCTGTCAGTAGGATATCCTCACACAAGTGCGAAGAAACTTCAGTTCTAATGCTTAAAGCCTTTTAAAATTTTTGCAGTTCTGGTAACATAGTAAACTCCATCTGTGTAAGTGGTCATTATAGAAAATGTGAAGCCAGTGCATGTAAAATAAGACAAAAGGAGACGACAAACAAGCTGACAACTGTGGTCTTTAAATGGACATAGTTGACATGAAATCTTGTGAACTATATTTTGAAAAAGAAAGAGTAATAATAAGCAGTAAAAGTTGTTTTGGAGACAGCACTTGCCCAAACTTGCCTGCCAGTTAGTGCTTTGTAACCAGTGTCACTCCGGCTGTTCCCGTGCAATGAGGCTGCATTTACATCAGAAGCTGACTGTAGTACCACCGCGAAGCTGGCCATTCACAAACAGCCAAAAAGGCATTCTGAAAAAGACATTTTTTTTTTCTCTAATGTATTTCCATTATAGTGTTTATAAATGTTAATTGTAAGAATAGCGAGTGTGCAATAGAAAGAAAGGAACAGGTAATGTCGGTCTAGGAGGTAAGGGTTTTCTTCCCTTTTTAATTAGATACAACTCATGTTGGAGTTTTGCCTGATTAAAGCCAGAAAGATGAGATGCGTTGTTTTTCAAGTTACTTAGCTCTGCTCTAATTCATTCTTCAGTTTCATGATTTATATTCAGATTTACCTGAGAAAGGAATAAAGCATGATTTTTGAAGCACTGGGTTAAATTCATCCTGATACAATCGATCCAAGTGGAATGATGCCGAGGAAGAATTTGGCCCAGGCTTTCTAAACTTATTGAGAGAGAAATCACAATCTAACCTGGAAGAGAAGCATGGAAAAATCTGTATCTGAAAGAGCACACCATTACCAACAGCCTTTCTAAAGCACTTTCATTTGTCTTCCCTTCCCATCATTTTACACTGATTACATTTGTGCTAATTACACATGTTCCCTTCTTTCCTGCAAATTAACCATTGCGGGAGAAATGTATTTGCACACAAATATACTTACAATATAAAAACTCTGATTATAGTCTTGTTTAATGAAAAAGCTAAGCACTGCTTACAACTACAGACATATACTACTTAATCAGATCTTCAACATTTGTAAATTGAAAGAAAAAATATTTGAATTACTAGATTTGCTTTCCAGATTAGGAAGAACTAAAATAATATGAATAATATTAATAATATTTTTTTTTGCTTTTTATATGGAATATGCATAGAATTGACAGTGTAGAGGGTTCAGATAACTTCTCTTGTGTAAGACTCTGTATTCCTCACCTTCTTTCTACCGGCTTTTATAGGTTTGGGCATGTCGTATTAGATTCTTGGTGCATCAGGCCATATCATCAATGGGATCTGTATAATGAATATAAATTTATCTTCCTGGAGGGTGTTTTAAACATCTGGACCAAGTTGAAAGTTATTAGTACCTGTGTAAGTCCCTATCTGCAGGGGCGTGTTACACAGGGATGCTCCAGAGTTTCTCTAGCACGACTGAGTGGATAAACTATTCTGCTGGGCTTCGTCTACGAACTGCGGGATTTGACTGCCTTGCGCTTTCTCTATTTCATAACAGTGCTGCCTCCATGGAAGTTCATCAGGTAATGGCAATATGAAACTAGGAGCTCCATGCCGTAAAACTCTGCGTAGTGGCAGTATGTGCATTCACTTTGGCCTGGGCAAAAAGCACTGAGGTTAGACATCCCAGAACAGAGCCGTGGATGCCAGCTACTGTCCTCGCACAGTGGTCCTAGCCCTGACCAAACACAGCAACAACTGCATCCTCTCAGTGGGTCAGACCGCACTCGCAAGCGCAGGCAGTTCTTCAGTCAAAACCCCCCATATACATACACGTACCACACCACCCCCCCAGCAAAGTAAATCTGGACTTCTACGGTAAAATATCTTTTTTCTTTACCACTTAAAAAGAATCCTACTTCATTAACTGTATGTAATAGAAGTTACATCTGTTAATAAGAATTTAGCCATGCAAGGAATTGATTGTTTTGAGGACCTCTCAGAAGTGTGACTTACACTGTCAGCCAGTTTAGCTAAGCTAAACCAAACTGGATCAAGATATTCTTGTTCCACAGGGGGATACTCACAGTTGCAGTTCTTCAGGATCAACAGTTGTGCTTTAGTTTCACATCCTACCTTAATCTGAATTAACATTCAAGTTCAGGCAAGTGCTTTCGTTGGAGGAAACAGACTGTTAAACTAGACAGAAAACCAACTATTTGCTGTATGTGATTAAACTTAATTTCAACATAAATACACCCACGCACTGATCTTCCTGTTATACAAAGTTCGTAAGACTTATCATTAGAAAGTGGAAACATTACTATCCCGGCCCTGCTTCTTGAGGGACACAGCTTCATGTCTCAGCCTGATCCCAGCCCTACCCAAGCTCCTTCATGACCACAGCTAAGCCTTGGCAACAAACGTGGCTCCAGTGTACGGATTTAAGATGCAGCAGCTACAGAAACAAAAGCCTGCCGTTGTGCTTTCTGTAGCTGTCCCCCCTGCTCCTCTCCTGCTGCAGACTCCACCAGAATTTGCACCATGCCTTGCTGTCGCTGAAGGTGCAAGCGGTGGCCATGCAGCAGCTGCTTGCCTCTCTAGCCGAAACTCTCCCTCCCTCTCTGACATGGCGTCAGAGCAAGCTGCAACACCGCTCTGAACTTGTTCTAGCCAGTTTATGCAGCCAGCCTGTTCCTAGAGATACATTCCTGTGGCTGCCTGAAGCTTCACAGGAGGAAAAATCTTCTTGAGCTCCCCCCCACCCCTTCCAAGTCTTTATAGGCAAAGGTCAGATCATCTTTTCTTCTGTTGCCTGTTCCCTGGTCTCACACTGTCTCTTGTGGCATGGCTCAGGAGAAAAAAAAACCCCACACCTTTTAAGTATGTGTTTATAGGGGAAGCTGTGGAATGAGAAAGGGCAGAATTTGTCTTCCTAACTTTAAAAAATGTTTTCTTTCCTCTTCCTCCCCCAGTTAAGCATATTTACATAACAAAAACAGATGGTCACTGGAATGAAAGGAGAGGTGAGCTGAAGACTTTACAACTCTGTCTATAACTTTATTTAAGAATGCAGAATTTCTGTGGAGTTCCATGCTGTGGGGTACTTTGTAAACTGAGGTTGCTGATGAAAGCAAAAGTGTATTTATAGCACCTGATCCAGGATGAGCAGATGACAGGTCCATTAACTAGCAGCAGAAATGTCCTGAGACATCACTAACCAACCAGGGGTCATCTTCCCCATTAGCCATCCTGCAGGAGAACTTGTGGAAGCAGCAAGGCTGACCAGATTGGTCTGCATGCGGGGAGCAGGGTTGGGGGAACATGGTCTTGTCCTCAACTTCTCATTGGTTTTAGGCATTCAGGTCATGATGATAAAGCCCCCCTTCTTCCTCTGTGTTAAGGTTATTCTTTTGGTCTGTGCTGCTGTGGAACTGCTTACGCTGTGCTCGTGGTGGGCTGTGAGAATTTATGCCTACAGAAAAATTAAGATAGTGACTCAGCAGGCCTTACTCAGTGCAGATTATTGGGAAGATTATGTATCGTGTTCACAGCTCCATGTGAATAGACGGTTAGAGAGGTATCTGTATCCCAGAATTAGGCTGCTGGGTGTTTCAAGTCAACCACAGACAGGTAGCTGGAAATACTTGCTCAGGGAGATTGCGAACGAAGGTCAGTCAGGGTTGATGAACGAGTATTGTTAAAGCGGTGACAGCCATGTTCTTGAGTAAGAAAGCTGCTGTGAATCGTAATTGTGGAAATGATATACAGATGCACGATGCTGGGGCATAATTCTGCTCTGAAGCCTGCAGAATTCAGGTTCTGCTCCCGGGCATGCTCCTGCTGGTGGCTAATTTTCTCTGCAACAAGTACCTTATTGAGGGACCAAATCGTGTCCCCTCTTGTTAGCTGACCTGGCAGAATCACTGCAGTGAGGAAAGGTGGGGAGAAGGCTTTGGGACTCACTGCACTGTAGGGAGGAGAGTTGGAAGTACTGGGGTCAGGCGTGATGCAGCTCAGCTGACAGTGCACTCTCCCAGGTGTGGAACAACTGTGGCTCCAGGACAGTGTCATCAGGGCTGGAACATGCTCTGCTCTGCAGCATGGGGAAAGGAGCTGTGCGAGCACCCCTGCACCCCCTTGCCCACTCTCCTGGGTCGTGCTCTGGTCTCTGGTGCTCGGCACTAGAGGGAGATGTCAAGATGTGATTTTGCTTGAGGCTGCTCCAGTAGCGTGCGCATTCCTGGATACCAGATCCCTTTCCAAATCATCCATGGGAGTTCCAGTACCACGAGAGGGGTTATTTGGTAATTAACTGTAAACGTTTGCCCATTCAAACACACACTTGGCAGCACCTGGCTCAGAAACCTTTATCGTAAAGTATCTTTAATGTTTTGGCTGAAACAGTATAAATCTGGGAATGAAAGGGGCCTTCTCTTTCTGGGTGACCACCATCTTGCTGTCCAGGTGTGGATGCCCCCTCTACAATAGAGGGGGCACGCTGTTTGGTCTAAAAGACACCGATAAGGCGTGGTAGCCACTAGCCTCTATCTCAGTGAGATATAAGTCCACGTTTTGCTTAATGGCTCTTCCAAAAGGACTGCACCCCTGAGTAACAGCAAGCAGGGTACTGAAAAGCAAACCCATGCCCTGCTATTCAGAAACAAAGACTGCCTAGCAACCAGGCTCCTTGCAGCAAGGGAAGATGTCGTGCGAGCCTGTGGCCCCTGCTTTTTCAAGGAATGAAACCAAGATGTCAAAGGAAGTTACCCTTTCAGTATCAATCACATACCTAGGGTCTCACCTTTGTGGAGGCCTTTTAGTCAGCAGAGCAGCATAACGTACTGCTCGGGTGTACCTTTGCCCTTTTGCAGCGTGCGTGCCATCCTTCTCGGTGCAGTCGCAGTGTAAAACCGGGTCAAGTAGTTCTGTCCCGAGGCTGAGGCATACCAGTCCTGGAAGCCACTCAACCACAATGACTAAAACTTTCCCCAGGAAATAGATTGGATCCTTAACAAGCAGGTGTTTTATGAGCTGATAAAAATGATCTCAAAGGGCAAGAATCAACCTCACAAGTGGAAAGAACAGAAATGATCAGTGGCTGTTTCTCCTGCTGTTGCAAGTCAGAAATCAAACTGAGGGTTTAGTGCAAAGAGGGTTAAAACACTAGTAATTCAGTGCCTACCAGCTGGGAAGAATAATAAAGCCTGCATTTCTGTGTTGGTACAGGGCGAATGCTGCAGAAACAGGAATTTTATTACATAATTATGCCTCCTACATAAAGCTTTAGAGGGGGGGAAGCTCGCAGAGCTGTGCGTCATTAAAATGACACAAAACATGCCACCACAATCAGTCGTGTGTGTGCTTAAGACTGTACAATATGCATGTATTCCTTGTGGCCTTGCTGCATTCACAAATTTCGGTTCACTGGGTTCACAGCTGGGAGGGAGGCTGCCTAATCAAAACGTGTGCTGTACTTTCTGCCATGGAGATGGAAGATGGGAGCGCGAGGGGGGTTTGTTGTTTGTTATTGTTTTACCAAAGATTTAATTAAATGATTGAAAGGGAAGGGAGGAAAAATGCAATTCCGAACTCAAAAAATGCTGACTTGAGCAGACTCCCTTTTAAGGGCAGCGAGGCTCGGGAGCACTGCAGAGGCCATAAAGCCCTTCTGGATCATCTGTGGTGGCCCCTTTGCCTTCTGTAGGAATGCTGCTCACAGACGTTGGTGGAGGTTGTTGTCAGGAGGAGGTAGTCCACCCACAGTAGGAGGCCATGAACAATGCTTGGAGACTCGGGGAGGGGGGGAGGTTCTAGTAATTTTAGTATTGCCATAAAGAGGTCTCTTTATCTCAAAGCACTGGACAAGCAACAAATCATATTAAAGTCTTCTGGGATGGATTGAGCTGCACTTTTGCTGTTGTACAAGTGAAGACTCTGACGTTGAATGATTGTAATTTTGTTCCAGAAATGGCAGCTCCATGGATTTTTTTTTCTGAGCATATGTTTAGCAGTCTGTCTGATGAGATTTGTAAGTGTTTTCTGTTGTCTGCTCCTTCTTTAACATCCAAAGCACAAAGTTGAGAGGAAGCAAGAAGATATTTCCTTTTTTGTGTGTGCTGTCAGCAAGCTACCTATGCAGCCATGAAGAGCATTCTTCTATCTGTTTTTTCAATAGTATAAGCCAAAACTAAAGCATTCTTTCTGTCCTGAAGAGCTTACAGTTAAAGGGTTTCATTCAGAAAAGTATTTAAACTTATCTGTATTACATGCCTACTTAAATGCTGTCATTAAATACTTGTTTGGATTATATCCTAATAAGGATGCTTTGTTGAATGAGGCTGCAATGGAAAAATGGAAGGCAAGGTATGGAGGGTATTAGTGAAACACCTGGTGATGCCTGGCAAGCATTTTGCTGCTTCAATTTCACAATGTCACTTCATCTTCTGCTTTGATTATTTTTTTGTGTGTGTCTGTCTAGTGGGTTAGAGGGACGCTTGCAGACATAGCACCAGTGGCATAGGGCAGAGAGAGGAAGTGAAAGGGTGACATGGGTGACATACCAAGGGCCATTCTACGGGGGAATGGCAGAGGTGTGAATGAAAAATCAGCACTTCCTGGACTCTTTACACCCCCCACCCC
>VXBL01008146.1:1572873-1610033 GCA_013400195.1 Aramus guarauna
GCCAAAAAAAAAAAAAAATTTGCACAGGCCATGAAAAACCTGGTATATTGTTTAAAGTAGGGGAATAATTTTGAATTACAGTTAAAAAATTATTCTGTGAATTTCTCTTTAGGGTTTATTAACAGAAGTTTTTACCCATACAGCTAAAATAGATATATGAGTGTTATCTGGATGGTGGTTCCTCTTGCTTCATTCTGTTTCTACTAAAAAGTGAAGCCCACCCCCACCTTCATACTTGGGATAGTTTTTGGCTAATGACACATACGTGAGGTCTTTGAGCCCATCACTAGTTCCTGCATCCCTAGTTCACATGGATTTCTTGTTTGTGCCTCTGTGTTATCTCCAGTTGATGGTAAATGGTGGAGAGGAAGTTTTCTTCTTCAGTGACTATGATACTGTTAGGTAGTGAGGGACGGGGTGATTAAAGTTCAGTTCATTTTTTGTGTGCTGTAGAGTATGGCTGTTGTGGCATACTTTGCCATCTATCAGTTGGTTTAGATTTTCCAGTTTCAATTACTGCTCAGTAATGTTAGACTTAGACTAGTGAGATGTGTAATTGTAAATGCTATTTGGGTGCCCTTGTCAACTCTTGCCTTCCCAAACTTAAAAGGTTGACTACTGAATTGTTGGAATTGTCACTAGAATCACATATCAGGCTTGCAGGAAGATACTGTGTTTGTCTCCTTGTAAGACTTAGATTTTTTTTTTGTTTTGTTTTTTTAGCAGTTGTTTGCAGGTGTTGTTTTGTTCCATTGAAGCTGATTTCAGCGGTGCATCCTTTTGCCTGCACGCTGCCACCGTGGTGTCAGAATCCCAGGCAGAGCTGCCTTGGGGTACCTGCCTCTGTGGCCAGATCCTCCCCCTTGGTTTCTCATTAGGGGATAGGACCTTGGCAGTGAGGTCCACCCTCAGGTGGGCAAAACTGTCTTTCAGGTGGTAGAGGATGTCACGCTTGCCTAGCACTCTGATTTATTGTTTTGGTTCCCCTGCAGTACTTAGGCTGTTTCACATCCTGACTTTTATTATCTGAGGAATGTTATCAGCAACAGATAATTTCCCTCAGTCATGGAGACAGATTTTAATTCATGCTTTCTTGAGTTTGAGACTGGGTTATTTGATTCTATCTGTTTCCACTCTTTAACTCTTGTAAGCAAAACCTAAAAGCTGCAGGAAGGCTGATGCCAAAAATCAGCTTTTCAGAACAGGGGAAGTCTTTAGTGTTCTCTGTTCAACGGTGTGTCAGTTGTAAACTCTTCATACTGATTTATAAAGCTTTGCATGGCCTTCGACTGTCTGATGAAACTGTCTCGATAACCACCTACTGTTGCTGCCTTCCTGACTGTCTGTGGGACTGGATTTCACTCTGCCAGTCACAGAGCATTTTGCCATTATTCTTCTGCCTTGTGAAATTCTCTTCCCATGATAAGAGCCGTCATTCCACTGAGGCTTTGAAAAAGAAGTCTGTTTTTTGGTGGAACCACTTGACACCAGCAGCGAGATTCTCAGCTGGCGCTCTGTTACCAGTGGTGCAAATGACATAAAGCATCAGTTTTACCAAATGGTTCACAATTGTTTATAAATGTATTTTTATGATAATTTTGTAAGATGCTTTTTTTTTTTCCCTAAAGAGGTAATTAATGATGTAATCAGAATAAGCTTAAGGCCAGGAGTTGGCTGGTTGAGCTTTTCATTGTCGTGCTGCTATTTACATACCGTTGTCTGACTTAGCAGAGTTATGTCAGCTGCCTCAGTTCTCACCTCTAGGAGAAAAGGGAGTATCCCTCTAGATCCTCTGCCCAGGTGTGCCCTGAACGTGCTGTGAGAGTTGGTCAATCAGTAAAACGCTTTGGACTGCGCAAGGTTTGGAGATCCACCCTGTGAAAGAAGTCTAGAGTTGCTGTGATAAAATGAGGCAGAGGTAAGGCCCCTCCTGAAGAAGTAAGAAAGTCCATTACAAAAGCAAAAAGCTGGTGGTTTAGTGCCACGTTTACTGAGAAGTCCTCGGTGATAGTGTATAGGGCGTGCCAGTTAGCAAAATCACATCGTAATGTTTTGCTCACCAGCTGGCTTTCTGTCGGCAAAACACCATCGTTCTGTGTATTGGCTGAATTTCTGTTCTCAAAATCAGTATGGATGTTTTAAAAGCATTCTGTTGCTTAGAGAGAATCTATATGAAATATAGGTAAACCTCAGTTTTGGAAGCAATGCGGAATTCTTTTGGCTGCTAGGAATTCCAGATTATTTACACTAAGAAAACCTTTATGTAAGCCCTTCTGTTTAGTTTGCAAAACCAGTTATGCTAAAATGAGTGGCATGGAAAGGTGGGAGCTTAGAGCTAGCCCTCATGTTCATCGCAGAAATTCATATTGGCAACGTGGTACAGGCACAAACAGGACTAGGGATTGGGTGAAGAGTGATACCCCCACCTCCCACAAAGCCCTCCCAAAACACAACCGAAACCGAATCACATGCAAAGAGAGCGAGGACGTGTGCTTCGGTTGTCGCTTTATTGTGGTGTCCTGTTGGCCTGAGCTGTTCCTCCGTGGCTGCTCAGGAAGGACAGAAGATAGTTTGGTTTTGAGAGAAATATAGGCCGTTTCTAAAATGTTTTTGTCCTGTAGGCTTTTTCTTGTTCTCAGCATACATTTCTGCTTTTCCTTCAGTGTGTGGAAAAGAGCAAGTTTGTTTATGAAAATCTTGTCTGTAAAGAAAAGCTGTTCCCTCTAGTGTGCTTAGTTTTTATCAACAAAACAGAAACTAGACAAAGGGAAGGTTTTTTTTTTTCTTCTAAAGTAGTATATATTGTTTTTGTTAAGGCAAATCCCCTATTCTCTCTTACCAAATGAGAATCTTTAACTCGAAAGAGAAGAGTATTGATTTGTCTCCTACAGTGAAATTGCTGAAGCATGTAGGAAATGTGATGTTTGTGTTGGTTTTTAAAAAAAAAAAAAAAATCGCTTAATGACTCCCTTCCCCCCCCTGCTTATTCCGGTAACCTAAAGTACAAATTAAAAGATGGGCTGTTAGCAGACAGTTCTTCCTCCTGTCATGCCAATTCAGAGCTGGGCATGCAACTCAAAGTGTGAGCTTTTAAACTGTGGATGTGTAATGTAGAAATTGTGGGACAGCCCTGAGCCAGTGCAGACACTATGGGACACTGGTTGGTATCTCTGCAGCATCCTTTGTGGGTGGGTGAGAGAGCACCTTGCTGCACCCCTGCTTGGGGCCGTGCCGGCTATGGTAGCACATTCCCAAGGTCCAGCGAATGGGCTCTGCCTCTTCTTGGGGCTCGGTGCCTCTCCGAGCGCAGCTGTGTGACTTTGGTCAGCTCAGAGAGAGAGCAAAATCTGCAGGTTGTTCAGCCGAACTGTCTCTGTGTGATCAGGGTTGTTGGAATACAGGAAGGATTGGGGTCATGCTGCTCATGACAGGTACCAAACGAAACCACTCCTCTTGGTGTGAGCAAGATGAATGGACGTTGTAGTCTGGTCCTTCTGGCATTGCTTGGCCTCTGGGCAGAAGGCTCTGCACTGGGAAAAAACCAACTTGAGGGGTAAGCCAGAAGATTTGCTCAGTATGCAGCGATTCATCCCGATTGGCTACCTACTTTTTGTGTTGAAAATTGGAGCATTACCACTGTCAAGGGATGAGGAAGGGGCTAGAGGCCAGTGAGAGAGAATGACCCACTACATTTGAAATACATTTGGTACCATAATTCCTGCAAGCACTGTAGAGTGGGCTGCCTTGAGGGATTCTGTGTCTTGCAAGGCTGAATACTACTCTTGGCTCCCAGCTCTTCCTGAGGTGAGAGCTCAGCAACAAATAGGAGATGATGCCTTTAACAGAACCAAGTCCTTGCCTTCTGCAGGGTCGTTGCTGTTGGCTCCCAGCTCCCAGGACTTCAGCGGTTACTTCAAGTCCTTGCTGCTGCAGAGATGGGAGATGAGTCCTCAGACGTACTGATGTGCTGCTGAGGTTGGAGCCCCAGTATCACAGCTCTTCTTGTTTTCTTCTCCACTTGAAGCTCTATGTGCAGACAGATGAAAATGGGGAAAAAAACCTAAATGTATTATTGGGTCTGGACTTTCATCTTGGCTAATGGCATTGATATCGCAAACAGATTTCACATTCACGAGATGATAACAATGACCATGACTTCATTTAAAGTTATGACTGTATCCCATTAGGAATCCTTGAAGCCAGCTAATATCTAAGTTTACAGTTTCAGTCAGTTCTTCAGGTACTAGTAGAAGATGACTGTGAATTCAAATGCCTCAAGTAACCTCCCTGCCAAAAAGTGTCAAAAGGCACTTTCTAAAAAGTCCATCTAACTCCCAGACAGACTTTTGCAGTCCTAAAATCCCTGCTCCGTTCCCTGGAACTCTGTGGCTTTGCACTTAGTGCCACGCATTTGTGCATTCCAGAGCAGTTCTGCAGAGGGCAAGCCAGGCAAATCCCTGGGGAAATCACTGGCTACCACGGTGGCTGGCGAGACAATGGCAGGCTGCAGCCCAAGTTGTAGGTGAGGCTGCAGAACTGGGGCCCCAGCAGAGCTGGAGGAAACGGTGCTTCTTGGTGTCCCTTGAATGCAGGTGATCACCTCCATGGGATGGCAGACCAACAGAAGGCAAATTTTAGATGCACAGAGCATCTGGTTCATATCCAAACTACTTGCAATGTGTTGTGTATTTTCCTCTATTTCATTTGTGTCCACGGTTAGCATTAATGTGACTGACTAATAAATTATGCCTTTCATATTACTGGTGAAAAAGATGAGAATTTCTTTTCTTCAGATTAGAAAATCTGATCAATTAAGCAATTTTTCAGTAAGGGAGCCTTCATATTTCCACTGGCTTTGCTAAGAGTTTAACTGAGGCACAGGAAAGGCGACCATGGCAGGGCCTCACTTCTGTTAGGCTCTTTCAGTTGTAAAGAGCTGTGAAAAGAAGAATTGATCTATTGTAAGAAAATACGTAAATTTTAGGAACAATAGGAAGCAAAGTGAGAGGATTGCTGATGTTTGCATCTTCAGGACAAATGTTCATACCTTTTCCTATAGTGTCTTTGATTTATTCATGTATATTAGCAATGATTCAAAAACTAATAAAGGTTAAAAAACCATCATTAGTGCAAGAATAAGCCACAGTGAAAAAGCGAAAGAATGGTAGGTGTGAAGAAAACCCTAATATTAAAGCAGTAGTGAGCAAAAATATATCTGAAGTGAAAGAAGAGGTGAAGAGATTTTTAAAGAAAAAACAAACAACAAAAAACCTCACACAGCTGGTGAATCCATTTGGATATGCTTTAAAGCCTAAGGAAGTAACTGTGAAGCAGCCATGGGTGAGAGCCCAGGTATCCCAGGGGGTCAGCCAGGTCCCCTCTCACCCTGGTGCGGGAGCAGGGTGAGCCTGGCAGAGCCGAGCCTGGCAGAGCCCCGCAGGCTGGTGTCAGCCCTTGACTCTGGTTTTCTGCCAGACTGACAGCAAACGAAACTGTGAATTGTGGCTGCAGAGGTTGTTCTGTGCAGGAACAGGTTATGCAGCAAGGTAGGCAGCTTCCTCCCACGCAGCTTTGTTTTGTAACTCAGACCATTGCGGAGGAGAGGAGCAGGGCGGGAAGGTCCCTGTGACTGCTGGGTGCTGAGCCTTGGCTGGAGAACAAGGTTCCACCTCAGGGACAACTTCTCCCTTTTTTTTTACCCGGGGCATCCTGAAATCAACCGTTTTGCTGCATGCTTGCATTTAGAGGAGGTGCAGAAAGGAAAGTGGGAGTTTCCCAGACCCCGCCACATTTGCCGCTCTGCGTTGAGGGGTCTCCTTGGGGTGCCCAAGGCCGTGCTCCTCCATGCTGCTTCTTGTCCCTGCAGGTACCACGGGTGCCCCACACTTCATCGAAGTGGAGGTTTGGCATGGTATCCTTTAGGTTACATTCCCAGATATTCATTTTCATTGGAGACCAGCTCCAGTACTTTATTCCCATCTCTTGAAACTATACAACAGCAAACTTCAATTTTGGCACTGCATTGCATAACCATGATTCCTGCCTGTTGTTTAGATTCTTTTTCATCTTTGAGTTGTTGGCTTTTTACAGTGCAATTTGGTCCTGCTCAGGCAGGTAAACCTCTCAGTCTTTTTTTGGTCTTTTTTTCTTTACACCAGACTACTTATCATGGTACCATTGGGCTACTCTTGATAGCCAACTTTTTCCACCTCTGCCGAGTTCCCATAAGCTGTGGGTTTTGTTGGCAAGGTGAAGTCCTTCTATAGAAGAAATAATAGGAGAAATAGGCCTGCAACCCATGCTGTAGTTCTGTTCCTTGAAAAATATAGGTTCCTTTTTAACAATTATATATACGTTTTGGATGTATTGAATCTAGGGAAGTACCATTTCCTTTCCTTTAATACGTATCCATTGTATTATTGAATATAAGGAAAACGTAATAGAATTGTCACACAAAAGAGGTGAAAAGGATAAAACAACACACTTGGTTACTTTTAAGCCTCCCATTCTAAATAGCAAGAGGGTCCTGGTTGGTTTTTTGACCCCATCCGTTTAGAGCTCTGAAGAACTGAATTCAGCTACTGCACGTCAGTAGGCTTTGGCAGTTTGCAAAGTGGGTTTGATTTGAGAGGTTGTGTTCAAAGTTGGAAAGACTAGCAGTGATACACTCCACACGTGGAGCAAGTTACATTTAGTTGTAAAATTCAAGTTGAACAGAAATGTAGAGCAATTGACAAGTAGAATAGGGTCAGTTACATCAGCTCCGCAATTAATTTAGTTGGGGGTGGGGTGGATGGAGACATGCCTTACATGTAAGAAAATGATGCTTTCCCTGATGTGTGCTCAGAGCTCTTCCATAGCAGTGGTGGGAAGGAAAATACCTGATGCCAGTGGCACGGGAGGGTTGCTGGCTGTATGTTCCCTGTGGAATGATCTGCATGAAATCTCTCATGTCACTCTGAATGGCAGCATGAAATAATCTCTCTGCTCGGTAATCTCTCAACACAAGTCTCTTGTGTTTCATAAAGGAACTAAGATCTGTGAAATAGGTGTTTCTCCTGTCTGCACCTTCCTCTGCTATTTCTTTCCCTTCTCAGTAGGAAACTCTTGTTTAGAAGGAGCTGGGATACAAGCTCATCCTTCTGGAGGTTGAATAACACTACAGACAGTGTGTTACTAAAGTTGATTTTTTTTTTTCCCTTCTTAACAGACAGTGGGAGAAAAGGTAGACAAAAGTAAACAACTCATTTGTCTTTTCTGCGTAACCTTAGCTCTGGCTTCATTCCTTTCTCATCTTTTTTTTTTTTTTTTTCTTCTAACACATCACATTTTATATCCTTATTGTTTCAGGCACAGAAGACACCTTTTATGACTTGCATTAAATACAGGCTTTATTGAGATTGTCTGCTGTTGTTGTTAGTAGGCTCTAATTAAGCTCCTATATTAAAAAATGCAATATGCTGAGCACTCAAGCTGTTTTCTGTGGGTGGGAGTCAGTGGGATGTAGAGCACTGGCACCTGTTGCTGCCATCCCTGGGGGTGCACAGCACTTCTGTAGAGGGGACCCTCTGCACGCAGCAGCAGAGTACATTGTCTAAGCTCTTCTCTCTCTTCTCTCTCACACAGGCGCACACACACGTAGCCAGATAGTTTTGCTGTCTGCCGCTTCTGCTTTCTGTTGCTAAGTGAACAGCTCTAGCTCACACACAGAGCGGAGCCAATAGCATCCTGACCTCCAAAGGCTGGTAAAAGCTGGAGAAAGGGAATCCAACGGTGCTATCTTTTCTTTGCTCTCCTCCCACCCCCCTTTCACAGGGAAGTGGGGAGGGGAGAGGGAGAACACAGGATTGTGGAGATAATTCATAATAGCCATTCATGTTCTGGAGATAAACGCAGTAATACCTGGGGAAAGAAAGAGAATATGATGCTCCTTTGTATTTATACGTGTGCAGAGGCAAAAATGTTTTGCCTTGTGCTGTGAGCTCCAAGCTGTGATTAGGAAATGAGTTAACACTGTGAAGTTATTTTGCTGTGGTCTTCGTAGCTGTTAATCTTCTACTAATCACTGATATGGGAATATATTGTGAGGCTCATCTTTCCCTCAATCTGAGAAACATGGAGTGGGGGGGGCTTCAGCCTTCCTCTTGCTAATTATGACACATTTATCACCTTACAACTATTGTTTGCCTGCTGTCCTTCATGAGTATTTGGAGAGGGGGAGGTTGCTCAGCACCCTGCAGGCACTTGCGTGATTGTTGCACTCCCAACCAGCAAACAGCCACGCGGTCAGTAGCTGTAGGAATTGGCCATCTCGTAGTCACATTTTGTAACAAGAAATAGGTTATGGCTCGCTTGCTTACAAATAGAGCACAGGATTTTTGCGATTCAAGCGCAAAGCTAAAGCATGTGCTTGGTAGCTTAATGTTCGGTGTTAACCTACTGTGAAGTAGTCTTGTAGGTTATTTTTCTTGTATTTGAAGTTCTCCCTGTTTAAATAGGTTTGCATCTTGATCAAAGTTCTCTAGGCACAGCAAAGAAGTGAGTAAATTTTATCTGTAAACCATCAGTGCCAGTGACAAAGTGCCAGTGTAAAGTACTTGTGTTTGCCCTATGGCTGGCTTGAGTCTGCTGCTGTATGTGGGGAATATAGCACTCACCTTGCCCCTAAAGCAGTGATGCAGGTCATAGAATCATGGAATGGTTTGGGTTGGAAGGGACCTTAAAGATCATCTAGTTCCACCACCCCACACCCCCTGCCATGGGCAGGGATACCCTTCACTAGACTGGGTTGCCCAAAGCCCCATCCAACGTGGCCTTGAACACTTCTGGGGGGGGACATCCACAGCTTCTCTGGGCAACCTGTTCCAGTGCCTCACCACCCTCACAGCAAAAAATTTCTTCCTCATATCTAATCTAAATCGACCCTCCTTCAGTTTAAGGCTGTTACCCCTTGCCCTATCATTACGTGCCCTTCTAAAAAGTCCCATTGATTGCAGTTAGTTCTGGATCTGGCAGGAGAAGACAAACTTCTTGTTAAGTGTAAATGAGAGGAGCAAGTTCAGCGATTATTGTTTGGGTGCCACAGCCACCAAGTTTCCCCAGCTGCAAATCTCAAGACAAATTTCAGGTAGATAAATGCTATCTGTGGATGGACAGTGGTTGGGTGGGATGAATTGCCTCTCAGAACTGGTGGCTGGACCTGATGAGCAGAGTAAGCCTGTGAAACTCAAATATACCGTTAAAGAAACAAGATTTTTTTTACAAAGATTGTACCCATAAATGACAATTGATCCACTTATGCCACATCATGACTGTTAACAGTCAGTTTATTGATGGCTCTGAGCAGTAGCAGTGAAGGGTTTCCTGATAATCTAAAAGGATCAGCATAGATCTCTCTCTTCTTCAGCTATCACCCAAAGACGATGAGCTATCAAGTGAAGTCCACAATATATCACAGTGCATAATGTAACCTACGGGTTGTAGGTAATGTAATAAAACGTGTAGATGGGACCGAAGGAGAGTTGAGCTTTCAGTATGGTCCTGGAGCGGCTCTGCTTCAGCATCTCTGCCTGCAGTGGAAAACCAAAGGCGCAAAGTGGTGTTTGATGAGGATGTCAATGTCAAGGCAAGGATTTGGAGGCAGAGACTGTTCTCCTGTCTGCTAAGGAAGAGAAGCCTGAAATTTGAATGAATCCATGTGATGCAATAGTTTAACGTAGGGTCAGCAGTGCTTCGCTGGGTGTTCCTTTAAACCAGAGGTTGCTCTGCTTACCGTCAGGTACCATGTGAATCACTCCTGTCTTCTGCCTTGACGTGTCACAGCTGCCGCTGTGCCACCAAGCAGGGACATGACACTGGCCCTTTCAAGCCAACAGAAGCTGTCTGTTAGTAAGTATCTGGCAAATTTGTTTAGTTCTTTGTAGAACTAATACTGTGCTTGCCTCTTTAACCTTGCTGACTACTGTAAAGGAGTGATAAAACTTCAAAGAACTTGCCACAGTCAATAATTTTGCATTGTACAATGAAATATAATGTTACAGCTGTCACCTACCTTTAATTAATAGATGACACACATTGTCAATCCACAATTGTCAATCCAATTTTAATTTCCAGTTTTGAACAACTCCCTTTGCAATGTTACTGGATTAACTGCCCTTACGTAAAAAAATAATTTATATAAAAGCACGGAAGTGTACTTGATAAAAAGTAGTTCTGATCCACAGGGTTCAAGAAAAGCAGAACAAATTGGGTTAAATTCTCATTTGTGTCTATGCTCTCGGAATTGTCTTTCTTCCCTCATGTAAAGCCTCAGCAGCACATAGTGAAAGGTGTAACAGGTACCTGAACCTGTAGCCAAGGCTGGGGGAGCCTGGTTCCATGGAGGGAGTCTCTTTCCCTCATGTAGCTTGGCAGCAAGGCCACCAGCGCTGAGCTTGCCTGGGCTACTTGTGGCCGCGTCCCTCCCCGGCTGCTCCTGCCCCTCGCTTGCTGCCCTGGCAGGGCCGGTGCGGGGTGGGCTGGTGCAGAGCCGGCGCCGAGGGGAACTCGGTCGTTGTCCGGCCCTGAGCACCTTTGCTGTTCTCCTGCCCCAGAGCGCCCATCGCTATCTATGTAGGGCTCCTGCAGGAAAGTCCATGCACCTTCTGAAAGGTTATTTTTGCTTGCTTTAAGTCACTGAGATCTCTGTATAATGCTGCGTAAGAGTATTTCTTACTACTTTGGCTTGTTCACTCACCAAAGGTGTGAGTTTGCGTGATAGGCCTGTTAGGTTTTACTGCCTTTGTAAAATTCCTGTGAAGACTTGGTGGTTTTTTTTCCCCCTCTTGCAGATTTACTTTAATTCTCTTGTACAAAATTCACTGTGTGCAAACCCGTTTGTCTATCTCAGCTGTCGTGTTGTGTGGTGTTCCCAATGTGCCTATCACCATGGTATCTAAGCACTTTTTAATACATTGCTGCGTGTTTCAAGCTTAATAAAGCTTCAATAAGAGGAAGGACTAAGGATGAAATAACAGTTTGGAATAGTAGTTGGAGAAGAAAAATAGGTTCAGATCATCCCAGCGGTCACATTACTCCTTCCTTCTCCACAGAGGATTTATACAAAAAAAATTTTGGTATGCAAACTAAGGCCAACTTTTGTCAGTTCAATTTACCCTCTGAACCTAGAGTTTATTGATTGCCCTGTCACTTCCCATAACTGCACCGTTCACTAATCTCTTGTGCCTTTCCCTTCTTCTTCTGCCCCAACACAGCCAGCTCGGGCTTTGTTTGCGTTAGGCAAGTCTGCAGTGTAAATAAATTGATGTATCAATAGCTGCCCCATTGTAGACTTCTCTTACAAGCGCCCTTCTGGCACAACAGGAAACTCAAATTGTTTAAGTTGGCTTGGCAATTAGGTCCAATTAGACTAATCTGGAATATAGCTGTGCAGTGTGCCAGTGTAAAGATTTTTTTTTTTTTTCTTTTTCCCCACTGGTGTAACTAAATCAATTCAGGTGCTGGTACAGTTTTTTTCTTTTTGTAGTGCAGATGAGCTGTTGCGCAATCCAGCAATTAAGACGTGGGGTTTGAAACTTGGCATCAGACGTTTTGCTCCATCAGCTTGGTGTTTTAAAGACAACTCCCAGGTCAGTGCTGCCTGTGGCTGGTGGTACAGTTCTAGGTGCAGCGGTCCCTGAATCCCCTCCTCACGAGTGCCATGGTCCAACTGAGGGTACGCAGGTCCCTGTGCTTTACGGCTGACGTGAAGGACTTTGGGTACGATCCCATGGAGATCAGAGCACATTTGAATATACTTTTGCATGCGCGCACGTGTGTTCGTGCTTTGTCCCAAAAACGTTTCTGGGAAAAACAAATATTGACGTCCCCTTGCTTTGCACATTACACAGGTGGTTGTTTCTGCTCTGTCAGATTGGAAGTTAAGCCTCTTTCTATAGAGTCAGAAAAATATACCTAAGGTGAAAGTGGAGAAACAGGCTGACTTAGTTTGGTCCTCCTAGTGTTTAAACCTGCGCTGTATAAAGAGGAATCTTTCATTCTGTAACTGCTGCTCCCAATCACTTGAATTTATACAATTCCTCTTGTCTGCAGAACTCCAAATGCTTTAAAAACTATTCTTGGTGCAGGAGAGTTAATTTCAAGACACCAAATAAGTGTATGTATTAGAATGTAATATAAAATCATCTGTGGCTCTTAAAATATTTAACAGCATAAAGTGGATCATTCCTCCCTGATTTTACACAACTGTGTAGAATTCCTATAGTGTCATACGCTTGCTATTAATCATACAGATAGAACTGTCATCTTTGTGGGCTCTGCTGGAATTGCTAAGGTGCCCTCTGCAGAAGATACTGTGGCTAATGTTCTCATTACCAACTAATTGGCTAAAGAGACTTCTCTCACATTGCATTTAGTCTGATTGATAGTTTTCTATCACCTGATGGGTGGAATGGACAGCCAAACCAATTATCACAGCAAAGAGTGCTATATACCCAAAGAGTTCAGGCAGAGACAAAAGACCCTTATAAGATTATGTCTAGTCAGTGCCAGCTGAGATTTTGTTAAACTATTAAATGGTTTTGGGGATGGTTTTTCTTTCTCTCTTTTTTTTTTAACAAGAATTTTTTAATGAACAATTTTGAATGCCTTGAAACTTCAGTAAGTCAAGCAATCCCCTGTACTGATTTTGGGTTGTGGTGTTAGTGCTTTGACATTAAGTGACCTTAAATGGGTTTGAAGGGTTATAAACAAGTGGAGGCATCGTGAGATGTTAACAGACAGTATTCTGGAGAGATTTATACCTGAATGAGCCTTGTGATTCATAAGTGCTGGGGTATGTGCTATTTAGATAGTAACCCTTAGACACTGGCATTATTCAAATTCTTTTTGTGATTATTTTCCTTTCACGTAGCTCTAACAGTTTTGAAGGACTGTTTGTGCAGTAATTGAGATGGAAAGGTTTGAGTTTTTTCTTTGTAGTTGGCGCTTTAATTTTTGAAATCTTTGCTTGAAATGAAAAGGCAGTTTTCTGGAGAAAGAGGGAGCACGTTGTACAATTCTCTCAGGCCTGGTTTCCAGCACCTTGGGAACATTTGCTATTTTTTCCAGCATCAGCGGCAAAGCTGAAATTCCTTTTCTCCTTGCCTGGGAAGACAGGGTGGGCTCTGGAGCATGGGCTCTGCTCCTCAGCACCCAGAGCCCCACAAAGCATAGCGTGCTGTGGGTAGAGCTACTCCAGGAGCAGCACAGCTCATTGTCCTTGTGTTAAGGACAATGTCCCGAAGAGATAAGAGATAGGAGGGGCGCGTCATGCACTTGAGTTTTGGCCACCTCTGCAGGAATTTTGATGAAGAAAGCTGAAGAGAACCTAAGGACTGGTAAGAATCAAGGACCAGGGCGGAATATGCCAGGAAGGCCAGTGCCCCTGTGTGGGGTTGCTCCTGCAGTTTTGGGGAGCAGCCATGCAGGTCTACTCTCCTCTCCTCAAGCTGTCCTCTCCTGTCCTGGCACTGTTCACCCAGCCCTGCAGCCTCGGTGCAGAGCTGCCTTCCTCTTCCTCCGGTGAGAGAGTCCTGTCAGGCCCTCTGTGCCGTTCAGGTGTCTCTTGGAAGCAGAGATCTGCCTCCCTGGTACCGTGCTCCCTGTGGATTCTGTAAAAACATGCTCTTGGAGAGCTGGTTAGGAAGCTCACCTTTAGTAATGCATTACTTTTTTAAAGTCAGCTCATTTGTAGCAGAATGATTTTAAATAAGCTTTCCTTGCTTCATTAAAACTATAATGAGAACCAGAAGAAAAGAAATTTCTCAAATAAGGGCAGGTGACACAGGAGGATGTGGATTCCTTTTCATATACAAAATGGAAAGAGTGTGCATGCTGTATTCCCTTTTTTTCCTCTTAACTTTACTGTATATTCTTGCTCCTTCACGGGGGGGTCGCAGAGGATGTCAAGTAGAAAGTTTGGGCTCTGTCCCACAGAGTCTGTAATCTGAATGGATGGGGTGAAAACGGAAATGGGAAAAAAAGCAGGGAAAAAGAAAGGAGAGGGTTACTGTCAGAAAACCACGTGGCTGTGTGCATGCAAATGCATGGATTGCGGTTTCTTTAAGTGTTTAGTTATTGAGAGCATATAATCCAATGCTTTTAAAGAGCACTCCAAGAGGGCTGAGTGGAGCTAAGGGAAAATGTGTTGGAGCGTTGAATCTTCTTTAAATCTCGTCATGTACTTTGGCTCTGCACGGCTGGCCCACAAATTATATCTTTGGGCCGTTGCAGTAGTGAAGTAAAAGAAGCACTGGGCACTGCTGATCTTACAGCTATTTTGAGAAAGACAAGTTTTAAGCTAAGCATTTCTTTCATCCTCGGTTGTTACTGACTGACAAGGACGATGGAAGCTGGAAGCATTCTCGCCCCGTTTTTTGGGTAGCAGTAGCTTTGTAGAGAGCCTGCACCCTCCCACACACTGGGAAAAGCCAGAGAACATGTAACTCAACGTGACACAGGGCTTGTTTGTACTGCAGAATGTGTCCTCTTGCATTAGTATGTAGATTAATCGAGAGCCAGTCTAGGAAACATCATGAATGTGCATGCTAAGTGTTGATGCTTTGTTATTTAATGAATACACCAAATAAAGTGGGCCAAAGGGGTAAGTGCAGTTTGTAGCCCCAAGAACAACAAAATACTGCTATATTACAGTGACAAACCACTTAAAAATGCAGTAAGCTTCATCTCTTAATTCCTTATGTGGTTTGCTCCCTTGCATAGACAGGCTTTGTTTCTTGCTTCAAAGTTCATTTCAGTTCATTCTTGAGTATAATGCAGCTCCTCATAGGCTCCTCAATAATAAATACATCAGAATAAAACTTTAATGAAAAAAATAGACAGTGTTCTGATCGGAATTAGACCAAAGCATTTGCTTTCAAACGGAAATGGAGGAAATTCGGTGTTAAACTTTATTGTTCTATTAGCATTTTAATGAAAAGACTTCCAGGCATTCCCTAAAGGTAAAGAAATGAGCTGTCTCTAAAAAGCTGTATTTTATTAAGAGATGCAACACAAGATGCAATAATTGCACTCCTGAGTAAGGAAAAGGACACTTTGGGCCAAGGCTGAAATTATAGTCGGCAAAGTAGTATATGTTTGCTCCTTTCACCTGCTAATAACGTGGGATTTTCCATATGCTAGCCATAGCCAGCCAAGTGGGGTTTTATTTAGTGTGAACATCTGCTTCTCATTGTTCTGTGTGAGCCATCCCAACTTTTTTATTTTTAATTTTATCTTCAAAGTTTCACTGTGAGTTTCTGTCCAGCCTGCCTTGATTCTAGCATATGTAACCCCTCATTGTAGATAGGATTATGCTGCATGTGAAGGAGTTATTCGAGGTTTCATGACATAAATCTTCCGGGCAATTTAAAGTGCCAACCGCCCAAATGTCAGTGTGATGCTCCCTTCAGACAAAACGGCGTGCCTCTCCAGCCCCAGTGCAATGCTGGAGCTCTGGCCCGTGGAGCGGCCCCAGACCACTGCCATGTCTCACCTACCAGGCACGGAGAGAGCTGCTGCCTGACGGCTACCGGAGCTGGATGAGGAGAGGTAATGCTGAGGCCAGGTTACCTCTCGCTACATGCTCCCTGCTTGCCCTTATGTGAATATAATAGTTTTTGCTTTGTTCATGTGTGTGTTGTAATTGTTAGCTATGTGTATTTTCTGTCACAATTAATTAAAAATTGTAATTGGAACAGATAATTATGTCCTCCCTGAGACATTTGGGCTCTGATTCAGATCTATGAACCCTACCATTTAATTCACTGTGTCCGGCTTGTGCTGGATCAAGTTGTGACTTTAAAATAAGCTTGTCGATGGCTTGATTTTTGGTATAGTTACATAAACTGAATGTCTATAGGACATGCCAGTGTCATAGGATGGTGTTCTGTGCTCTCGGCCCCTGTGCCGTGTTGAATGTTCCTGCAATAACGTAAAAATGCCTGTCCTTGGGATGCACGGCTTACATCTTCAGTAATCTCAGAATGAGCAAATATCGGCCTTGATTATTTAGTCAAATCAGATGAAAAAAGACACAGCAGAAGTAGGCATGTCGAGAACTAGAACATACTAGCACTGAAAATGACTTTAAAATAATTATCTCTTTCAAAATATTTATGTAAGAATTAGATTATTTTCCTTTCACAATTGCCGTCAGAGTTTGCTGTCGTCTTCTTTCGTACAAATTTACAACAGTGTCCTTAACTACAAGGCAAGTTCCTTGGGCGTTTGGCTGAAGTTGCTATTTCACTTTTATCTAGTATGCATCTGCACTGCTGCCAATAGTGGAGGTCTCACTTTTGGACACTTGTTCCTGCTGCTTTCTCATCCCAGCACCAAATTTCCTACAGCCGCATAGCAAGCTGTGTGGTAGGGCTGATCCAGCAGAAAATAAACTACTAAAACCAAAATCCAGACTCCTGCCGTACTTACAACAACATCATCTTATGATGGGTTACAGTGGTTGTATAATGGCAACTGTACGCTGTGAAAACGTAGATCTGTATCTGAGTCCTAGTCTCTGCTTTTGAAAACTTAATAGTAATTCAAGGATTGGTATTGCGTTCTCAAAGTAAACCCTGGATGGCAAGTTGCGTTTTCCAGAAAGCTGGTGATCTGAATTACAAAGTCAGTCAAAAAATGTGGGTGCTTGGATATAGTCAAAGACCACGCCAATATGTAGATAGCGCTTGTGCAAACACAGGACATTGTTATTTTAAGTTCTCTTCAATTTTAATAACATCCTGTTTTGAGTTGTAGTATGTATTTCCTTGTAGGGAAGAGGCGAGAAGAGAATGGATAGTTGTGGGAGACTGGGTATTAGCATGGCTTCAAAGGCAGGGAAAGGGTGACCAGGTATCTTAGCTTGCAAAGACTTTTCCAGTCATAAGACATCATGTGAAATGTTGTGCTGTCATGAGTTGAGGAAGGATGTTCTATTGAACAGGCAGAAATGGCAGTAGGTAAATCAAAATGAGGACAGAGTTGTAGGACAGGCACCCCTCTAGCAATACAGCCTGGTAGCTCCATAGAGTTAAAGCAACATTTACAGCTCAAAGTGGATGCGAGAGAGGTGTTAAAAGCGTTTGTGGTTGCAGTGGATCAAACCTTAGAATCCAGACAAGGTCAGGTCAGAGTGAGAAGGATTTGAGCATGATCTTGTCAATAGTACAAAAAGCACAGGTAGATCTTCAGGACTGCTTTTGAAGGCAGCAAGGGATGGAGGTGGAAAGGAAGGCAGGACTTATGCTGTAACCAAATAGATAGATCATTTATCAATTGATGGATTCAATTATAGTTTTTTGGTAGAAGACAACAACCGTTCTTGGCAGATGTGGAAGGTTTATCACTTTTGTGTTCAGATGTTTAGTTCTCAATACACGGCTACTCTACTTTGAATATCACCCACGTTTGGTTACCAAGGTGCATCCCTTCTAGAGGAAGCCTGGGATCAGGAACTGGTTAATTGTCTGTTTGAGTGGTGTTGAGAATGAAATATTGTTTGGTGATTGCTAAATGTGAGCTCAAATTCCCCCATCCTCCCCCAGAGAGGGATTTGAGCAGGAGGCTCCTGCCCAAAGTCTGGCTCGCTGAGCAGGAGGAACGTGAGACTCCTCTCTCCTTGCCTCTGTGCTTTGCTGGGTTGGCAGCGGGCCGTAGGCTGCTCGGTTACTGGTAGGCTATGGGCAGCGGTGAAATCCTGTAGCAGCCTTACCGTGGGGTAGTTAGATGTTTTTCCACACTTTGTGACTTCAGCCAGTGCTGAGTATTAAACAAGTGAATTACACTGCCATTGCAGCTCAGATACAGATTTTTAGTCTTTATTTTGGCTGATAAAACTAATTATAAAAGTTGATGAAAGTTTAAATACAGTTTTTGGTAAGAAGTCATCATCTGATATAGGGATTTGTTGCTGCTCTGTGTGGAGAGAGATGGAAAAGAAATGTTTGATAGCAGGGAGTGTCTGTGGCGACTTCTGCACAGCCATTTCAAACAACTTATGTTGCTGTAACAGTTTAATTTGGGAGGAAAAAAAAAGTTTGTCCTAGAATAGATTATACTTTGCATATGGCTTAAACCTTTAAAAGCAGAGACAGGGAAATTCTGTGTGGTGAGAGAAAATATTTACACCACAGCTACATCTCTAGCAAATTAAAATACACAGTAGCAAATCGGCACCTCCTAAGGATCTGTGTTCAGGCCTGCTTGGCATGGTCTGCTTGACTTTGGAAAAGGTGTCTCACCTCTTTGTGTGCTTCCATTTCCTTCTCCGTGAAGTCTGAAGACAAAGTCCGTGGTTTGTAAAGCTCCCCTGGTGCTTTTATGGGAATGGGAAAGTGTTTCTAGCAGTGATGAGATAGAAAAGGAGACCTGAAAAGAAAGCTGATGTTAACCAGCAAGGGAGGGAAAGAATGAGCAGGATAGCAAACACCCGGATGTAAGGGATGCGCAGGTGGGAGAATAGGTGGGGCACAAGAGTATAGTATGGGTGGTCCCCAGACCATGGTACATGCTGACTTGGGGTGAGTCTGCAAACATGCCAGGTTCAGCTCCGGGGCCGGCGAGGTGCAGGGGCTGGCCAGCCTCTGTTCCCGCTCTCTCCAAATGATGGAAGCGCGTCCCTGGGCTGCAGACATCGCCTCCAGTGTTTCCTACAGCCAGGCAACCAGCAATGTGACAGAAGAGAGGAGAGTGGAGCAGATAGCATTAAGGGGCTGTAAGAAAGCTTCACAAAAGGACAAATGGCAAAAAAGGGGGGAAGAGGAGTAGAGCATAACACAGTCTTATCAAGCAAGTTCAGCCTTTTTAATGTCACTTCTCCCTCTGAGCATCGTTAGACTAAACAGAATGGGGGAGGAAAAAGCTCCCTAAGAGAGGAGATAGAAGGGAAATAGATGCTTTCGGCAGCTTGTACTGTTCAAAGGAAATAGGAATTCTGGGTTAAAAATTCAATCTATTGCAAAAGAGGTATTTAGATTGATTTATCTGTAATTTACAGAAAATAATAAATTGGTGGTTTGCTTATTGCATTTTGTGAGGAACGCACACAACTGTTGGGCTAATGTAAAAATGGCATTCAGTAATAATTATGGATATCTTGCTTCAGCCTCATTTAGAAACATGTAATTGAAGTGATAGATAGATAGATGTAGTGCTTATAAATAGTTTAGGTTTGCTAATGTAATAATGAGCAGTTCTCTCATTCTCTCTTTCTTTAGGTTTTCCCCTTCCCTACATGTTTTTGCTTCTGAAGCATTTTTTTCCCTCCTCATTTACCCTTCCTTGCTGCTGACCAAGAGCATTCCCAAGACACGCTCTACCACACTCATGGTTTTTATGCCCTGGGACCACGGTCCCTTGCTGCTGGGTGGGTGTAATGAGCACGTAGAGGCTAAATGGAGCAGATGTACCAAAACAATACAGAGTTGTAACAGGCTGGGGAAGACGTGCGTGGACGTGTGCTGCCTGCCGGGGGGGTGGGTGGGGGGAAGCGNTGGGTGGGTGGAAGCGCAGCTGGGTGAGGGGGTCCTCACTGGTGGTGAACTGGTGGGAGGGGATGAAGGCCATGGAGAAAGAGGGGTGGAGGAGGCAATGCAGTGTCATGGATTAGTAAAATTGGTGTAGCAAATCTCGACAATGAAGAGAGTAGTGACAAAGGGTGCAAGGCATGAGGAATAAAAGGATAATGTGTGTCATGTATGCTTAAGTACTAACAAAGTCCCGGGAACTAGGAATGGGAAACTTACAGATCCAGCAATGCTGTACTCCCCTCCAAACAAACGTTTTCAGACAGATGATTTTCCATGTATAAGTTCTGCCACTCAGAAAACTCCAGGTTCACTAGTTTTTGCACTTGCAGAGTAAGGGTAGATAAATACCAGCCTGCCAGCTCTATGTACCAACAGAGTGTGGTGAGACAAGCTGAAGGAAGAAGGCATGATACGGGCCGGGGAGCTGCTGGAAAAGGCTGTTTTGTAGGCTGTCCACAGCATTGCATAAAGGGCTGTCTGGGCCTGTAACATCTGAAGACTTAGTGTTTTCCTGGTGGTTTAGGGCTAGCTGATGTCTCTTGTTATACACTTTAAGATCTTGTCAAGGAAGATCTTAGTTTCTAACTTCCTGCTACTTTTAACATCTGTCAGGCAATGACCAGTAGTCAGGTAGCCATAACCTGTGGTATCGATACTGCATAGACATTCCTGAAAAATTTCTAGGGACTTCTGTCCAAAACAGTGCTGCTTTGCTCTCTATCAAATTCTGACAGAGTGCATTGCAACTTAGTGGTCTCCTATCTTACAAAAACTTCTGCCCCCCCAGCATCTTTCATTTTGTTTTCTTGTGCATCGGCAGGTTAAGGTCTGCATAGTTTTTATGTGATTTTGTTTTAACTGAACAAATGTAGCAGTGTCCAAATATTAAGCGGAAGGACAGAATGGAGCTGTGCAAGCTTATAACGGCTGGAAACTAACACTTGTCTTCATCTGTTAGTAGTGAAATGGTTGCAGGTAGAATCTGTGTGTGACAATGTGCTCTTCATAGCAATGGCTTCCCCTATTAGGTCTGTAAGGAGGATGAAAAGCCTTCTTCAGAAGTGGGGACAAAGTACAAGCAACATAACAGCAATGCATTTTCATTTTTGATGTTGAAAGAGTTTGTTAATGTGACTTTTGCTCTTCCCTGTTATTGCTGGGGAGTGTTTTCAAATAGCGGCATGTCTTAGATGCTTTGTTTGGAACTGCAAAACTGGTAACCTCTTGGACCTGCCAATGCCAAGCACTAGCTTAGAGGTCTGTTAGTGAAATATTGAATGTGGACTAACACAGAGAACAAGGCAGTCTCAGGGCACTCAGTAAACACAGTGTTTCATGTATAGTAGTAGATCTTATGAAGAAAAAAAGGAAATTCTAAAATATACATTCTTCTTAATTACAAAATTACTAAGGAAAAACTTAGTCAATAGGATTTGTATTGTTTTCTGTGATGTCTTTTTTTTAATTGGTTTCATCTACAGGCTTATTGCTTAGTAATTCTGTATGTAGGCAAGCCAGGATCAGGCCTCTGGTACAACTGGTTTCTACTCTCACTGGGGTAAATGGCAAAGATGATTTCCACTGGCATCACTGAAAGTGTGATTGAACCTAAATTGCCTTTTGGAAACAGTGGCAAAAAGAGGTGTGGTGGAAAAGAAAGGTCACTGCAGGTTTTCTCAATGGGTAGGTAGCTCATTTGCATGGGGTGGAACAAGTAAAGTTGGGAAATGGGTCAGCATTTCAGATCCAAGTAATCAGGCATGGTAAGTGTGGAAAGTATGACTTACTTTCCTCAAGCTGTGAAGAATATCCCCTTCTCTTTTTGCTTCAGAGCAAGCTGAGTAGTTTTCCTAATGCATCAATTCCCCAGACCAAAATTATCTATGAGAGGTTATAGGTGGGAAAGGAGGGTTAAAATAGAGCATTTAAAACAGGAGGAAACTGAAAATGTAAATTCCAGGGGCAGATGTCCGTCCATAAGGATATTGCAATAGGAGGGGTGGGGAAGCTACCTTAGTGCTGCTGCATGGCTTGTAACTGTGGCACCTTTATATGCCCTTGGTGAAGTATGCAGGTATGAAAAAGATGGCTCCGTGATGTATGTGTGTGTGCTTGGTTTGTTTGTGTTTTGGTTTTTGTTTTTAAACACCCAAGGAGGAGAGTAGCTGTCCATTGCATCCCCCTTGCCTGGGTTATGTCCAAGCCCCTCTGTAACATAACGACAGACCTTTTATGTGTAGTGTTATAGTTTCTTTCATTCTGTGAGCAGAGCTGGTTATTCAATTTCAGTGTCCACTAAAGCAATCTCCAAAAGCAGTTAAAATAAAACTCATTACAGTGTGTATGTGATACGGTATGTTTAGAATCCTGAGAATGTGCTGCAATAAACTTTCACTGGCTTTCCCTCTCCACAGCAGCAGATAACAAAATTTACATTTCCACTGTGTATAAGAAACTGAAAAGATGAATCCCTACAGACTAGAGTCTGAGGACCATTGTTTCTTTGTCTACTGAGAAGTAGTTATTATTTATTTGTGAGAGAAATCCAGAAGTCACCTGAAAAGGTGAAATCTTCTGTATTTCTTGAAGATGGAAATAAGCATTCTGTGACTGACAAACAGCTGAGGTTTTTTCCTACAAACACGGATCCACCCCCCCACCCCCTCCCGCTTTATATTACCACTCAGTTCTTCTAAGCAGCATGAAAATAGCTTTGGCCTCTTTTCCCTGTTCCTGGGATGCGTTATCCTTCCCAGAGGCTGGGCTGGTGTTTGTATAAAGCCACTTAGGCAGGTGGGTCTTGCCTAGTGAAATATGGCCGTGGCTGAGATAGCACAGGCCTTGTTAATACTTAACATTGAGTAAACAAGACAGGTCATATCCATTGTTATTACTTACATCCAAATGTAGTGCAGCATCTTCAGCTGACAAAGGTCAGGTGGAAAACAGGTCTGCCCTCTGAGAGAGGGATTTATTTTTTTTCCCCGTAAAAACCTCAGAAACACTGCATTTCCAAACTCTTGAGGGCTGGCTTCGTCTAAGCAGAGCATAGTGCCTAATAGAGAGGCTATATGTACTAATTACCAGTTAAAGTGAGAACCCGTGGTGCCACAGTTCCTTCTGGAGGCTAGCAACCAGAGGTATTTGGAAGGGGCAGGAGAGGTAAGGGGATGGCCTGGTTTGATTTGGTTGGAATCTTGTTTGGCTCATTTTTAGACTGCCATTGCTTCTTTATGGGCCATCTATTTTCCCGATGCATGATGATCTCCTCTTGTTTTGTTACCTTGTGGAGAAGGTTGCTGCACTTTGACATCACTTGCCTCCTAGAAATGTCAGCTTTTGTTGTCACACTTGCAGAGTTTGTGACAGCTGTTTGAAAGAGAACTTTGCAGAATAAATTAACAGCCGCAGGAACTTAAATTATCTGTAGTGAAGTGCGCTGGATTGGGGGTTTTTATTTTTATTACTTGTTTCAGCACATTGAAAAACATACCTCTCTGGTGCTGTACATATCTTGGCTTTCCATTAGAAATCCAGTCTTGCTCAGCAGAATCCATTAAGAATAGAATGCAGCTGTTCCCCCTTCCATGCCTAACTAGCCAAACCAAGCGCCAACCCACAACCAGAGGCTTTGTGTACTGGCTATGGGGCAGACCAGCGAGAGAAAAAACAACAGAGTCCCATCCCCAGGGCCCCTTACAGAAATTACTCCTCTCTCATAAACCTGCACCTTCATAGAGTAGAAATTTGATGCATGCAAATGTCTGATGCTTGTGTTAGGGCGGCTGTCAGACCAGTTGGAGTATATAAATTACAGAAAGTGTTGTAACCTGAGGTCTGCTCTCAGGACCATAGATCAGAAATACCAGAGCCTTTGCTTGCATATGCTTTCTGAGCTGCAACACCTCACAGCATTTGCAGTCTTGACAGTGGTGTAGAACACATCTTGCTGAGTGCGTATCATTAATCTCAAAATGAGCTGGAGGTGGATTGTATTGATGATTTTGTATCCAAATGAAAACTGCATAGCCACCAGACATGAGTAGGAAAGTGCCTTTGTTGCTTATGTGTCGAAACAAGCCTCCAAAACAACTCAGATCCTCACTAGATTTTCAAGGTGGAGACTTTACTAACAAATGAAGTGATGAGCCAGGCTCCAGCTGGTCAGCTAACACAGGCTGCACTAACTAGTCCTCCCAGTCACCTCTGCCTTGTGCAGAGTGAGCATCAGCCACCTCGCTTTCACCAGGACTGAAGTTTTGCCTGGTGCTGAAATGTTGTCGTATGTTGTCAGCTGCTGACTGTGTATCAGAGGTGGAAAAAACTTCTTCGTCTAAGTGCTTAGGACTAACTTTTGCAGGTACCTGGCTTCTTCCAGCTTGTAGGGCCTATCAAAGGAGCGGGTGCCTGGTAAGAAGTGTGCAGGATCCAGCCTCTGTTGAGCAGCACTTCAGGATCCTTTGAGATAAAGGATGCTGTATCGTTGTTATGATCTGAGTTCTGCATAAATACAGCTAAATCAACAGTGTGATCAGGAGGTGATCTGGGCTGGCTTGCAGGTTTTCAGAGAGCTGTTTTCTGTGCTTTCTGGCATTGTTTAAAAAGTGTTCTTTAGCTCACGGTCACGAGCATAATCTTCCAAATGTGAACGGAATCTAAATTGGCGCAGAGCAACTTGTCAGAATCGGCACCCAGTCTGCAGCAGGAGCTCAGGGAGGGATGTGAACCGCCTTTGTTCTTTGCAGTGGGGGTGTTAATGCTGAAGTTTATGGTAATGTACTTGCCAGCATTGTTAATTATTCCACTGGAAGGAAGGAGCTGGAGAGTCTGCACAATTTGCTATCAGTAAGGGTCTTGTTTTGGCGTTCCCGTTTGGCATCTCAAATAGGTGGTGTCTGGGAGAGCCCTGCTTTCTTGGGGGTATGTGGAGGTGCAGGAGGGGCTTTTTTTCAGTTCCTGATTTCTGTTCTTCTCATTCCTCTTTGATACAAATAGGATTCCTCTGGAAACCTGGATGAGCAAGCTCTCTATGCTTATGATGTTAAAGAAATGATTTTTATTTTTTTTTCCGGTGGATCTTCACAATTGTGGAGCTCATTAACCTGAATGGCTCAATTAGCCAAATGCTAACCTGCTGCCAATGCTGCTGCTACTGTCACTGTTGCCACTTCAAAAATGTTGTTTCATGCATATGGTTTAAAATGTGCCACTTCTTCTGTTTATCTCTGGGGAAAGAGATCAAGCATGTACATAAAAGATATATATCCTTGCAGTAGTAACTGAGATAATACTGAGTAGTACCTGCCATAATACGAACTGTCAATAGCTTGAACAACGATGTGTTCCTGAGGCATTTGGAGTAAGAAACTTTGACCATTGGGTGAGAAGGTTAAGGCAATTAGCAGAATGAAATTCATGTGCTTCTCTTTGTCGTGGTGTTAATGAACATTTTAATTTTACTTGAATATTTTAAAGCACATTTGAAATAGTTGTGGTATAGAAGTCTGGATTAAAACTTGCTGGTTTCACTCATTTTATCAGTGTCGTGTGTTCCCATTCAGATGCTCAGCTGAGATGTTACATCTTGTTTGCATTACGTTGCCCGTGCTCAGGTCAGTGGAGTTGCGTCTTGGTTCAGAGGAACAGGCAGCGCTAAAGAAAAGCCCTGAGCTTGGGCACAGTGCATGACTGCAGGCTGACTGTGAGAGTTATGTTTATGTGGGGTCTGACCAAAGTAGGGCTTTCTTTTATTCAGTTTCACAACATGATTTTAATTATGGGGGTCTTGGCAATTATCACTGTTGGGTAACTGCCTGAAGCATTAATTTCTTTAGTTCATCCAGTGAAGCTGTAAAATGAGCATGTTCAGACAAACTAGCTTGTGTTTCAAGTTGCAGAAGACACGCTGTATAATTCGGGTGTTTGACGTGTGATTTCTCCATAACTGACCAACAAGGCAGAATGCATATGGTTTGTTTGGATTAGCTTTTCCTCTCTTTTTCTTAGAAGGATAAATAAGGCTACCCCCTTTTTGTACCTCGGGTCTGTTCTGTGACACCAGCCTCTCTCCCAAGTGTTCCAGGATCTCTCTCAACATAAGCTTTTGTTTCAGAAAGTAAAATAAAGACAGGAAAAACAGTTTATATTCCTTTGGTTATGAAAATAAGAATCCAAATGTCAGTTGGTATGCTACCTGATTTTCCCAAATACTCAGCATATGCCTTCACAAGTAGTAGAAGTCATGTTGTATATAACGCCACACTGTATAAAATGAACTTTTTGAGGACAGAGAAAGATGGCTTACTTTTAAAAGTTGTGGTCTGTTAATGTTCATCCGCTTCTAGACATGGGGGTGGAGGATGAGTCGCTGCTTTTGCTTACCTCTATTTTGTTGAAGCTTCACCAACATTTCTGAAGCCTGACTCTACTCCTGTTGTTTCCTGTGGGGAAAGACAAAGCATGAAGGCATTTGATGTGGCCAACAAGCTTACTTTCATTTTTTTCAGATAGGCAAAGCTGAGTATCTGAGAGATTTACCCAAGGGGGGTGTACTGTCACTTGGTTTGAGAAGTAATCAGAATTGAGACAACTTTGCTCTAGGAAGTTGTACTGACACAGAAAAATAAATTAAAAAAAAAAAAAAAAATCAAGGAAGGAAGTGATGCTGTGTGCATGTGACAGATTGAGCCTTTAGCCCGGCGGAAGCCTTTGCTTCCCATTGCCCTTTCCTCTGGGGAGGATGGAGGGTGATAGTGGTGGTATCTTGGTGGGCCCAGTTCTGTCTGCTGTCCCCTGCGTAAGCCAGCAAGCTGTGTCAAATAATCCCGGGACTTTGCAAGGGAAAGAGCAACGTCTCGCTCCTTGCCTGCGAAGCCTGGGCACTGCTTGCGGCGGCGGAACCAGCAGCTGTGGGTGCACCACACGGCCAGCGACGTCAGCTCAGAGCAAGAATTTGTCTTGATACTGGCTGAGTACGGAGGCAAACCCCGTGGGCTGGAAGGGTTTGTGTGCATTAAACAGTAGATGCCATAGCGCTGATCAGCGCTGCGGCCAGACAAGTGTGCTGTGTGGTACCAGCACAAAGGGAAGCGCCTGAGCCTGCCAGTTCAAGTCAAGGAGTGAGGGGAAGGCAAAGCTACCGCTGTCCTTTGGATTTCCAAGTCTGCAGTACCTGTACTGGTCTCAGTCGTAAGAAATAATTTTACTTTTAAGTTGTCCCCCTCTCTCTTGACGTGCGCTCCTGGTAACCATTTAGTTGGCAAGCAAATTGGGGAAGCGACAGCACGTTCGGGGTCAAGGCTTTCCATTCATTCCTCACTCCAGCCATGCCACTACGCAGAACAGTACCTGTGGAACCGCCTGTCGGCTGCTAATCTCCATTTGTTCTTTTTTATGAGGCATGTCATGTAAATTTACCTCCATCCCACACAAACCAGGTCCTAGTATTATCACACTGCATTATTATGGAAAATTATTTGCATTAGCGACACTGTATCTTAAAGGGTAAAAAAGACTTCTATGATGTGTCGAAGTGTGGCACTTTGTGTCAGCCTTCCTTGTCTACTTCTTTTGCAGGGGATCTCTTACTTGGGTTCTTTATCACATGTAGAAAGGGCAGCAGCAGCGGGATGGACTCCTGGGTGCTGAACAGTCTGCTTGGGCTTTGTGCAAGCTGGTGCAGTCGCAGTGGCAAGTAGGGATGGAGTGAAACCTTGTTTCTGACTCGACTTGGTCCTGTGTTTTGATTTCCAGTCTCAAATAATCTGTTTTGTGGGGCAGTATGGAATTTAACGCTTTAATTATAGTGAAACTATTAATGTCATGCCTTCCCTTCAACTCTGCTCATAGTTGATACAGCATACAGGTCTAATTTACTTTTTTCCATGTTTTTAAGTTGCAAGAAATGAGATGAGGACTTCTTGCTATGTACTTATCTCAAATTTGCTGGCTTGAAGTCCAGAGGACATGCTGACCTCTGAAATGCTCGTTGTGTATCGTGTGTCCCCAGGGAACAGATAGACCAAGCTGGTAGGGCTTGGATGCAGCACCACGCTCTGCGCAGGGTGTAGCTCCTGTTACCTGCTGGAACTGCCCTGAACGGCCACTGGCTACTAGCTGGGGTGCAAGGAGCTGCTTGGGGTGGGCAGTCCTCTCTGCCCCCGGGGCAGCTCGGGGCTCCATGAAGACTGGTGTTAGCTGCAATCTTGAAGGTTGTCTGTGATGTTTTGCACAGATTGCCACCCCACCCCAATCCCTCTTGTGATGTGCTGCTTCTGAAAGGACCCCGTTCAGCACTGGGCTCTGCCCCGTTCCTTGGGGGTGCCCTCAGCACCGGGCACAGCTCCGGTCTTGCGGAGGGCTTCGGTGAAGGGAGCCGGGGTGCTGATCACCCGCAGGATCCCGGACTGAGCCAGTCAAACACAGTTCAGTTCTGTACATCTTCCAGTGCCTCTCCACTCGTTCACACCCCACCTTTGGGCTTTATCTCACCTCCTCCTGGTAGAGTCATTTATCTAACCAGTTTAAAAATGAGCAGAGAAGATACAGTGCTTTGTGTTTTCTGAGCAAAGGTGGAGGGAGATGTCTACGGCAGAGCTCTGAACATTGCATACAGCAACGTAAGATAAAGGTAGGCAAATGTCCGCCTTTCCCCTCAAACTTCAGATTATAAATTGAGCTAAAGAAAAGGAGTTAATTCCTTGTCTGGTGGACAGCTCTGATTCGTTGTAAGGCGGTGCACAGGAACATTGTAGCTGAGAGCGTGCCAGGCTTTATTTGCTGGTTGGTTGGATATTTATGTCAGGTTGCCAGGCAAATTCATACACTGCTATGCTGCAGGCAAGGTCTTGGAGGTGGGGGAGGAGGGTAAACATCTTAGAAAGATCTAAAGGTGTAGGAAGAGGTTTGGAGGAAAAGAATGAGGAGCTGGGTTTGCAAGTTGTAAAACTTGCATCTATTTTTGTCCTCTGTCACTGAAGCAGAGGCCGAACTGTTCTGCAGCACTGCCAGCCTAGCATCTGCACAGCACTGTACCTTTGTGCCGTCAGCAGGCAATGTCTAATGGAAAACTTTACAAACTACTCTGTCCCTGCAATGCAGTTTGAGTTTGTGTCTCTGCTTGGACGTTTGCATGTTTATGGAGTCCTGGGTACTCAAACCCCGTAATAATTTCAGTTAAAGTCTCCTCTGCCAGTGCAAGCCACAAAAAGTAATTAAATAAACAATAAATCTATCTGTGCTCTACGCAACAGTTCCCTTTCTTGCCCTCAGCTGCCTTCTTTCTAGCCTGTGTGTCAGTCATCAGGTTCAGACCTGCAGTTTATGATACAGGACGATTTTCTAATCACCATCTGAGTGCCTGGGAAAAGCGGGAGACTCCCTCTGTGTTTGTAAGTGCATGCTGTGATTTACTGAACGACAAAACGTGTAAGCCAAAGCAGTAACATTCTGAAACAAAAGTTAAATCAGGAAACAGAAATAAAGGCCAGTATCAATCTTTTATATATTTAGTTAGCAAACAGCATCTCCTTTGTCAGCAGCACATGTAATGACCACAAAATAGAGCTGTCCCTCTCGCTTTTAGTTACTGTATGTGCTGGGGCATTCTGTTCTTGTATACGCTCTCAGAAATAGCTGAAATGATTATAAAAGTGTTTCAGCAAACAGCAGCTTTTTTTTTTTTTNACTTGGGGGTTGCAAAATGCTGAGGTTTAGCACTTCACTGGACAAGCTGTGTGCATTTTTGAGACAACCAGCATATGGGAGACTGTCAGCAAACCACTATCGAAGACATTTGTGACTCACAGGAATGGAGAGTTTTGAAAGGGAAATCGTCTTGGGTAATCGCAGTCTTAGCACATCAGGGAGAGCATGTTTTTCAGTTATTGCTCTTTCGTCCTTTCTCAGATGTGGTTGGAAATCAGTTTGGTTTCATTCTCTTTTGATTAAGAAATTAGAAATTTGCGTTTTCCAGCTATCATTTTATTTCTTTTGGAGAAAGGCAATAGGCGTTTATTTGAAAGGTGTGTTATGAAAGATTTGCGTTTCTCTTAAGTATGTGAAAAACAATTTTTCATATTTTGTTCAAAGTTGTGAAATGCAAGAAAGTGGGATCTCTATAGCTACTGAACAGATCTTCACAGGCAGAGAGGGCAGGTATATAGAGTTAGTTTGCTTTCAGCAGAAATAAAGAAGTTGTTTCTTATGTGGGAAGATTAGAAGGGCAGGAATTTTTACTGAAACAAATTCTGGAAACAGCCAGCCCAGGAGAGAGGTAGCTCCCAGTTTATTTATGGAAGTTCATAATGAAATGGTAGATAACAAGCTAGCATGATGTACAATCTGGAGGGATGAACCTGTACTTGAGATTTGACAACACTACTCTTAAAAATATTTACTGCTGCAATTTAAGTGGAGAGTACTGAGAGAAGCAATGTTTTATTTCTGTCAGTTGGCCTTCACTATAACATAAAAACAAGTAATTTAAATAGTAAAGGTTCCAGTAACTATAATGCACATTAATATTCAAGTTAGTGCACACCCAGACAGTGCCTGAGTGCCCTTCCTTTGCTGTGAGGGGGAGGCTGGGTACGTGTAGCCCCTGCACTGCCGTTGCGTTTTCCTTTCCTGCAACTCCAAGCAGTAACCACAGTGCACCCCTTGGATATCTGGGGACGATGTCGCTGCTTATGTTCATTGACGAGGCTAGAAGCAGGATTGTTCTGTACCTGGACAAGATGCTTTCTGTTATCTTCATTCTGAAATATATACAAATACCCAGATGTATTTCTGAGAAGAAGCGGTTCTGTCCTGGGGCAGTAATTGGATTGCAATTACACAAATAACTGTTGCATGCCTTTCTTCATGTGAAAGGCAAAGTTTATATGCATGAAAGGCAGTATGAATGACGTCTCTTACTCAGGCTCTGGTACTTGGAGTATCTATTGAGACTTGAAGGTCCTCACGCAATTTGCACCCAAGCGTTCAGGTCAGAATTCTGTCAATGCAATAACAGGACTGCGTATGCCTTTGAAGGCTTTTTTTTTTTTTTCCTTCTTTGTTTTCTTTTTTTTTCTTTTTGTTGAAGATAGTGGTAAGATTCATCATTGGAAACAGCATCTCCTTTGTTCTAAGCTGCTGATAAATGGTATTTTTGTTGTGACATGGAGTAGGCATTGGCAAAATTATACATATTAGTTGCTTTTAATGACTCTTGATACTTTCTGACATTCTTTCTTTCCTTTTCCTCATTACTAAGGGCTAAACAAAATCTTGTGCTTCACTGACAAGAGATCTTGCAGTTTTTCTTTTGCAAGGAAACTTGCTTTGTAGCTGCTTGGCATAGAGTTGCATTAGTTAATCTCAAATAAGTTTGCTTCACTTAGATATGTGTGAACACAGAACAGAACAAAAAGCAAGCAGTACATGTTGGCCAAGATCAAGAACTGGAGAAATCAAAAGGTGCACCATTCCCCAGATCCAGGTGAAAGCGTGGTCAGAGACCAAGCAAAAGCAGAAGGCAAGGTATTGTTTGATGGTACGTCCAAGTGCCAGGAAGCCGGGGAGGCCACATGGGGAGGAGGTAGTCAGGGACAGGCAATAGGGAGGGCATCTGGACTGCCACTGCAGCATGAACAAGGTGGTCCCTTCTCTTGCGCTCTCAGCTGAGCCAGGCACAGCATCTGCCAAGATGGTTTGTAAGCAGATAGCTGCCAGCAACGCCGAGGGCAGCCTGGCAGAGGCTAAAAGACTGAAAGTATGCTCCTGGTTTATAACCTCCATTCGAAACAACTGCGTGTGTGGCAAAACTTGGAGTATTCTGTAGTCTTAGGTCCTATAGATCCAAATGCAGAGTTTGGGGTTGCTTCCTAAAATTATCTGAGATTTTAGTTATTTTTTTTTCCCACCTTTTTTTAAAAATACTTTTCAAGTAGAGACCTTAGAAACCGAGAGCTGACTACTTAAATTTTAGAATGCAAAGCTATATCTTTACATATGACTTCCCAACAGTAGTCCAGTAACATACCAGGTCTAATTTCTAAGCTACTGCCTCAGTTTTACACACTGAGATCAGTGCTCTCTCACCCTCCCAGTTCGGCAAAGCATTTATTAAAAACGTAGCTACCTCCTTGGCTTCTTTGAGCCTGTTCTTCTTGTCACAGTTCTGCTTAATATGTTGGCATTATTAAAAACCTAATCAAGCCTGCTACTCAGTGTGACTGCAGTTACCTCAGTCTGGTTTACAGCTTTTGCTGTCTGTTCTCTCTCACAAGTGTGAGCTTCGCAATCATAAAGAAGAAAACTCTCACAGGAGAGCGTTACTGGAAAAAAGCCATCAGATGAAAATTCCTTGGAGTTTCAGCAAGGGGGTGACTCTGCAACTTCAGAAAAAAAGGACAAGGTGAACCGATCTCAATTTATTTTTGAGGGGGAAGACAAAATTTTTTCTGGATAGTCTTTTTTTCAGATCAGTAAGACATTTTGTCAGACTGCATCCCTTTGTTTCTACACACACAAGCAAAGAAATTCCTAGGAGTCTCCCTGAATGAAACACTGCATCATCTTCTGAAAGCACTGATCTTGGAGAGGATGCCTGATATTTATTTAATTAAAATTGAGGTTGGAGCGAATTCTATTGTAGTTTAGGTGAAGGACAGATACATCACGTGTGGAGGAAGAAACCTAGCAAAACATTTCAAAACAAATAACCCTACAGTCACACTTAGTTATGGGCCTCATTTCGGATCCCCGCTCCTCGTCCCTTCTAGCACAGCTTTCCAAGGGACAGAGATGGCAGGATCTTCCCACCACAGTAGTGAAGGGACTGCCAGGCAGCTGTGCCAGGCAGCTGTATGAAGTTATTTAAAATCCATTGCAGAAACAACTTTTTATAAAAAATAAATAAATAAAAAATGCATGTGGCTCATGTAATTTTACAGCTCACGTTTTGGGAGGTGCAGGGTTACGTTCGGAGATCAGTGCAGGACAAGTGGAGGCTATCTTGAGGGCAAAGCCACCTTTTAGGCAGATGCATCAGGGACATTATGTAGAAGGACTGTTCCCTCGTGCTTTCTGGTGTCAGAGCAGTTGAGGGATCTGCTCATTACTTTATCATTTATTCTGCCATAGAGTAAAGCTCAAAGGGAGCTTTGTGTTTGGAGTTGCTAGCTGTCAGTAAATACCATACTACCTGCTCCATGGGATATCTGACTCGAGGTGGTGAAAGTTCTTACAAGATGGAAAAATGATTTTTAAGATGAATTGTTAGGAGCTAATTCCTCAAGTAAAGCTCTGTTGCAGAAAATGGATGGAAAAACCGGGCACTCCTGGGTTGCTGGTTTTGTCACCTCTGCAGGTCTCAGAGGAATCTAGTCACTGTTCTTATTGGTTTGACCAGTTTGGACTTTTCAGACAAAAGGTGAGCTGGGCAATGTCTGGAAGTGGGTGCTGAGGAAAGAGGGGGACAGGGAATGATCCTTTGGGCTTTACGTAGCAATCGGCCAGCAGCGGCTGTACGTGTCATGGGAATGCTGCCTATGCTTGGCACTTCCATTTGAAGTTTAAGGCATGTTTAATGGTGACCTTTTGCCACCCAGAGAAAGCAATGCGATAGATTTGTCTGATTTGCCTTGGTTATTGTTGATAATTGAATTTAGTTAGAGCAACACTGCATCTCTGCTGCAAAGTTAAGCAATAGCTCCTGTTTTAATCCTATGGTACCAGCATTCGTCTCAGCCTTCATTGTTCCCTTGTGAGTACCGGGTGTTCTTTGTCTGCAGTTGCTTTCTTGTCTCGCAGGCCTACTATTTTCATTCACTTTCTAATTTCTTTCTCTCCCTTTCTTCTGTCTGTCTCCCTCCAAATCTGTGTTAGGTGATGCCTATGTGCAGAAGGGGCTGTTTCTAATGAGCTCCTAGGCAGGGAGAAGGCAAGATAGATCACTTTTAAAATTGAAAGAGAAGGGTGGGGGTGGGAGTTTACGCTGAGGGGCACTGTATTTTTTAATAGATTCTTATTTAATTAAGAACACTTCTGGAGGGATGAGGGATGATGGTGTCTTTAGTAACACATTAGAGAACAGCAGAATAGTTGTTTAGATATTTTTCCCAAAGCATTCTGGGATTTTTCTCTTTGAGAACTGCCTTTGTGCTTTTACTTTACGTGCTATGGTTAATAAAGAAAAGAACACAACCATAAACCCATTGTGAAGTACCTGTGCTGTCTGAAATGCATTGAAATGAGCTCTCTTTGACGCACGTGTGAAGTCTGATGCCTGTCTGAATAGGCACTAAAAGTGGGGAGGAGGTTCCAGGCTTATGCTGGCCTTGATTGGATCAGATTGTCTCCCTTTAATACAGAAAAAAGTATTTTTAATTAAAAATTCACAAATAGAAAAGAAGTATCACCTGAAATTAAGAAGCATCGTCACTATAATAGATGCACCCAAAATACCACGTGGGCATAGTAAGTCTTTTAGTACAGGCCATTCTTTTAAGAAAGAAAGAATGGAACTGAATAAACTCGGGGGAAAACCCTGATCCCACTAACTTAGATGTGGGACTGATTTGATGTCATTAGTGCCAGGAGTTCATCCTCAGTTTCTAGCGTGATTTGGCAGGGTGGGTAGTTAGAAAAAGTCCTTTTATTTGTGTGCCACCCAGAATTGAGTAAGATGAAGTGAGACTTCACTGTACCCATCTAGAAAATGGTTAAAATAGTGCTTGCAACCTCAGGTACGTTGTATAGCCTTAGTGGTGGAGGCAAGGTTATTGTAAGAGTGAAGTATCAGCAAAGGCCTGAAAAGGAACTGCTTAAATTTCCAGAAAAAAACAGCCAAACGCTCAGAACAGGCTTGTCGTATGTCATGGGGGTGCAGTATACTGAGATGGACCAAGCCGACTGGTTTTACACTATCTTATATTTCATACACACGATTCTGGATGTCTCTAGCATAAATTTGGGAGCAATAAAGAGGAAGAGGGTTGGTTTTTATGGTTCATGTCATCTTTATCCAAAATATCCCATTCCCAAACGTTTTCCAATCCATGTGATAGCAGAATGACTTCTCCCTCCAGCCTTTGCAAATGCAAGAAATTGAGCCGTATTCAGAGCCAGCACCTGCAAACTCAAGGTAGGGGTGTAGGATCTTTAGAGAGTTGTAATGAGTTACGAAGAGTTTAACTCGTAGCTCCACTAACCCTTGCAGGAGATGAGCGTCCCTGCCAATCTGTGTTGGCTCTGCTCCTGTGAGTGCTCCTGTATCCACTCGGAAATCAGCTGGCTTCAGTGACGTGTTTGGTATTTACTAAGCACAAGTGGGTATAACTGAAAAAGGTTAGGGAGCCCTCAAAGAAGGGGTAGTTTGCAAATCTGGTGGTGCCAGACGGGATGTCAGCCAGCTAGTGCCTTGCTGAGCCCAGCCATGCTCAGACACTGGTTTCCAGGACTGAGTGAAGAAGTTTGAGAGATTCTGTGGCATCGCATCAGTTTGGAAGCTAGTTGCAGTGGTTAAACCAACTTCTTTTTACCTGCCCTGTGTTCTCGCTATCAATTGTGATTTTGCTATCTGTGCTATCTTGTTTTCTCTTGTTAAAAGTAAGAACAAAATCTTCCCGCTCTCTGTCACTGCTGTGTTAAATGTCAGTGTGAACCAAGAGAGCATTTGAGAGCATCAGCAAGAATCCCTGTTGCAAAATACCGTCTGATCCCTTCCCACCATAATGACACAGAACGAGCCAGTTACTTGCGATGTCGCCCCAGAACAGGATGGTTAAAGCAGATGCAGTTCATGTAAAATAGATGGGAGTTCCTCATAATCACTTTAGAAAAACAGGAGTTTGTTTATTTTGAAGCAATGTTATTAGCTACAGGTCCCATTGTATCCTAGCAATTTAGCTGTGTCAAAGATATGATTAAGCTGCAGCTATGGGACTCAAGTAAAACTGCCAGATCGCATTAGTAATATAATTTGTGTTTGTACAGCAGCCACTTCCAGTTTTTTCTACATAAGGGTCTGCTGCAGATTTGGTTTTCATTCCTCACTCCTTTTCACTGGAGGGACACAAGGGATTATAAATTGGTAGTTAAAATTCGTATTAGTTGGAATTTTAGGAATTAAGAAGTAATTTTGACTCTTTGCATTAATGTTTGGACTATGGTTGATGACAGACTTGAGCTGGGGCCAGATATGTTCTGATTTCCTATGAGCCTCGGTTTTCGGGGCTTTGGCTGCGCGTGTGACTGAATTGGCCTATATAGTCTCTGCACTCCTTATAAACTCTATGCGTGAAAAGCTGTCTTTTAAAGATGTGGTCTTCATTGAATGTATTTCTATGTAGTTCAAGGGAAGATTTTTCAGAAGCATATAAGGCAGGATGGGCCTTCTTCCCCCCCACCCCCCCTTTTTTTTCTTTTTCCCAGTGGAAGTGAGGTCCCAACCAGTCTGTATTTCCAGATCTCTCAAAAGGATCCTCGTTTTGTCTGGACCAAAATGTTCTCTCTGTCTAGTATTTAAGCAGCTGCTTATTATTTTTTTTTACTAATTTTGCTAAAATTGTTATGGATTCTAGCTTGTTTAAATACACCAGTCCAGGTCCACTAAGCACAGCAGAAACTAGATCCAAGGATGAAAGCAGTCCATTCAGATAACTTTTTCTAGAACAGTTAATACTTAATATGCTTAATGCCTTATCAAGAAGCTGATTTGCATTCTTGATCATGAAGACTTGTGTGATTTTTATTTAGCAGATTGAGAGATGTCATAAAGGAAAAAAAAAAAAAAGTGTGCAGGCACTACTTAGCCACATGTTTAATTTCCTTCAGTCCCAACAAGTGCTAAATTCTGGTTTTAATTTCATTATTGAAATTACAGGACCTTGTAAAGATCTGGTTGCATCCCAAAATGGCCTCTTGAAAAATACCTCTTAAGTCACAGCCATGCCAAGTAACTTGCTGCAGACAAAGGTCTCAAGGTATCACCTGTAGCAAACAGTAATTGCTCGTTTGGAAGGACAGCTTAGTATCTCTCCCTCTAACAGATGCCTTGGGAAGTGCAGACAGGCATTTTATATATATATGTGTGTGTGTGCTGTCTGCACTCTCTTAGCTGGACGTGTGGCAGTGAGGTGGATGAAGCATCCAGTCAGGCCTATGACTTGGGCAACACCTCAGAGGAACCAAGCCTGGAACTAGCTTGGATCTTGACCGATCCCATCTTAATAGTGACATATGCAGATGTTGCTTCATGAACTGGTCATTTAGGCCACCTGCACAGATTCAGGCAGCAGGGGACTGCCTCTGTGTGTGCCTTAGCTGCTGTGCAGCTCCTTGGTCTTGGAACAGCTGGAGATCAGCCTGAGCAGGGCAATGTGTGCTTCAGGGATGCTGGCCTTATCTAAAACATGCTTCAAAGCACTCCTGGCCATGTGAGAAGAAAAATAGCTGCTTAATCTCAGGTTTTTATTGCTTTGGTGTTTCTGCTTGTTGGGAATGAGAGAAGGCTGTGTAGGGTGTAGAGAAAAGGCAGGGTTTACGTCGCTGCAGGTACCATACTACTTCATTTCATAGAATCATAAAATCACAGAATGGTTTGGG
>VXBL01008146.1:1610197-1704207 GCA_013400195.1 Aramus guarauna
GCTCATATTGAGTCTTTCATCCACCAATACCCCCAAGTCCTTTTCCTCAGGGCTGTTTTCAATCCATTCCCCGCCCAGCCTATAGCGGTGCTTGGGATTGCACCGACCCACATGTAGGACCTTGCACTTGGCCTTGTTGAACCTCATGAGGCTTGCACATGGCCACCTCTCAAGCCTGTCAGGGTCCCTCTGGATGGTGAGATGAACCTCAGCAAAGACTGTAAATTTTAAATGTAAGAAGTTTTCATCTTCAGTTCAGAAGTGCCACCCAGTTATGCCAAAACTGCAGGCACATTGCAAGCAACAGCTCACAAATGTTCAGATGAACGCTTTTCCTCTTTGTACAGATACAGAGTAAAATCACAACTAAAATGTAAGGTGGAGGCCTTGGAGATGCAAATATTGCTGCCTGAAGATTTCTGTTGATGGAGTACTGCAAATAGCTGAGCCCTGTTTAGCCTGGGTAAGAGGAAGCTAAGAGAGTTGTGCTGAAATCATGAATGAGTGCAAAAGGCAAATGTGTAAACTGCAGGAATCCTGGGCAGTTGGTGCAAACAACAGAAGCAGGGTAGGTAATGAAGTTGTGAAACTTTACCATAGGCTGCAATAATGGGTGAAAGTAATTCAGATCAAAAGAGAAGTTAGGCAAATTCTTGGGAGGACCATGTCAAACTTTGATGGTCTGGATACCTGTTTCAGGCTCAAGGGTGCCTGAGCCACTGGCTGATTGTGGGAAGCTGGTTAGGGGATACAAGGGGAAGGCATCCTCTGTATTTGCCTTGCTTCTTGCAGTCTTTAAGCACTCATTGCTGGGCACTGTCAGAGAGAATACCAGACTAAGTGGATCTGTGATCTAGTATAATGGGGCAGTTCTTGTAAAAAGCCTAAGAAAAGATATTTTCAATCGCTTTGTTTAATTCCTTTAAAAAAAGGTTGGTGAGACAGTGTCTTGGGAGGACACACAAGCTAAATGTACTGCTGTCAGTCAGTGTGCAGTTCACAATGGCTCAGGTTTGATATGAGCATTGTATTTATCTTCACGGAAAGGAGGCACTGGATAATTCTCAAGTGCCGTAGCCACTTGATCTTCTCACTTGTGAAGATAAAATGTTGTAGCAAGGCTTAGCTGCACTGCATTATATGTGTGCACACATGAGCATACACACAGGGGTTTGGTGGCTGCTAAGAGCTAAACAGCTCATACTGATCTGTACAAACTCTGACCCCAAAGTGCCATCCTCCTTTTATGGATGTAAAAATTTTAAATAAATTGGCTTATATTTTTACTGGACGGTGCTCACTAGGGCAGCGCACCCCAGTACAGTACGCTACCTACCATTGCATTCCTTGTCTGCCATCAGCTCATACCACCCAGCTGAAAGCCTGACACTAAACCATTAAGGTCAATATGCTCCTGGAGCATCAGTGAAGGAACTGCTTTCTAGACAGCTCGCTATTGTGCTGTGCTGTTTCTCTCGGATACCTGTAGTATCCTGGGTTGAGAAGAACCATCTTCCTTTCTTTAAGAGCCCTTTTGAAGTTAAAACCTGGTGCCATCAACATTGTCTGGAAGCAGTTAGCTCCCTTGTGTCCTGTTTGGGAGACCAGAGAAGGTGAGTCTGAAGCCAAGGTGCTGCTCTGAAAGCTTCCTGAGGCCACTTCTCTGGCAGCGGGAATGTGTGAATTAACTGGCGCAGTTCCTGATGGGGAGGCGAAGGTTGGTCTGGGTACAGGGCCTCCTGATGGCAAGCACTGTCTCTCCATGGGGTGGGTGGAAGGCAGGGGGGAAGAGCCGGTCTTCTGCTGCACGTGCCCTTGCTAGTTTAGGGGATGCATGCCGTACTTGTTGGTGCTTGTGGGGTCAATCTCGTTGCCTCTGCTAATCCTCAGCTAGTATATCCTGTATTTAGCTTTGAAAAATGAACATTAGCTTCTAGAGTCAGACTTGGACGGCAGCAAAAGCAGTCACTATAGAAGCTCCAAACCATTACAGGATTCCGGTTTAAATTTAAATTAACTTCCTTTTGTTTCTTTCCTTTATGCTTTAAAAAGTCTCTAGGCATGAGTACCTGCAGAATCTGAAGAGGGGAAAAAAAAAAGGCAATCTGATTTTCAGAAACACTGAAGTCATATCACTGCTTCTTCCTAATTTGTTTTTCAAATGAATAATTCCCATGGCGACCGAGAGAAATAAAAAAGCAAGAAGGGACTGGGTGCTAGTAGTAAAGTGGACCTACCCAAAGCTACCGTGTATCAATTGTATTTTCAAAACTATCAATTGTAATTTTCAGATCCCTCAGACCGTGTGAGTTATTTTTGACAGATTCTGCCGACCGCATCCTTTGACATCTGAGAATGAGGGCAGTCTGGCAGTAGCTTTTGAAAGAACATTTATCCTCATCAGTAAGATAAAGCTGTCAAAGGAACTCAGAGACATCCATGGAAATAAATAATGATTCAATATGCAAAACTAGTTTTCTAGTCCCAGAGAAAGGTAAGAGAGGCAAATGTCTGAAAGTGGCATTTGAGCATTCACATGAACGAGGGAAGGGAGAATTGGAATGACACGGTGAATTAAATATTCTAGAGGACTTAAGTGATAGGAATTATTTTATTTCTGAAATGTTTGCTCAAAAATACCAATTTATCAAGGATAATCTCTTTGTGGCATTTCAAGCACTTACGTATGCATCTTAGGTATCTGATGCCTAATACTGTGGAGAAAACGCTGATGTTTCTGATATTGTATTTTAGCTGGGTACGTGGAGAAGCCAGGAGAGTGAGTAGCCTGAGTGTGTTATAGGAAAGAATGAGTTTATTGCATATTTTTGAGAGTTGAATTGTATAATGGAATGCAATAACAAGTTACTGCCTCAAAGCAGCCCTTAGATGGAACAGACGGTAAGAACAAGAATAATTTAATGCATGGCATTAGCGAGTTGCATTAAAGTAGCTACTTCTCTGGTGTGTTCTCAGAAGTTTGTGGTGAACAAACTCGCTGGGAAATCATTCCAGCTTGCAGAATACAAACCTCATTGGTTTAATGGATAGGTTGGTTTAATGGATAGGAGGATAGGTTTCACTTCCCTGTTTTCTGCCTTTTAATGTAATTTAATTGAGCAGAGGGTGGTGGTTGGTGTTTTGTTTTTTTTTTCTTGAATGTGTGTGTTTGACAGCATATGCTGGAGTGCATTCCATGCTAGTAAAAAGCACCTGACTAACATCCTTCAAGCTGGCAACAAGCTAGCGCTTATTGTGGATGTGCTTGTAAGCCCTAGCGACATATCAGGATCCACTGTAACGTGACATATATAGCAGGGAAAAAAAATAATACCCTTGTGCCTTCAGTATTCACAACTGAAATAATTAATGGAATATCAGTAATGAGAGTGCCTGTTTCTCTGTTCTCACCTTCCAGTGCTCATCCCCAGAGCTATGTAAGTCCTTCCTCCTAAAACTGGCATTGTGGAATAAGGATAATGTAGTTGAAGCTCTGGACGTCATCCCGCCCAGCTCCTGCTCAGAGCAGTGTCAGCTGCATCAGGTCACTGAGGACCATGTTCGGTTGGGCTTTGAATATCTCCAAGGATGGAGAACCCACGGTTTCTCTGGGCAGCCTGCTCCAGCATTTGACTTTGTTCGCACTGAAAATTCTTTTCCTGGTAGGTAATTGCAGTTTCCTGTGTGGAAGTTTGACTTGTACCACTCTGTGGTCTGCTATGTGGTCCACTAAAAGACTGGCTACAGCCTCCCATTCATTGAAGACAGCAGGAAAACCTCAGTTTTGCCTGCGATTTTTAGGGCTTAATGAACCCAGTTTGTTGTCATTATTGTAGGCAGTAATGGGGAAGGAGGATGTAGTAGTTTGAGTTGTAGGCACCTGTGTTGGATCTGATGCTGCACGAGGTCATTTTGTGCAGATGAAGTTGTATTTGGGCACAGCAGCCTTGCTTCATGTCATGAACTTGTCAGCCTCAGTCACCACTTACTGGAAGGCTGGAACATCTGGAGATATGAGAAGCCCTGGAACTGAGCTCTTGAAAACCAGAAGTTGCGAAGGATTCCTGTGGCACTTTCTGCAGGAACAAGAGAGGAAAAGAAGGGATTAACAGTCATTGCTGGCATACTTAGAGCTAGCTCTTTCAGTAATGAATAATTACTAACTAAGCAGGGCTTTTAGTACAAGCTTCTTTCTTAACAGTTTAATGAATCCTCATTGTGCATTGTGGTGAGGATTCTTCTTTTCATTCTACACAATGAGGAAATTTTAGCTAAAAATCCAAATAGTTACTGCATTCTGCCTGTTGAAACTCCCCCCTGCTGTTCAAGCAGGTACTTTGTACATTGCCTCATGTCCTAGGCTGATGCTTGCTGATGAGGTAACCCCCGAACAGATGAGCAGTAATCTTGGCACACGGTTTGCAAAAACAACTTGGTTGTACAGATCTGCACTGTGTTAATTTGCCGGTTTATTATTATTTGAAAAGTAAGACATTTTCTGGAGTTAATTCCCTGCATACAGAGAAATGGCTGCCAGAGAACATAGTTATCTGCAGGACTAACTTACAAATTCTCCTCAGACAGTTCTGTTTGGTAATTTCTTCAAAATTTATTTTTCTTGTGGTGATTAAATGCAGTATACTTGTAAAGACATTTTTGAGTATGTTCCATCTTGCCAACTGATCCCTGTGGTCAGTCAAAGTGCTGCTATGGGACTGTCTGCTGTACAGCAGAAGGAAGGATGATTCCCAAGGGATGAAAACTTGGTTTCAGATGCCCAGAATCCCAGTTCCGGGAGCTGAGAGCAAAGAACCAGTCAGGACATTAGGTCTGGTCTAACTTGCTGCTGTTCTTACCAGTTAGAGAAGTAATTTCCTCTGTTGGTTAGAGTAATACTTTTTTTAACCCCTTAAAGGAAGGGTATAACCCCCTAAAACGAAGGGTTATAATCCCAGGTATGTATAACACTGCCGTATATCACTGTGCAATGAATCTTTTTTCTGTGTTGGGATAGGGAATAGATAACCTGTACAGTTAAAGCAGTAGAATTTTTTTTGCATGAACAAGGCCTCAGTTATTTAAAAAAAAAAAAAAATAAAAATTACAAAACCCAAACCACCACCGCCCCTATCCCACTCCTTAAAAGAGGGAGTTGTGGTTTAGGATGCATGAGACGAACTAAGAAATGTTTGCCCTGATCTCTCACCCTCTGAAACCAATGGCAAAATATTTTACTTTCTCCGGTTGCAAAAGCTGGAAAGAGATCAGCATCTTGAGCCGATGATAATGATGAGGAAGCCAAATCACCCTGGATCATAGGTCAAGGCTGGGAAGTAGTGTCAGGAGCTAGGCAGCATGTTACACAGACCTCTGGAAGCCAATACGTGTGGTAATATGCTTCTTGTTTCCTGCTCCAAGTCATTCTTCAAGCAGTGCTGAGCTCCTTCCATGTGAACCGCTGTGAACCTTTCACAGACAGCCGCAGCATCTCTACGTTGTATTGTCTTATGGGAAAGATTGTGCTTACTCCTACGCAAATGCTTTTTTTTTTTTATCATTTCAGGCAGGGGGGTGAAGAAGGAATAAGCTGTTTTCTTTGTTGATTTTGAGGATTTTGCTGGTACCAGCCTCTTATTTCATCTTGCCCATAGGTAGCTTGTGTATTTTCCAAGTGTCAGGATGGTAGCCCTCAAGCTGCTGAGTGCTAAGTGCATTTGATCAGTACCATTAGCAGCCCCAAGTAATTGATTATTGTCCATAGCTGAGTATTCAGAGCAAGCACACAGCCAATGGCAGTCACTTAATCTGTCATGCCTGCATGTTCTTGTCCTCCCGAGATCTATCAGCTGTGTAGCATCTGACCCCATCAGGAAAATCACTGGTGGCTGCTTCGTATTTACCATGTACCCATTATGTCACCTGTATTAACCACCCGAACTGGCTGCAGTGTACATGGGAGAAGGATGTATAGCAGGGATGACAGAGTTTGTAGATCTTATTTTAGTCTTCCTTTTCATGCAAATCTAAGCCTGGATTTTTGTGGGAAGAGGGGGTGGTCTTTAAATGTACACTGTTCAATTATTTTTCTGGTGTTAGTATTAATTGCAAGACTCAAAATAGGTTGATTAGAATAAGACCTCACAGAGGTGTTTATAATTCAGATTTTAGAGATGTGACTAATGAATAACAACCACAGCTAATCAGTTCTCAAAACTGATGGTAATGAGCAGAAAAGGGGGAGGAAGCCAACCTATATCTCTGCTAATGCATTTTTTCAGCACTGCAGTGGAGGGTGCCAAGATCTCTTAACAAGTGTTTGACTCGCGTGGAGTTCTTGATTTTTCACAGGTAAAGCCATTTTTCTTAAAGCAGTCCTTAAAGATTAATTTTAAATAACCAGTTGCCAGTTACAGCCTTTAAAGTCAGGGTAGTATTTAATTGTTAGAACTGTTTGGAGACTTGAGGTTTGTTATGGCATCTTTGAGCTTTTTATTTATAAGTTGGGTTCTTCTGCATTCAAAACAGCTACAAAAATGACAGCAGTGAACATTGGAGTCCTTTATTCACAGAACTGGCACTGCAGGGACATTGGCAGCGCATTTTTCTCTGTGTTTCCAATATTTTTGACCTTGGTCGAGGTCATTTCTTAAAGATGAGAGGATGTAGTAATTCTTTTGTTATAATCCGGTCAGTCATCTGCCTCTGTGCATGTGTGTGTTTAACTGTGTGGTGAATTTACTGTCCTGAATAGGAAAGAACTTGAAAATGTATCAGATGGTCCTGAACTGGAACCTCAGTCAGGAATGATCCTGATCCACACGGGAATCTCAAATCAGAGGCAGAAATCTTCATGTCAAGTCTCTCTGTTTGTCGTGTGCCAGAGCCTTGTAAGGAGAGAGACTATTTTCTACCAGCCCTTCAAGTCGTGCATTTTAGTTTGGGTTTTTTTGGACACTGAAGGACACATTTGTTATCAAAGTGTGTTCCCTGCAGTTGGACAAATAATTCCACTGAAGCTGGTGAGACTACTTGTGGGAAGAAGGCAAAAAAAGAAACTGGCCCTGGCTGCTGAGGTGCTTGTACGTGTTTCAGTGCACTCAGGGAGGCTCTGCAGATGCCTACTGCTTATTTAAAAAAAAAAAAAAAAAGAGAGAGAGATTTCAGGAACCCAGTCTTGTCATTTGACATACAGCTGAGCTGCCAGTTTGTACATTTTGTCTTTAAATAATACCACAGAACACAACTCAGTGTGGGCATGAGGATGAGGTTCCTCTTTCAGCAGTGAGCAGTGTGGTTTCTAAATAAAGCCAATGGTGGAAATTAGTTGTGCTTAATACTTCAAGTACTGGGGCAAAGAGTGCCCCAAGGCCAAGGTTATTCCAGTCACTTATGTCCAGCATGAGGCTTTGGTGAAGTGAGACAGACAGCTCTACATGGTTTTTACTCTTCACTGCGTGTTCCCCTGCTTACCACGTGCCAGCAGTGGTGTTCATGAGAGCTGGCTGAGGAGTGGATCCGCTGAAAACTGACCTCTTTTGGGGAGCGCAAGCTCGAATCGGGGAGCACTCTGGTGCAGTCAATCGTGCAACTATGTGAATGTTACTGCTGACATGGAGAAAGGAAGTGGAGAGTACACGTAAAGCAGACAGGTAACCCTCACCTGAGAAATAGGTCTAGTGTGGTGATGTGTGGGCATATGGGTGTTTATGTTCAAGAGAGACAGAGCAGTCATCTTAGAAAATTTTCTATGGGCAATGAAGTTTTGTGCTTCAGCAGCGTTTTAATAAATAATTTCTGTTCTTTGCAGAGAGTTGAGCCTTTTGTTGAACAAACAATACTAGGCAACTTTCTGTAAAGTCTCTCTGAAACATTTCATGTGCACAAGCATATGTAAGTTATCAGTCAGTGTATGAGAGATGCAGAATATTCTTAAGTCACGAGCGGTTTTGCAGAAGCCTACCGTTTTTCGATGGTTTTCTGAACGTAATAAAAACTGCAGCTTTTTTGGATCACACTAGCCACTGCAGCATCTCTGTCTGCCCAGTGTCAATGACTTGATTTGGCCCGTGAGTCCTGCAGGACAGTCCGTGACACCCAACGGAAATTGCACCAGTCTTACCAGACTTCTGAGTAACTTTTCCAGAGTTCTTTCAATCTCCGGTGTTATTACACTTTAGTAGGGTTCAGAGGCACTAGTACCGACTTACTGCATTGGTGCCAACTGCATTTTAACTCCCTTTGGGTGGGACTGCGCGTTCGTAATCCTTGCACGGCTTTACAGCTTGCAGTGGCAGCAGTGTGACTACGTGAGCATGGATCCAGCAGCGCTGGTTTCCTCACTGGCTGAAACGTTTCATGAGAAACAGGCTCATCACTCAAAAGGCTGTTGTGGGTCCATGTCACTTCAGTCCCTGTCAGTCCCTGGCCCAGCGCTTGCTACGAAGGCACGTGTGTGACCTTTGTTACTGGGACGTGAACGTCACGGCTTGTGAATTGTAGATAAAGGAAGGTAGATGTTGAGAGAGAGGAGGAAGAAGGGAGCCTTAAGCAGTTTTTCTTCCTTTGCTTCAGTGGCAGGGCTCTGAGGAAGAGAAGGCTTTTCTTCATTCTTTCAACCTCTCTTTTAATTTATTTGCTGCCATCCCTGGCAGAATAATCCTGCTGAACAGTTAAAAATCATATATTTTATATTGCAGCTGTGATCTTCGTGAGAACAGAGATCAGAGGGACAGAGCAAACTAGTGCAGGGAGCACCTTTATAAAAGCACAAGGTTTTCGTTTCTTACAGTGATGTGGATGCATGAGCGTTGTCTCAAAAAGGAGCAGTGCAGCCAGCGTTACCCTGTATGCAGGAGGGAGAGGGAGGAGAGATGGAGATGCAGATCATTAGTCTTTTATCTGCTCAGCAACCTTCTTCCTCTGCTAGGGCAGGCAGCTAGTACCAGCTGGGGAAGTCCCAGAGCCCCATCATTAGTGGGAGCAATCCCGGCAGGGCCACGGACAGCCCTCCTGCAGCCTTGCGTACGCTGGGGCACGGGGCTCCCAGGTCTGCAGCCCCCTTCAGCATCTCCACTATGGCTTGGCTCCTCCCGCACCTCCTCTTCCTCCGGCTTCTGGGTTGTGTGCCTGCATCTCCAGCCTGCGTGCTTCAGCTGTGTCCGAGCGCCTCTCTCTGAAAACATTTTTACGCTTGTATTTTATTTGGGTTTGCCTTCCCAGAAGTGTAACGCCTGTTCAGACTACTGTTGTTTTTTTTTTTTTTTAAATTGTCTGTTGTCAGGTGTCTGGGTCCTTCATATCAACCCAGGGGTCTTCCAAGAAAAAACAGTGTAATAAAGGTAGAGAAGATATTGGTTGACTTAATGCAAAGTAGTTCCAGTTAAAACTGTAGGAAATTAAACCAATGCAGAGTTTTGCACAGAATGTCTTGGCGTGTAACTCTAATATGGTCTATCAGCATGCGTTTGAATCCTCGCAATCACCACCTTCTTTTAAACCAAGAGAAGATGGGACAGGAAAGAGAAGGACGTTTTTAACATGTTTTTAACACGCTGCAGTTAAGCATTGAAACTTGTATCTTGGCACCCACGTAAGAGGCTGGATGTTTGTATGGTACATGTAAATGAGCAATAAATGGTGACATTAAAGACAGTTTATGTGCCTACAAATAGCTTTCAGCTTGAGTCTAGTAACAAAATAGAGCTCCTTTTATCTCAGGCTCATTCAAGGCCTGCGTAGTAAAGCCATGTTGGCAGCGGTGTGTCAGTCTGTAACATTTACTTGGCCTGCTAGTATTGTGTGAGAGGGGCTAAAATGCGTCTATATTGGCACTAAAGTGGGATAATCAATCGAGTTAAGGCAATTCACTAGAAACAGCATTTTTTCCCTAGTCTGAACAGTCCCGGGGGAGTTTTTCTGGAGTTCAGTGTCTGACACTATGCTCTTGAAACGAAGGCAGCGCAATCCTGCCTTATTTTTGCTCCTTTTCCGCGTGCGCGATGAAAGTAGGTTAAATTTGGCTGTGCCGGCTGGCCAAGTGAACTGGCTGCAAATGAAGCCGGGGTGCGGAGGGCTTCCCGGCGGCTGGGGCCGCCTTTGCCGAGCGGCGCAGGGGTGGAAGGCGGCCGCAGGGCAGCCGGCAGGTTCACGGCCAGCTGAAACGGGAGCCTGGGAGAGGGATCTGCAGGGCACGCTCCCGCTGGCGTGTCGCTTCTGTCTGGGGCATCGCTCTGGGCCGTGCTGTTAAAGCCAGAGCGTGTTTGTAGTCGTGCCAGCCAGGAAGCCCTTTTCTGGGGTTTGCATCTTGGTTTGAGGAAACGCTCCATAAGCTGCACTTTTAAAATAGTCCTTGGCTGGTGCCTGTGTTAGCTCTGCTGGCAGATGCTTTTGTGCGAGCGTGTGGATCTGGTTGTAGGGAATCTATTGCACACCGTGTTTAGGTGGTAGCTTTACTGTCTGCGTTCTTTTTTCTGTGCCAGTAGCAACAGAGAGACTTGTTCTGTGCTTAAATCCTCTTTATATTCTTTATTCTCTGAAGAAGCTGGATAAAACAATCTTGTGATGGTAGTTAACCACTGAAGCAGATTTTTATTTTGTCTAATTCGGTTTAGGTAGTGGGATAGGTACTCAGATGACAGGAGTGTAGAAATCCCTAAATTGAACAGATGGATTTTCTTTTTTAAATGAAAAACTGCATTTCAGATTCTAAAAGCATGTAGGCCTTTGGAATTTGACTACACCTGAGTTACAGCTGATATTAATGTGCATAACTGGGGGCAGAGGAAAGTCACGGCTCTCTGAAGCAGTAATTTACTCTGCTTTGGCTCTGAAAGAGTTTTATCTGTCTATAAACAGGAAAGCACAGAAAGCTGAGGAACCTTTCAGAAATATTTTTGTTCTACAGCATGACCAGGAAAGAAATTCCATTGTTAGGATGGATTTTGCTGGAAATGACAAATTCATTTATGTAAATTGTGAGCTCACCTTTTAAAGTTCCTGTTAAACGGTGTTGTACAGTGATCCCCATGAATTCCAAATGCACCCAGAAAATAGAGAAGGAAGAACACAGCCTCTTGTTTGTCTTTGATAGTGGTTCCCTTTTTCTTTTTTCGTTTTATTCCAGCAGAAGAGCAGATAAAATCAGGGCATACTAAGAAACGTTAGTGAGCTGACTGATACTATCCTTATTACCTGTCCTTGGAATAAGCTAGCTCTTCCTAAATGGGAAACATCAGTAGATTTAGTTGGGATTTAGGCCACTATGGCTGAGACAAAAACTTGGACTTTCATTTTTATGCAAAAAGGCAATTCTATATGAATATGAACAAATGCATTTAAATATGTTATATATTCCTGGCATTCTGAGCACCAAAACTACTACGGAAGATACTACCATTGCCAGAAGATTTATTTGTCAGCCTTTTAGTAGGACACTTATAATGAAAAATCTATTTGTTTCACTTGTCCGTCAAAACATGACTTGCCTTGAGTGGATGACTAAAATTTTGCAACTCTGCATTAAAGTAATGCAATTCCCGATGCAGCCCCAGCATCAGTCAGTTCCTGTCTTAATGTAACTGGTGCTGGGGGAGGTATCTTGTTTATGCTTTGGTTTATTGCTTTTAGCTGGCGTGAGTAGCAGAGAGACACCCGCAGTATCATGATTTACACAGTATTGCTCGCGTTAATCCCATTACTTTGCCAGATATTTTTCACGCATCTCTTCACCTCCCGCCCCTTGAACTACAACTTTCTTTGCCGTGAGTCACCCTGGAGCCTGGCGTAATGAGCAGGTGTGGCTGGCAGTGCAGATGCGCTCCCGGAGCTCCGTGCAACCGCCCGGGATAAATGTAAAGGAGGAGGGGACGGCTGCTCTGTGCGTGCACACGCAAGTGAAAGGGAGGGAGGGAAAGAGAAGGGCACGCATGATTTTCTGGCATGGAAATCCCTGAGAATAATGAGTATTATGGTCTGCTCTTGCTCCCAGTACAAAGGGGAGAAAAATACTGGGACCGCAGTCGCATGGGGCAGAATATTGTCAAGCTGGAGGAGTGGAGCTTCTGCTTCATGCCACCACCTGTGCCCAGAGTAACAGAAACTTAGGTCCCCACAGCACGGTCTTGGGTTTCAAAGAGAATTCGGGATGCGCTGGTTGGCAGCATCACACTTCCTTTTCCTCAGGCAACCTGCAGAAATCCTTTCAGACTTGCCTTCAGACTATAGTTACAACATTGCTCCAGCGTGCGCGGGGAGGGCTGCGCTCCGGGCAGCTTGGGTGCTGACAGTGAGGGAAATGTCACACAAAGGGCCATGCGATGAGTTTTCCTTCCTTGCACGTGCTCGGGCAGGGAAAGCAGAGAGCCCGCGTCTGCTATCCTCGTTGCAGGGCGAGTTGCCTTTCTGCCCACGGGGAGGTTGGTTGGCCTCTTTCCACAGAGATTTGCCTTTTGACTACCGTCTTTCTGAACCCCTTTATGGAATGAAAGGGGGGCGTTGGTTGACTGTAGAACACCAGCTAGGAGGGCAGGCCTGCTACCTTGCTCGGCTTTGCCGTAGCAGCCCTGACATGCTGAGAATGGTCTCTCTGCGTTATAGATCCTGGCTGTGCTGGGCACTTGGCAGGATGAGACCCCCCCTGCGTTATTGTGATCAGCTCAGGCCTGAAAGTGCTGAAGTCAGGCAGAGGGGAACTGGTAAACTACGGCAATGAGTAACTGGGCAAAGGATAGAAAGGATTTGTGGTGGGAAGCAATCGGTAACATTAAAAGCAAACAAACAAGTATCGTAATGTTTTGGATTGCTTTATGTTACGAGAAATTCCTTAGGCCAAGCAGCTCCATTTATATGTTCTCGTTGTAATTGCACAAACTGTGAGACTGTAATTTAAACAAAAACAAAACAAAAAGCTGGCGGGGGGGTTCCTTTACTTCTGTGGAAAGAGGGGTCAATTCTAAACTTCTGTTGCTTTGCAACAATACGTAGGGGCTTTGCAGTGCTGAGCCGCCTCGCCTGAATGTTAAATTATGGCACTTGTTTTACTCTTTATTTCTGTGTCTTGCGTGATGCAGTTTGTACCAGCAACATCTGAATGCTTTGGCTTACTTTGAAAGACTAGGAGAGTTAAGGGTCTTTCATGGAATAAAAGAAAATCCCCAAAATAGCCTTCTGTAATTTCTGAATTGTATTCTTAGCTGCATTAGCATATAGCTGGAGTTAATTCATTTGCATTAGCGAAAAAGTCAAAGTGAGAGCAGAATTAGGCCTGTTTGAAAATCAAGCCAGAATCATATCTGATGCAACTCAGTCTCAGCTTTGAATTAGAAGCCTGTCACATTGCTTGTGAACCCGGAGACGTGGATGTTTGACTCATCCCGAGCAGTAGCTGTGGGACATACCAAAGGAGGGGGTTGTCTGCAGCGTTGCACGGGGGTCCTTGTTTTTCCAGCCACCCCAGCAGTGGCCAGAACCAGGGCACAGGACTTGCCGAGGTGATTCGAGCAAGGCTGCGCTGTGTGGTGGCTCGGGGCAGAGACCCGTCCGCCCTGCCCTGCCACCGCACTGCCCTGCCAGCCAGCATCGCCGTCCGCTTCCAGAGCTCGTCTGGTCCCCCCAGGCTCGGGTGTTGCTTGCCTGTTGCCCCAGGTAGGCGCAGCTGTAGGTGTTTGAAGATGTAGGCTTGTGGTGTTGGGGGATGAAGGGGTGGTCAACAGCGCTCTGGGATCTGGGCACCTAACTCCCATGGATTTCAGAAGGAGCCGGGTAGATCCCATGGGCTTCAGAATGAAGCTTGCATAGGCGCTTTGGAAGTCCTGAGAGATGATATAGTGAGGTCTCCAGGGAGGAATTTTCCTGCTTATCACAATTATCTTTTGGCCGAAGCAGGAGGACTGATAACCCGTACAAACTTGTAGCAAAACTATAAATCTTTTCAGCTATGAACACGTATTATTTTTTGAAACTTTTGAGACCTTTGTCTCAACAAGACACTGAGCCTTATTTTTAAACATACTGCTCCTTAAATATATTTTCTGTTAAATGACTGGCTCTTTGTTTTCTTCTGTTTAAAAAAAAAAAACCAACAACAAACAAACAAGAAAAAGGAAGACAGACATGTTTCTAGGACCTTAAAGCATGTATTATTTTATATTTTATCATATCAGTCCTGACCTGAGTTCTTGTTAAACTTAATAGTTATAATCTTATAAATCCTTCCCCAGATGGGAACTTCTCCATGGCTGGTAATAAGTTTTGTTCTCCTCTATCCTTTTTGAAATGAGGTAACAAGTACTTGAGCTTGAGTGTGCATGATGGCTTTACTTTTTTTTTTTCTTTCCCTGTATTAACACATTCTCCCACCCTGTTGTCTTGTTTCTTTGCCACTTCTTTGTCCTTCTGTACGGAGCAGGTGTTTTCACTCAACTGCCTACAGCACAGCAGAAGAATTTTCCAGAGCAGTTGGAGTTAAGATAACATCCATCAGTGTGTACGAGGAAACTGCCACTTTTTATGTGCATTACCTTGCATTTGTCTACACTAAATTTCAGCTGATCAGGGAATATTTCCTCAACATCTTTGGAAATTATATAGTCATTGACTGAGAGGGAGAGAGAGGATAGAAATTAAATGGTCACAACATTTGCTGAATATTTACTAGCGGAGAGGGAGGGCTCCTTGGAAATGAGACCAGTTTCGCACAATCTCTTTTCTCTGTGCTGTTCTCTCTCTGTCTCTCTCCATATCAAGCAACAGGATTAGGGAAGGCATGAAAGAAATGTCCTTTAGTTCTCTTCATTTTGGGAAGGCATGGTAGTGTGAAGTTGGTGTTGCGGGAGTTGTGTGTGGGGACTGTTTCAGGGCTTCCATTTGCTTGGGGGAGGGAAGGTGGGTCCGGGTGCCTGGTCAGGGTGGGGTGGGGAAGATGAAGGGAGCCAGTGGCACACACTTGCCCCAAAAGTTGTGAGACCAGTAAAGGCAGAGCTCACAGCAGGCTTTTCAGCATGCAAGAAAGCTTCCCCAGTTAGGAGGCTGCCTCGTGTTCCTCATCCTTATGGATGGATTTCTCACTAAGACAAGATTTTGGGAAAACCTTTTCTTCCTTGAGAGAAAGGCAGGTGAAAATAGTACACAAGTTCTCAGTTGTAATGCAGAAAAATACATTGTTCCTTCCTGCAGACATGTGCTTGCCTTATGCGAGGGGAGACACTGCTCTATCACTCGATATAAAAGGTGGCCAGTGCAGGGGTATCCATCCGGGGCAAAGGCTGCGTTTGCTGCCACTGTGGACTTTTTGAATTGTGTTAAATAAAGAGAAGGGGGCCTGTAACCCCCATGGGGTTTGGTTGCTTCTAGTTGTGAACACCCAGTTTTGAAACTCTCAACCTGATTTTTATAAACAGAAAAGCACTGCCCAGAAATTTTAATCCAGTTTTTAATTGTTGTAGCCAAAATTCAGATCTATTTTCCTTCCCAAGCATCAGGAGCTTCACAGTTGTCACTAGTTTTTCCTCCCTATACCACAGTAGGTTTTGTTGAAATATTGACCAGGAAACTCTAGGGCATGTCAAAGTTCATCTTCTAAGAAGATTTATACATAGCCTTGTTGAAACTTCATTGATGTTGTGGATTGATGTAAGTAAGTACATGTGTATTTAGGATATATGTTTGTAAACTTTTGAGGCAGCTTGTGGCAAATGAAAACAGAATGTTTCAAATGTGTTTTTATCTTTAAAGACCAAACACACCAGCTTGACCCCTCTACAACTCCTGTTGCCATAGAAGCCCTGAACTCTGCATGCTAAAGTAGTCAGGGTGAACTGCTTTTGAGCACCACCTTTAGCTGAAGATTTGGCATATGAAGTGCAATTTATGTTGCGTGGACTACTTTTAAGCAAAACTCTTAAGCATTCTTCAAAGGAAGGTTCTCTTATTTCATACCGGCTGTTCCTGTGTTTGATGAGACACCAGAAGGTAGTAAAGCACACTTCTAAAAGCATCTTTCTCTCTTGAATGTGTGGTTTTGTTCATGCTCGTGCTTCTCCCAGCTCACCCATCTGCTTTGGGTCTTGTAAATGGCACACCTCACTTTGCAGGCAAGTAGTAACCATGGAAAACTGCCTGTGGCCACTGGCGAGGTCAGGACTACGCGTGCAGAGAGGAAGGCTGGAGGAGACCAGCTTGTCAGCCCCATGGACTTCAGCTGTGGCCTGGACTCTGGCACTGAGCTCCCAAGGCTTTGGGGCAACTTAAGCATCTTTAATATCTTTGTTTGTCAGAGAACCTGCTACCTCACCGTTTCACTGTGGCTTATATTGGGCTGAGTGAGCTTTGGAAAGCAGAGTAGTGATGGAAATGGTGCAGTGTCATGTTTTCATTGAGTACCTAGTCTGCTTTTCCTTTTTCCCTTCTGATTTATTATTTCTTCCCTTCCCCCCCTTTTCTTCTCCAACAGCACCCCCTCTCTCATGATGTACTACTGTGTTGTCTTGTTATCTTTCTAAAATGGTCTCTAAGCATATATGTCTAGGGATCTCTCTGCATGGTATTAAAATAGTTGGCTGCTTATAAAGTTACACGATCAAAGTTCCTGCCTATGGCCTGTTGCAAAATGGGTGTTCAGAATGCAGTGTCTCTTCATCAGGGAAAGATGAAACATGTTCACTGCTAGATTACTATTTAAAGAGAAATGGCTCAGGTACTATAATTGGAATACCCAAATCGTGGGCCGAGTTCCTCCTCCTGGGGTCTTCTTGCAACTTTGATATATAGACTTTGTCGGAAGGTTTTGAAGGCAGAAAGCCTGCCAGGAAGAACAGTAGCAGAAAACGGGGGGGGAAGATCAAGATATCAAAGGGGATAGTACTGACAGCGAAGTCTGCGGTGATGAGGCTCCCATGGATCTTTTCCTTTCTCCTTCCCAAGATTCAAGAGCTCTCTCCCCTCCCAATAGAAATCCGAAGAGGAAGCAGTGGGTATTAATACGTCCTGCTCATCAAGATGCAAGCAGCCCACCAGAGCCCAGGGAGGAGGGAAGAGAGAGGGAGGTGCAATTTACTTCTTTTCTTGCTGGCTTCAGTGAACTTGGCTCACCATGGGTCCATCTCTTGCTCTTGTAAAATACATCTGAATTTGGTAGCAGTATAAATGTGATGAATTTCTGGTCTGTGTTGGAGGGCACAGAGTAGTGCTGTCTTGCTCTTGGGCTTGCTCAGATACACATTTCATGTATCGCTTACCTACCACGCAGGGTGGTTATGAGGATTAATTAGTTAATGTTTGTACAGTACTTTGAAGATGTAATGCACTATTAGGCTCTAGTCTCTGCTTGATGCATGAGTAGAACACCCATTAATGCTAATGGAGGCTGCATGCATTTCTCAAGCAGAGAATACATAAATGCTAAATATAATTGTAATTATTATTGTATTTCACAATATTACTTGATCAGGCTTTTGTAATTTAGCTTAATTTTTTTTAATATATAACTTGCAGAAATAAAAAATGTTCTTAACTTTGAATCTTGCTTTCAAGAGCAAACTCCTTCAGCCTGAAATGAGCAATCATGCTTTGTTCCTTATGTTTCATTGTTTTCTTTTCCTCTTTGTATCTCATGTATCCTCTGACCAGAGGTAGATTTCTGTGTTCTGCAATTGGCAGAGGTATCTTGCTAGCTAAGGAAGCAAACTCACAACACCTAGCACAAATAGTATTTGATTACTGCTAATTACAGTGCTGTCACATAGACAGGGGGAAAGAACGACGGCTGGCTTTGTCAAATAGCAATGAAATAACCTGCTGTCTGTCTACTGACTTAATGGCTTTAATTGCCAGTGCATAATCAAGATCTGGTGAATTTGTTTGAACATATCAGCAGGCACCAAATATTTCAATTAAGATGAAGTTGTATAACTAGCATTGCTCTAGAGCAGAATTCTGGTAAATTCAGGTTTTTGAGGCTCATGAAAGGGTACTGTTGGCAAGAGCCAGCAAGCAAGCTGACAGCTGGGTGGTTTGGAGTTTTCTTCAGACTTTGAGTAACCTTCTCCTCTGATGCTACTGGACCCTTGTAGGTGGTTCCCTTTTATTTTCTTTCAGTCTGGTTTTTCTCAGGATGATGTCCTCCAGCAGTCCATGCACCGTAGGCTTTCTGCTGTGAACTCTTCCCCCCGGTCTGCCCCAGGCACAAGGTGTGAGCGAGGCCTGGGCTGCGGTGTGCCACCAAGGCAACTGCTTTGTCCCAGGGGAACGTCTGTCCCAAGCTCCAGAAGGAGCCTCGCTGCAGCAGCATAAGGTGCTAGGCAGTCTAATTGTCCTTGCAGGAAAGCTGTGGCCCAGCACACCAAAGGTGGTCTTTTTCTTCCATATAAATGAGAGAGCATTTTTTTTACCTTCCCCCCCATCCTCTTGCCAGAACAGTCTTTTTCAAGAAATCAGTCCCTTTCTATAGCCAGTGGATGTTACAAGAGTTTGAGATGAATGCTTGAATTATGTCCAGCTTTGAGAGCTGAATTTGTCCCAAACTATCTGAAGCTACTTTATTTACATCAAAGCCTCAATCAAAGATTTTTGCTCTGTCTTTGAAGGATCCTTCCTTCAGGGATTCACGCCCATTCAACCAGATCATTAGCAGCTTCTTAGGCACAGAAGAACAGGTCCTTGTGATAAAATCTGCAAGGCCATGACCCAGACTTGCCTTTGCTCTTTCATTAACCGCTCTGAAATGGGAATCTTGCACTTCTCTGAGGCTGCTGGATCCTGTAGACTACCTTCCCTGTCCTGTTCATATTTAGTCATGACATTTGAAAAGACCTACCTGTACCAAGTTATGCATATTTACCTCATCAGTTTTCATTTCGCTACTCTCTGAATTTTCCGTTTTGTTCATGTGGTTCCTATGGCTTGTTACATGACTGGCATTAGTCTGGATCGGTGGATGGATGTTCTTGGCACTAAGGGTTCTACCTCACTTTAAGTTGATCTTAGCTTTGGTGGTTATAATTCTTGCCTTGACATCAGGAGAAGTGACCTATACTTGTTTGTATATTGTTTTCGTTTAGCTTTACCCGCACACTGTTCAGTGAAGCTTTGCTTGACCCCAAGACAGAGCTATGACCTATCTCCTCCCTGCCCTCATGAGCCCTGTAATTTTAGGGATCGTGCTCAGCAGGCATGAGCTTGAAAGCTGGCATGCAGAAAATTGCAAGTTCTTTCTGTTTGTTCTGAAGGACCTTTAGAAAGTTGTACCCACCCCCTGCTTAGTTCTGGCAAAGATGGAGTCATTCGTGCGTGTTTAGTGGGAGCTGTCAGCGCTCTACAGCTCTCCAGATCAGACCTGGAGTCTGAGAGCTAAAAACAACCCCAAAATGCAGAGATGATGTATGACAGACAGATTTACATTTGCAGAAAGGCAGAAAATTAAGCTAGAGTTTTCTTCCTCCAATTTTTTTTAAGTCTAAGAGGAGAAGCCTAGACCCCTAAACACTCTGGTACCAGTTTTGCTTCTTTTGGATGCATGTGTGTACGTGTACCAATGAGTTTTCAGTCTTTTAATGAGTTCTATATATGGATATTTTAAAGGTACAGATAAGCTGATATTGTAATAATAGAGTAAGGCAGAGATGCTGGGCAAGGTCAGTGGGCTTGCATATTGATGAAGCCAAAGAGTGGGAGGAATGAGGAGGGCTTGTGAGAGTACATTCTTTGTGCTTGCTACCCCTGAATCTAAATTTAGCTGAATTCAGGAAACTTGAATCACAAAGGAATCTGCACCTTTTTTTTTTAATCAGATTTTCCTTAAATTTCTTATTTTTCCTTTTTTCCCCCCCAGCTACTTGATTTTATTGCCCAACTGAAATAACTTAGGTATTAGTCACACAGTTGTATTAGTCTTAGTGATACCACAGAGAACTAAATTGCATACTGTGGTTATGGACTTTCCATCTCTACCAGTGCAGGAGATACTGGGACAGCAGCTGCCAAACCATTACATGTAAAAGCCACCACTTTGAACAGGGAACAGTCAGTGTTCCCTATTTCTTAAGGGGAAAAATAACAGAAGAAAACAGAGGTTTTAAACTTTGTTCTTTTGCTAGTATGCTTTTCATTTTCTAGGTCTTACTAGCTTTGTCACATATAGGTAGCCTGATAAGACTTCACGTTATGAAGTTCATCTCCATTCTCCACTAGGTAAATATCTACCCTTTGGAGGATGCTGTTTCTGTTGTTCTCCATTTCACTGGTTGACGGTAGGCATGGGTATTCTTAAAAGTACAGGCCAGATGCTTGGAAAGGGTAAATCAGCATAGCAAAGCAGCTGCTTCCACTTAAGCCACCTGAGGACTCCCTTTTTATCTTCTTTATCTACCCTTTGCGCATTTTGTAGCTCCAAGCAAACTTTGCTAATATCGTTATTGGCAATTATATCTTCATTAGTTTCTGTCTTGCCCATCATTTCTCCAGCATTCCCGTCTTGTTTACTTCTGCTCAAGAGCTGTGAGCTTTGGTAATTTTCCAAGTTGTCATCTCACACTTCCAAAATCACCAGATTTCTTTCATTTGCGAAAGTACAGTCTTTGAAGTGTCTTGTACTTCCTGGCAAGGAGGTTACATCCAGCTTTTTTAAAAACTTAGAACTCCTGTTTCCTTCTATTTCCCCAGTAAGAATTACTGCAAGGTGTGTGTCTTCAGGAGCTCTGCTAGGTAGAGGTGTAGTTAAAAGTTCTGCTCTCAATCTGTGTCCTCTTTAATATTAATGAGGTGTAGGGATTGCTTGGATAGCAGATGTGTGAAATCCTGAAGGTTTTTACGTTGCCTTTTAAATTCAGTCAAAGATAATACTCCTGAAATGCTTCTACCATAAAGACTTGGTGGGGGTGTGTGTGCATCGGTGGTGAGAGAGCTTGCAACAAGTGATGTGGAACAGAGCAGTGTTCGGTGCTGAGGTCAGATCCTTCACTATTCACTTTAGTATTTTGATTATTTTTGTAATTCTAGTTTTATTTTTGCTGATAAAATGTTTAGTTGGATGCCCTTCCATAGAAAACTTAGTAATTTTCCTATGTAGTTAATATTCAGATATAAAAAAAACTATTACAGTTTAAATGATGAATAGATGCTAATTTATACATATATACTTATACTCAGAATGCCTAATTAATTATCTTCTGTGTCAGTCACGGATATGCAAATGATTATATTTTGCAACTCTTATCATAATTGTGTTGCCCCGTCTGGCTTTAGTTTGGGGGGAATGTTTTTACTGCTGTTTAGGAAGGGATACAAAAGCGACTGAGGAACAAAACAACCCACAGTTAGTTAATCTCACCACTGCAGCTGATGTGGCATTTTGATTGTGCTTTTAGTTTTAGAAGTTGAAATGGGAACCGCAGCAGTAAAGAACGTAACTGCTTTCTAGCTATGCTGATCAATCAAAACCAGGTAGATCCTGGTTGTTTTTTCCAAGTGCCACCAGCAGATGTGCAAAGGAAAATGCCGGATCTCCCCATGATCTTTAGTGAAAGGACCTCAGGTTTAGCGTTATGAGCCACTTTTGACAGACTAGACACAAATGTCCACCTGACTGCAAGGGTACGTGATGTACACGGGCTGTGTTGGCTTGCGCTGGTGGGTGCTGGGAGCTCTGTCAACCAAGCGCCAGGTTGTCCTGGTTCCTGTGCTGGAGCTTTACAAGCTCATTATCGTCACGGTGGGTGAACTCTCTTCCCACGAAGACAACCAGCATAAGCCTCTGCTGCTAGGTAGAGGCAAATTTCAGATTCTGTAAAGAAAGATGGGTATTTGCATCACGTCTGAGGTGTCAAAGGGAAGAGGAGCGGTTCCTCCAGAGGCGCCTTTGGAGCAGGAGCCAAGTTAGAGGATCCGAGTAGTTCTCTGGAAAGCTCACCTATCCCTGTCCGCTATATTGGGAGCTCTATTCACTGTACCTTGCTGCACCAGTGCCTGAAGTTGTGTTGGGAGCTCATCGTAAAGCTATAATTTCTCATCTTTTTTTCTCTTTAAAAAATGCCTGCATGCATTTCAAAGTAAAATATTCATAATGTATTTTATTAGGGCTTGTGGGTACATTTTGCTACATAAATAATTCTACCTTCCATAATTACAGAGAACGTTAATAAAAATTATGATTTTCAGCTGTGATATGTACTTGCATTGAAGTTAGCCCAAATTTGCAATTCTTGGGATTTGGACAAAAGAAAATGGACAGGGTCAGTTATTTTTTATGGCTGTGTTGCTGGTATCTTGGACTGAAAACAGCTGGGGGGCGGGGGGGGGGGAGCGGGAATCTAAACTTGACAAATTTCATGCAATTACAGGCTTTGAAAAACATATTTTAATAACTTAATTAATGGAATCCCATTTCTAACCCTGCAGCACTTCTGTCAGGGTGCTGTATGGGCCGAGGGTTTCCTCGGGCTGGGGGCAGCAGGAGCTCCCCATGGGGGTCTGTCAGGGCACAGCCGGGCTGTGGGGACTTGGTGTCTGCAAGGAGAAGCAGCTCAAAACTGGGCTGGGTGAGCCAAGCTCAATCCCAGCTGCTCGAGTCCGGTCTCCGTGGGGTGGCTGCATGCGCCTCGTTTCACTCTGAGTCTGGCATTTGTACGCAGATGGTGGCGGCTGTGCACAGCCCAGGAAAAGACTTGGGCTGAATGTCACTCCAGGAAACTAAGATCTTGCCTCCAGTCGGGAGAGTTCACGGCTCTGCTCTTAGCACAGCTCTTAAATCACCGCTGGGATTTGCAAGGAGTTCACAGCAGCATAACTATCAAATCATGGCTCTGAATTGATCCTGTAGGCTGGGACGTCGGACCCTGGCCGGGGAAGCTATTGATTCTTGACAAACAGCCTTGCAGGACAGGGAGGCGGTGTGATCGATACTGTTGTGCTCTTTCCTCGCTCATACAAGTTACGACCATCACGACACAGGCATCCAGCAGCTCCGTGACATCAAATGCTTCATCATAGCTGGATGTGTAATTCAGCTCTCTGCACAGGGAGGCACACGCAGTGGTGAACTTTGGATGAGAACCCCCCAGTCGGTGAACACGGGAGAGATGGAGTGCTCTCTGAAAGCACCACCGTACAGAGGAATGCGCTGCCTTTGTTGTCCTCTTCCTTACTCTTTTTTTTTTCTTCTGCAAAGGGCTGGATCTCTCTTGCAAAAATGCTGACGCTTAAGTGTTCGTTGCCATTATTTATAGATTAAATCTGTAATTGGTTGCAGCTCTTTAGAGACACATTCAGGTGCCAATGCTTTTTCAGTGCTTGTTATTTGGATGGTATGTGGTATGTGCGTTAATCTTGGATATAGGGACCCCAGGACTTTTTGTTCTAATGTATATGTGCCTATTAGCATTGGAAATACTACCCAAATAAGGAAAATCGGGGAAGTTTGTTTAATTCCGAGCAAGGTGTCGAAGTATGATCAACAGCTTGTTTTGTAGGTTTTCTTTGAATTTGTGGTACTTAGCATCTGCCACCTGTACTATAACTGAAATGTAAAAAGAGAGAAATTATAAACTTCAGGGGAAATGGAAACTTCTGCTACATGGACAGATTTCATGTGTAGTGTTACAAGTTACTACAGTAAAGCTTTTCCACAGAGATGGGCTTTTTCCAATGGAGTGGTAAGAAAATCTTCATGTGGTTCTTTCCATTCTCTAAAGAAATGGCTCCGTATCAGCTTGGGAGTTACAGGAAACAAGGGCCGTGTGGCTTTGTTCTGCTTGTTCCAGCGGCTTATTCTAGATAGAAGGGCAACCCAGAGAGGAGGGCTTGACAAGTTTTGCTTGTGGAACTCAGAGCAAGTTGTTATTACGTAATCTCAGGTTAAGATGTGCTTTTTATGCCTGTCCTGGTTCATTAATATTTTTGCTTTTGCACAGTTTCAAAATTCAGGTATAGATATTTAAAATCTGCACGTGTTAGTTTACGTTGCTGTACCTTAAAGGCATGGCAAGCTGGAGACCTAAACTTTGTAGTGATTTTTCTAAAGTCTCTATTAATCATTCCCAGGATGTTTTCAGGCACTGCAGTGTTCATCTAGCTTTTCAATTGCAGCTCAGAAATAAGCAAATACAAACCAAAAATTGCTCTTGGAGTTAAACTGCGGAGGAGAAGTCCACGAAGCTGCTGGAAACACAACCCAGGCACCCCGAATGAGCCAATAGCGGGGAAAGAAATATAACACTTGTAGTGTGAAAGGCGCTCTCCTTCGCTCTTTGCATGCGTCAGCCACAAAAATAGCAACATCGAGAACAAAGCTCTATTGGTTAATGAAAAAGGAGGAAAAAGGTGAGGCTGCTCCAAGTTGTGCTAATCACGTTCTTTCCGGTGATAGCCGAGTTACCTTGGTAGTTATTGCTGCAGAAGTGCAAAGTTTGAGTCTGCACCTCCTGACATTTCTACTTCTGTTTCTTCTCTTTGCCTGCTTGCATTGGCTTTGTGGTCACTTTTAGCCATGTCAGCACATTGAAAATTGCTGACAGTAAACACCGAAGGCATGCATGGATGCTACTGAAAAAAACCACAAGGAAAACAGCCTTGGGTAAATGGTGGATTTGCTCACTGTTACATGTTCACAGCTTCCAGGCGCAGTCTGGAGCCTCTTACAAAATACAGACTCTGAAAATTTTTTATTTTTTTTAAAGGGGATACAGGCTACGACACTACTCACTTTTCCATGAGTTTTGGTATGTGCAGTTGGAGAGAGGTTTGTTGTGCATCATACTGTATATAACAGGAGAAGTATTAAGACTTCCAAGCAGAGCAGCTGCCATAGGCATGCGGGATCCAGGGTCTTGGGTCAGATAACTCGGCCATCCCTGCGACAGCATGGGGATCAGAAGGACTCACAGGTCCGATGTTCTGTGTCATCATTGTCATGCCCACCTTTAGGATGGTGAACAATGTAGAAACTGTACGGTCCACTGATCAGTATTAAATGTGCTGGAGCAGGCTTGTGTTCTACGCAGTTTAAGTGCTGGGCAGGAAAGGGCAGAAAAAGAGAGTGTTGGGCTCATCTGGGGCAGCATAGGCTGGGGAACAAGGCTTTTCTGCTAAGTACCCGAGTGTATCGGCACTTGCTAGTATCACCAGGGTATCCCCATGTTCCTGCTGCTTTCTGTAGGTTCAGCGTGGCCCAGTTAGCAAGCGGGAGTGGAGCTGAGGAGCTGGGTTCTGCTTCTACCAAACTTGCATAGGTGCTGCACCAGGCAATGAAATTGGATACAAGCCCCAGAGCCCAGCTTTGAGCTGCATGTTGCCAGCGGCCAGGCTCAGTTTACAGAGTGCAGGGAGGGGACAGGCTGGACTCAATCAAAAATGGATTTTGCTGGGAGCCTGTTGCTATTTTTATAGTTTACCCTGCTGCTTTGGAGCCATTGCAGCTGTCTGAAGCGGTTGTAGCGCACACCTTGGGGGAAATGCTTGTCCTGCCCGGTGCTGTGCCACCTCAGAGCCAAGTCCACCTCTCTCTCCAGAGGCTCTTGCCGGGAGCCAGGCCACTTACCCTCCCAAGAGAGGCTCTTGCAACGTGGGCACTGCAATGGAGAGTGACCCAGGGGCTTCCTTCCTCTTCTCTTTCCACTGCAAAGGTGGTACAGGACGCAGATGATGCCTGCAACCTGAATCAGAAACACAAAGATCAAACACAGGCCAGAATCTCATTCCTCTGGAGTTACAGGGCAATATCTTTGTGGAAATTATTAATTATTCTGCCTTCAGGTGATGCAGTTAGGATCAGGATTGGGACCTGATCTATTTTAAGAATATCTATTTAAGAACATGGTTTCCAAACTCAGTTTAAACTTGGTGTGGTCTCATTCATGCCAGCCAGCCAAGCTGCATTTTAGTATGAGCTAGTCTGAGCTGGCTTAGATCTCTGCTTTAGACTGAATGAAACAAAGACAACCCAAAGCTCATGGAGCCTTTACTGCCTTGCCAGCTCAAGGTAACGTGCCATGAGAAACAGCTGCTGAAAGATGGGGGAAGAGATCGATGTTAGGGGAAAAGTCAAGGGATTTGTCTACCCTTTTGTGTTCTGTATGTGCTGCTGCCTGCTCAAACCGTTGGGCCTGGCAGAGGCTGCATCTTCTTGCCTGCGTGTAGCGCCTGCCCTGCACCAAGTGCTGTGTAGGCAGTAAATAAACAAACCAAAATTATTTGTTTCTTGACACTAGAGATTACATTGAATCCCTGCTGTAAAGCTCCCTGCATTAGAACCCAAAATATTTTTTAAAGAATTCCTAAGAGGGTGCTGGCATATAATGACTAATTTTGTAAATCTTGCATTAAAAAGGGGGTTGTACATTGGAGAGACTTCTGCTATATTTAGAAGAAAACTTCATGCTCCCGCTGTCAGGATGTAAGCTTAATTACAGCATGCTGCAAACTTTGCTTTTGTGAAGGATATTTTTCTGCCCTGCTTGCTTCAAAAAGCACAGTTTTGCTGCTATTTTTATGATGCTTTTGTAACAGCAGCGGGAGTTGAAATGGGTTCGGTGAAACTCGAGAAGGATTCTCTGACAAAACCAGTGATAGTAGTTGTGCGGTTCCCAGCTCTAACTTCTCACCAGCTGAAATGAATCAATGTCAGGAGGAAGGCATAGCTGGTTGCTGTTCCTTTTTTTTTTTCTCTCCTTTCTCCCCCCCCCACCCCCCCCTTGTAACTTGCAATTCACTTTTCTCTTATACCCCAAATTATCTATTCCAATTTTAATATGGATCTGCTTTTGCCACTGTGTTTATGATCAGGGCTAACTGCTAGGGGATTGCAATAGAAAAATAAAGCTGGTAAGTTAGCAAGTTTTACATCTGAAACCAATGAAAAAGTACACCATTCAGCCTCCCTGCCTTAAGAGGTAACTGCTAGCTCCTCACAATAATTGCTAAGCTGTAAGGAGGCTTTTGTCCTTATGGAATCAGGACGTGGTTTGCACGCTCTGCTGGCACGCTCTGCTCCAGGGAATAGCAGAGCTGTTGCACCTGAGGTGTGGTGGCAGAGAGCTTGTGATGTCTGTGTGCTGTACCTGAACAGCAAAGGATCCTAAAGCTGCAGAGGACAATGTTTAGAAATCAGGAAAGGTGGAAGATTTGGGGGGAATTGGGGGCTAGGTGGTATGTGTTTGTTTTTTCTTAAAGCCTCTTTCCCTCATTCGGCGGAGTTATTGTCTGTCTCCTTGCACTGTGTGTGCATACAAGGTAACTTGTGGTGGGAATCGTGTGTAGGGAAAGAGTTTTAGTTTAAGCAGCATAAAAAAACCCTTGTCCCCTCTCCAAACTGTGCTATGTGGAGGGATACACATTTCTTATTCAGGTGGTACGACTTGCATATCCTGAATGTTGCTGAGGATTACAGTCTAAATTACATCCATAGCTGTGAAGGACAGCTGGTACCTTTCAGAAAGTTCTCAAGTGCAATGCAGGACTGAGTTCCCGTTAAAGTTACTCTGAGAAAACTGCATTGCTGTAAACACTTGGCTGCAGGAGACGGTTTCAGTGTTTTGCACCAACCAGATGTTGGCAGGTCACTAAGTCCTGAAGACCTGAGCCTCTGTGTAGTTAGCTGACTGAAATCCTCAAGCCTAGAGTACCCACAGAGGTTACACAAGATAGAAATGTTACCTCCAGAAAGCACCCCGCTTGATTTCAAGGGTCACTTCATACTGAAGCAGCCAGACACGCGGAAGCTGAGCACACGAACCTCGTAGAAGCAGAGGTGTGGGGAGGCTCGTGGTTGTGCGCGGAAGGCCAGATTTCAGAGGGATGTCTTTGAAACTAAAGAAGAGGAGCGCACACGTTTCTCCTGCTAGCACGCTAGGCTGGCATTTGAGGCAGGAAGAGGGAAATTCCTAGGCAGTACTGCGGAGGATACTGCGCCAGGGTGCTGGGCGGACAGGCAGCAAGGAGCGTTTTGCTGTGCAGAGGTGCAGTTTCATGGGGAACCGGGAGAGGATCTGTGCTGGGGAGAGTAAAGCAGAGCCAACGTGTGCTTTGCTGTCTGGTCAGACAAAGGAATTTCAAAGTCCAGATTTAGTCTGCACCCAGGAAAAGATTCCTTAAAGAAACAAAGTAATTCAAAGTGGACATCATCTTTTTTTTTTGTTTGGTTTTTAATATTGATTGGAGCGGTCATAAAATGAGGAAAAAAACTCACTTCTTTTAAAGGTAGTGGAGGAGTTTTCTGCAAAATATTTAATTTGTCAACATGTTACACTGAATAGTAAATATGACATAAGTTGCTGGAAGAAACATTATTTTCACTTTTGCAAATAGCAATGTAAATGTTAAATTTGCTTCTATTTCCCCCCCTTGGTTTTTAAAAGGAAAATAAAATAATTGGCCAGATGTCTTTGAGATTTGATGATAGATTACACAGAACAGAAGCTTGACACCTGGTAAAAATTCTCCTTTCTGCAAAGCTTTTATAATGTAATAATATAAATTCATGTATCTAAGGTAAACTGTTTCACTACCCCCATGGGACTCACACAAATTTTGCCTATTAGCATGGTGCAAGGATTCTATTGAGACTGCTCACCTGATGAGCAGAAATCTGCACAAGTGGCATTTGCAAAATCCCAACAGAGAAGGAGACTCTAGTTGGAAATAATAATAATTGAAAACATTTTTAATTTAGACAGGACTATGCTCAAAGACATTCCAGCATCTATCTAGAAAATTACTGGTACAATAATAAACAACCCTGATGGCTGGGTGTGGGTAAAATAATTCAAGAACATGAGGTGGTATTTTGCCTATGTGCTGTGTTTCTTGGCTTTGTTTTAACAGTATCATGGCAGCTCTCCCCTGAGAAGGGTGCTCATTTCCTATAGAAGGGATGAAAAGCTCCCTCATTTTCTGAAACACTGCAGGTCCCTCTGTTTCCAGAAACTTGCTTAAGTAACACTGCTATCCGAGTGTTGAACAGATAAACCTCACTTGTCCCTGCTCTCCCTGGGATTTTTGGACTGATGGCTCAAACAGTGCTTCTCACAATGAAGAAAAGAATTTGTTGAGCTGAATTTATTAATTTATTAATTAATTATGGGGCAAATATTGACGTACCTATTCTAAGACAATGTAAAACCAGAGCCAACACCTCTATAATTCTGTTTTTGCTTTATTGACAGTGTGCCAGAACAAAAGTGGCATCATCTGAGAAAGTATAATGAATATTTTGCCTAGAATAACTTTGGTGTGTTTACGTTTCTTTAAACATAATCTAAGACATTAAAAAGAAAAAAAAACTTTGTCAGTGAGATCTAAGCATTAGTCTCCAGACAATTCTTGCTGCAATTAAGAATTACATAACAATCTGATTGTTGAGTCAAAATAATAAACTAGTTAAGGATTAATAGAATATTTGGCTAGGAAAAAAGGAGACTGAGTGTCTTGTCTTTCTGTGGGCTGCATAGAGAAAAGCTCTTCCACAGAGGACCAAAGCTTTTGGAAGAGAAGGGACTGAAATGGATGATTTAATATACCTTCATAGCAGAAATGTTTTGACTAATACCTTGCCCGGGACATTAAGTAAATGGCAAAGCAGAGAATTTCTTTGCTAAATGCGGTTCTATTTGCGTGAAGGTACTTCCTTTATGAATCGGGCTCGTTGACGCCGAGAAATATTGACTTACTGAGGGGAAGTGAGCAGAGAGTTTCATAAGCAGAACATTTTTACCTGCTGTTGGTCTCTATCTCTTCTCTGCCCTTTAAAGGCTTCTGTAGCATCTTTGCATAAGAGGTAGTTTTAAGTGAGAATGGTCTGATTTTTTTTTTCTTGAAAGAAATAAAATCTCTTTACTCGTAGTCCCAGTATCAGTGTGCTGCTTCAAGGAGAGCTGTATTAATGCTATTAATTGTCTCTTTAATGTATTGCTACTTCATTGCAAAGTTACTGCTGGCACCTCAGAGCCTGGTCTGGCAGGAATGGCCAAGTGGAAAATAGGCACCTTGAGACCTTCTGTCCTCTGGCTCCCTGGAGAAGCGTAGGTGTGTGGAAAGGAGGAGCAGGGAAGCACCAGAGAGATCAATGGTCCATCCGCTTCCTTCCTCCTGTAAGTGGTATTGCTGGAAACTTCACTCTGCTTAGGGTGTAAGTCTTTCTATCAGAGACCAAAATCATGATAACTGCGAGTTGAAAGTCACTTCTATAGTCTTCTCCCCAGACCCTAAAGCAGTAACAGCACGGCTCTGGTTTCACAACACACCCAGGATGGACCTCAGGAGGCAGAGAGGCATGGAAGGTCAAGAGCCACCTGCAGTATGTTTATCAGACCCAAAGTTTGATTTGGCACATTAGATCAGGTAAATATTTAGTAGGCACAGGCTGTGTGACCTGTAAACGTGAAGGAGTATATGATATATGACAGGGTAAGCCACCACTACCTGGCCAAAGGCTCAGCATATGCAAGCACGGCAGCACAGGGCATTCACCCCTCCAGTTCGGGGCACTACTTCCTTGGCAACACCCCAGCTGCAGAAGAGCCTAGCCTTGCAAACTAAGTTGAGGAGAGAAGAAAAGGACATTCTCCTTTCTCCCCCTTCTTAAAATCAGCGCCGGGTGATGTTTCTGTTGTTTCTGACACGTTTCAGAAATAAACATCAATAGGAGCTAGAGAAGCAGAGCTAGCACCAGCACAGTCTTTGTGTACTTTTGCTCCACGGGGTTTCCTCTTCCCTCCTGTTAGTTATTCTTCTGAGGAGACTTTTCTGACTAAGACAATAGCAGGCTCCTCTGCTACTGGCTCTCTTTGTGTCAGCCCACCAGCAGGGAATGCTTTGGAAGCCAGAATGAAGATAAAGTCCCGGAAGACCAAGTAATCAAAAATGAGGCAGAGTGGGGGGGGGCGGGGGCTACCCACAAAGTACAACTTGAGTTTTCTCTGATTTTGTGGCATTCACAGCTGGGTTGTGGTCACGGCTGACACAAGACAACTGGTTCCTGGTGGATCTGAGTCTTCACCACTGTGTGTTACTTGCAAAATCTGCCAACATCCTGAGGTCGTTCTAGCCAGCAGCGAGAGGGTAGGCAGGAGCTGCTGTAAGTGTTAGTTGCCAAAATCAGGCAGCCCAAAAGGCTGCCTTGCTTGGCCTACCCATGGTGTCTGTCTTGGTTTTAATTTGCAGCTGTAACCCAGGTAGGGGATTTATGTGAGGTGTAGATCAGAATATAGAATTATATTCAACACAGGAATATTTCAGTTCTGGGGAGTTCTGGTTTGGAGCGATCACTTGTTCAAATTGCAAAAAAATAATCCCTCAACTTTTATTGGAAGGGCTTCCAGGGAAAGGCCTTGAACAGATTTATACTGTTTCTTTCAATCTGTACAACACTGCTGCTGCTAGAGTCTGTGTGCTTGCTTCCAAAGGAGACTGGCAGACAACACAACACACATATACAATGCAAAACTTGTCTCTTCCATAGGCAGAACTATCAACCTGGCTACTAATATAGAAGTGCCAAGAGGAGCATATTTGTCTGGATTTTTTTTTTTTTCTTTCTTGAAGCTTTCTGGAATATCTCCTTGTGCAGAACAGATGCAAGGCAAAAGTACAGCCGAACAGATGCAAATCAGATAACTAGCAGAGATCTGAAATGCACAGCGAACTTTCTCACACGTCCATATGCTTCACCACACTGAGGGAGAAGGGAGGAGGCTGTTATGAGCAAAGAGGTATATGATGGTGTATCCTATATAAAGAGAGCACCCCAGCAGCATGTCCGTGGAAGCGTAAGCTGGAGTTCTCTGGGGCACAGAGGGGCCCGAGTGACTTGGGCTTGGGTATCTGTGTCAAAGCTGGGTGAGGTTTCCTGTGAGCATCAGTTGTCTGTGAATAGCACGGCTGCTGAAAAATGGTTTTGAGATCCGAGTTCCAGGCTGGCACCTGAGCTTTGATCCCTAACAAGTTACCGTTGCCTGTTAACAGAATCGCATAACTCCGAGCAGTTGAGCACTATTGGTACCACGTTCAACGTTAATAACCATTTCTCTGATCATCTAAACGTGCAATAGAGAAAAGAGAAAGTATGTGCTACTACATGACCTTAAATCTACATTGTAGGATTGATAAATCCTAGTGTCTCAGGACAAAGAGGACAGTTGTTCCATTTAGCTGGTATAAAAGCCCTGCTCAAACACAGTCCTTTTCACAACTGTCAGTGCTCAAGATGCCAGGAGTATGCTGAAAATTGTGATTTGTTTGCCCTGCTGATGTGGGCACCAAGCAAAACCACCTTGCAGGCCAGATCCAGGCCTTGTGCCACAGATTAGCCAGCCCCAGTCCTTAGCACCGGTGCGAGTGAAACGCTTTGGGTCTGTGACCTGCACGGTGTGTGGGACGTGCCGGGATCCATTTTGGAGCCGAGGCTGAGGAGAAGCGAAGGCCTGGTGGTTTGAAATGGCTGACAGAGCTGTCCCAGAGGCACCTGATGGCCTTGTCAGTCAGGCCCTGAACTAACTTCCAAGAGATTTCAGTGGGGTGTTTTAAGGTAAATCTAGCACAGTTTTCAGTTTGTTTTAAACATCATACTATGAGTTTAGGGGATGGTTGATGTGCAGCACCACAGGTTCCAGTGTGGGACACAGCAAATGACCGAAAGTGGGAATGTTTCCAGCTGTTTGAAACCGGACTAGCCTCCATTGTGTGTCAGTGTCCTGAAGCCCCTCAGTCCCTTGTGTGCTTTCCAAATTCTGCCCTCTGAGCCACAACGGGGAGTTCAGCAAAGTGCTTTCCCATATGCACAGCATCCAATTTGCCTCCATTCTTCAGGCTTCTTAAAGAGACCAACCAAAAACAAATGTAGTCAGCAGCTTCTGATGTAGGTTTATTAATTTTTGGGCATATAAGAACATTCCCATTAGATACCTTATTTGAAATAAAGTGCAACTAATGACTGTTTTGTCATTTTTGTGCACCATTATGTGGTAGACTTGTGTAGTTAGTGATGGTAAATGCCAGTCTAACATTGCCAATTTCAAGGCAATGACTATGGATGTGAACTGGCAGGAACAGAAACCATTTCCAAAAATGTCAATTTTGGGGTACCTCTGTGTACAAAGATGCCTGATGTTTAAAGATACTTGGCATTTTTCAAAACCTGACTCCTTTATAGGTGTAATTGAGGTACCCTTAGTATTTGAACTGTTCTGGAAATGAAAAGATAGGTGGTTAGGGGTGTGTGTGTGGGTTTCTCTCTCTCTCCTGTTTCTGTAACTGATGACCTGAAATTTCCCCCCTGGACCCCCCTGCCCTGACCAGTAACTGTGTCTTCTGTGGTGGAACCTGTACTTCAGGGCCTAGAAACCAAGGCCGGAGGTGACAACCGTCACTCCTTATGCTTCACATCAGCAGTGTCTCCTGCTCCTCTTCCGCTTTTTGCCACTCCTTCATGGAGGCAGAGCGAACCCACTACTGCTTGTAGCAGGGTACTTCCCGTGGAGGCCTGGAACTGCAAACAAAACATTTAGTCTACATGTGGTTGTTTGGATTTCTAATCTGATGAAACCTTGCTCCAGATTCTCCCTGGAGGAAATGAAGCAGGAAATGGCATTTTCTCCATTTCCTTTACCTCAGCGTCACCCTGTGCATCATCTGATGAGATGATACTATGCTTGAGAAACACTTAGGGGATTTTTTTTTTTCTCCCTAGGTTTTTCTCCTGACAAATGTAGGCTCTGTCAATCCTTCCATTTATTTCCCTTGAAAGTGTGAATTATAAGAGCGTTCAATTTTTTTTATCTAAGATTACAGACATTGGATGTACAGACATCAATTTATTACACTTTTCTTCCACAATATTGATTAATAGGAAACTATCTCCATTGTGTAGGCCTCTGTTCTGGAAAAGGCTATTTTATTCTCAGGAATGATCCACTCAAACTGTAAATGTATAGCTATGCTATCATGGTGCATTTTATTCAAAAGGGATGGGGAAAGAGGAAATTCTTGCTTCTTTAAACCCTACTATGTTTTTTGCATATCGCCTTGAGACAGATCTCAAAGATGGAAACCAATCAGTCCCTTCAGAGGTACCATTTTAAATCAAATACTGAAATATGTTTTAAACAAGTAATAAGTGTGCAAGGTATGCCTTCAAGTAACTGAATTGTAAACATTAGTAATAATTTCATCCTGAAATTAAAATCTCCATGGGAGTTCATCGTAAGTGGCCCTGTCTACCCATCTGTTTTGTCGCTTGTGCTGGTCCATGTCAGAGAGCATGTGTGAAGGGGGTCCAGGGCTGGCTTGGTGCCCAAGGAGATTCTGGTCTGAAGAGAACAAGCAAAAACTGGAAGTCCCTGAAGTGGGAGGAGAGCTGGGGGGATGCAGACCTTGAAGAAGCTGAAAGGACCATTGAGTCCCTTCCTTGAGTCCCAAAATCTCTCTTTAAGGGTTCAACAGGAGGGAAGACAATGAGGTGGCACATCTTCTAGTCACTGTGCCGGAGTTAAGAGAGTGAAAATAACATCTAACACACCTTGTGTTACTTAAAAGCCTAGTCTGTCTTTCATTGGATGGCTCCCTGTGCATCTCAAAGCTGAGGGTATGGCTTGTGTCAGGACTTGAAGCTTATCGGCTCACCGGCTTGGTGGGGTCAGGAAAGCCTGTTGCAGTGTTCAGGGATAAGCAGCGTATCAGGATGTAAAAGAAGAAAGAAAAGAGCCTCATCCTGTGTATAGGTGATTGTGAGAGTGCAAAGCCTTTCTCTGACTGGAGCAAATGCTGATACTCCTTGTGGGATGCTGTGGCTGCACCCTCCCGCAAGACTCTGACTGCAACTTCCTCTCACTACTGAATGCAAGCAAGTGGGAAATCTACCTTTCCTGTCAATCAGAGCTTCCCCAAGTAACAGCAGAAGGACAAAATTGGCAGGATTCTTGTCAGTTTTGCTGCTGCCCATAGGGTACTGATTATCATTAATGAGTCTTATTGATTTCACTGTGCAGCTTCTTGGGAACAACAGGAGAAGCCTGTCTGCAGACTCAGAAACAGCACGGCAGTGGGTCATATTTGGAAAGTTACCTCTGCAATTGCAAGGGCTGGATTTTTTTTGTTTTGTTTTGTTCAAATTAAAGGCTAGATTCTGCAGAAGCTGATGATTTAGAGAGGCGCATTCTTCCCTAGTCTCATCAAGAAACCATTCCACTTACCACTGGTGAGTAGGTGAGTGGGTTTCTCAAGCCCTCACAGAAGCTTCAAGAGAGGGAAGGAGTTGTAATGTGTCAAGAGTCTCTCGGGGGTCTCTGGGTCTGATGCTTTCAAGATAGCCTGTTTTTTGTTTGTTTTGATGTTGGTTAGCTCTGCCTGCTGCCTTGCTCCACCCACAAGGACAGTGCTCTTTGCCCTGTCTTCTTAGTAGTGATCCCTGTTGTAAGGTGTGGAAATTAAATCTCCAGATTCAAAGCCCAAACTGAAGGGCAGTATGTGGAAGGATTCGCCCTTTACCTAGACATTATGTCTCCAGCTCATCCTATCTCCACCCCTCAGCCTTGGCAAGGAATGCCAGCAAAAACAAGTGCTGTTTGTTTGTATTTTCCTATAAAACTGAACATAGGAAAGTTACTGTGCTTTATTTATTTATTTATTTTTAACAAAACAGATGCTTCCCAACACTTTTTCCCTCTTGGTTGAAAGCCCCTAATTTCTGTCAAAATACCTATCAGGCAGTCACTTCAGCTAGCTGTACTTAGGCCACCAGTGGCATCCTGTTGCCAGCACTGAGTTTTGAGTCCACAGGGGGTTTGCAGTTCCCAGAGTAACTTTGGAGCATGGAAGGTGAGATCTTGGGATTCACTCTGTCCTCTCCCCACGAGTTGCTCTTTTAAATTGTAAAAAACAAATAAGGAAACAATCTCCCCCCGCAGATAGCCCTTTTTAAAACTAGACAGTGCTTCCTCTCCTTGTTTCAGGGTTGCGAATGGCAGTGTCTCCAGACAGGAGTGGTGGCAGCCCGGTGACATTTATCCTTTGGTAATCGGTTAATTGGTGCAGCCCTCTACCTTTCAGCCTGCACTTCTTAGGATCACGCCGGATTTCTGACCTGTGAGAACTTTGCTTTGATGGGACAGCTTGATCCTTAAGCCCATTAGCCAGATGCTGGCCCTGGCTGGGGCGATGAGAGGTAGCTCGGCACGGGCAGGTGCCGGTTGTCCACTGCCAGCCCTGTCCTTCCACAGGACAAACCTGGCTCCCAGGACTGGGGACTCGGCTCTGAGGAGGGCAGGTTCCACCTCAAAGCGATCTCCCCTGATTCCCAGCCATATGCACAATCCCTTCCCTGCAGTGTGGAGGGGAGAGGGAGGGTTTTTGCCCTCTCAGTAGCCGGAAGCGTGGGGGACAGCTAGGGGCGCGATGCCAAGCCTGCTGGCCTGATCTAGTGAGGCAAATCCCCTTTTCCTAGGTTTCTGAGGGTAGCTGCGGCCATGGCAAGTGCTTAGAACACTTTCCACATCATTTGCAAAGCTGCCCTCAGAGTGAGGCCATCTTATAGAGTCTGTTTAAAATATATATTTAAAAAAAAAGTATAAAATGGAAATATTCCCTTGCTCCCCCATCTCCTTATCTCTCACTTAAAAGTAAAGGAAGTAGAACATTTTAAAGCAGCTTTGTTTCTATGGATTAAATGAATTGAAATACAGCCTGTTCCTCCCTTGATTTTCTGCTCTTGGCCCGGTAAAGAGCTGGTCCATTGAAATATTGACTACCATTAGTCTGAGATTTGGATTTTTTTCATCTCTCGATGAAGCACAGATCTTTTTTTGGTTACCGTCAACCCTCTATCATAGCTGTTCCTGTGTAACACTTTCCCTTTGATATGACAATGACTTTGTACAGGGGAAGGACCTTTAGCAGAAGAAGAATTGTTTCAAGAATTGATGAAGGGTGAAAAGAAATTGGCAGCATATCATTAAAAAAAAAAGAAAAAAAAAAAGGAAAGGCAGCACACCTTGGCATATAGAAGAAGGGGAAGGAGGCGGCGGCGGCAGCTCTGTGAAGACAGCAGAGAGCATTGCTAACAGGCCAGCTTAAAGCCCTCTTAACAACGAGCAGTTGCTCTCTCCAGCTTGTCCATTGATTTCCTCCTGTCCTCCATAGGCCTGGCTGCAGTTAAACCTTGTGTCCTCCACGTGATGCTGAACCGAATCAGATTTTGCTTTTAGTTGTTCGATCAAATTTTCCTTCCTTGAGCTTAGAAGGCACACTTGGGACTTTATAGTAATTGCCTCCCCACGCTGAACTGCTGATACCTTTATTGGATTGGCGTAGGGTTTCAGAGGACTGTGTTTAACATGCAGTGAGCCGCAGCAATGCAAACAGCTCCAGTGTTTAAACAAGCATCCATTAGGCCAGGAAACAAGACAGTGCCAGCCCATTTGGTGCTCTTTAGAGCTGGCAGCTTAAGGGGAATGGTGCAGCAGGGCTTGCTTGAGGGGGGGGGCAGGATGGGGGAGACATAAATGCAGTGTCAGGAAAACAAGCAAAGCATCTCTGTAGGTTTGTGAGAAGTGAGCCGGGAGGGGTGTGGGGGGGGGAACTGTTGCAACCGGGGACATGTGCAAAGCTCATTAATATCTCATTATGTTCGAATTGCAGTCTCCCAGCAGATTGGCATTAACATGTGATGTGCTGGAGGAAGGGGCTGCATGAGAGCGGCAGGGATATTTTAAGCAAGGGTTTTGTATTTTTTTTTTTTCCTTTTTTCCTTTACGTTGAAGAAGCGGAAAAAATAGCGTGCGCAGGGCAAGGTGCCAGCAAACCACGATGTTTTGTGCATCAGCCCAATACAGTACACTTCATCAAGCAAGAACAGTGCTCAGTTGGGCTTATCATAGTACCCACTAGCATCTTTCAGTATTTCTAATAAACCTCCTTTATTTTCAGGAGTGCTTAACTCAGCTGTAAAATTTGGCTCAGTGTGAAACTTCCAACATTCGGGATCTCAGCCCAGGATTAATTCCTTCCACCCCCAACCGGCCAGATTGTGGGGGGTACTTTGACATTTTGCTCCCTTCTGTAAGTTTGTAGATAGAATGATGTCTGAAATACTTTTTCTCATGCTCCTATACTGAAATAGCTTTTGTTTTATCCTTAACTGGAGCATTGCAGTCATTAGCGTATCAGCTGATAAGCTGCAGTCATTAGCTTATCAGCTGACATCAGTGCCCCTACTGGCTTCTGCAGGACCACATACATTTTTCTGATAAAATCTTGGCTGCCATGTTAATGGGAAAATATCCATTAGTTTTAGGGCCTGTTATTCCTTGACTTTCTATACCTCAACATATAAATCCTCTTAGAAAATAAAAGGCAACTCCCAACAATGTTCTAAAAAAGAACAATCAAGGACTTTGTGTAGCAGGCTCTCTTCCCTGTGCTCCCAGTTGCTGAGCTGCATGATTTATCTTGGTGAACTTTCATTGAGAAGACTTGGAGTCATGAGAGGCACAGAGAATGTACTTCTGTTGTACTCTGCAGCACTGAGCTTTGTGCACAAGTGGTTTACTGACATGTACCGATGAAACCTATGGATTTTGCTTTTCTGCAGACACCTAGTCATTCTACTATTGGATACAAAAATCATTTTAATAAGTGCTGTATTTGAGGAGACGTTTACAGCCGAACTCTAAGAAAATTGTTGTTCTTCAACTCCTTTTGTGCTACAAGAGCAAAACAACTGTTAAATTAGCTCTCACTCTTACAAAATGCTTGCAAGCCCATAGATCTTGCTTCAGACTGTGTATTATGTTTGAACTTTATCGCCCAGGCTATTTGTTATGTGTTTATCCTTCCTAGTAAACTTTCTTTTGCTTTTGTGGAACAATATTGGAGCCCTCCAGTGGCCAAACTAATCATTCTGAAGAATGGAGTTCAAGTTCTGCCAAGGAGGTTGATTTTTTTTCCTTCCCTATTAAAAAATTAATTTGGTGATCTTTTTATATTCAGAATTTATGTGGAGTTTGAGTCATAGCATCACATGTGAAAAGTAAGGAAAGCTAGGAAAAAGAACAGTCTCTTTGCATATCTAGGATCTCCATATATCTGTTCTTCTATATTTTCAAGAATTTAATGAGTTGATAGTTTAAATAAATTCAATTAGATTGCTTTTTCTGAGAGGATCCCATTAGGCATATGAAGTGGAGAAAATACATTTTGAATATCATGACAATTCACATTTCCTAAAGTGACTTCATCAGTGCTGTTCTCTAGCAAAGCCTATTTTTGTATATGATATTGTCATTTGTTTCAGGGGCCTCGGCAGGTTGAAGTGTCTTTCACTTTGCATGCCTTTCACTGTGATACCCACTCTGTGTATGAAATAATCTTTTATTTATATTGTATGCTCTGGACATTCATAAGAGGAGTTCTCCTTATAAAGAGTGTTGAGATCCTCTAGAAAAAGTAACAGCTAAAATAGCTTACTTACACCTCCTCATGTTTGATATGATGGTCATCAGTCTTTCCTTTTAGATACCAAACTGCAATAATAGTCTTTAGGAACCCCAAATCAGCTAGGTGGGTCAGTTATGTTGGAGTTGGGAGTTTTGGGAGAAGGTGGGGGATGACCGGGGAAGAGGAGAAAGTATGGTCATTTATCTTTTAATGGGATGACTGCAGTCTGGCATTCAGTCCATGTTCCAAAAGCAGTTAAGCAAGTGGTTAAGGTTGTTATTCGTGCGCCGACTCCCCTTTATTTAGGCGTCACTGGGACTCCCCTTTATTTAGGCGTCACTGGGAATGAGTTTGTATCACTTTGTGTTGTATAGCTGCAGCTTTATAAAATCATGTATTATCATCAAGATGCTTCAGAACTAGAATATTCAAAAACTGGTAGAGGGAGGGTTCTGTTTGTTTTAATTTTAGTAAAAAGCTTCTAAGTAGCTTTTCTTCTGCAGGCGCTACGGATACAAGAACAATTGTACAGGGTCATCTCAAATGGGCATATAGCTCAGTGTCTTCTCCTCAACAGAAGTCAGTAAGCAGAGTGTAAGAAACAGACCAGGCACGGAGTCAGTCTTCCCCGGTGTATCTTCCCATCTTCCAGCCATCACAGGTGTAAGAACCACTTGCTGAGCCCATCTGTAAGCAGTTTGCTTTTGCAGCCCCTCTGCATATGTGAAGAAGGTTTCTTCTCCTTGCAGGATGGGGTGAAAATGAGGAAAGCCAAAAAAAACAGTTGCAGCAAAACTTGTTGCTTGCACTGCAGATGGGGGCAAGTTATGCAAATTCCTCTCATCAACAGTAGCTGGAATTCCTGGAGCAAACCTAGGCATCGTTTCCTTTCATGGTTTTTATGTGAGTTTGAGAATTGCTAGAGGAGATGGATGCCCAGCTCCAACTGACTTTTTGAGGAAACTGCTAATGAGGTCAATTTTTCTCTTGGTTTTTTCCAAGACCTGTAAGCACCAGCAGAGCTGGGAAGAAAGCAGTCGGATAGATGGGGAGAGGCTGATCGCAGCATATGAATATGCGCTGAGGGTGGGAGCAAGAAGAGGCCTTGTAACTGTCAGGAGGGAAGGCTAATGCTCTAAAGCTGCTTTGCCTTCTGCAGCCACATAACTTATGTGTGAGGCTGTGAGGTCTGAACTGTGAAAATATGGGAAACGGTGACAGGAGAGGAAAAAAGATGGGACTATGCAAGGAGGGAGCAAATGTTCCCCACCTGCCTGATGCACATTTCATACCTATCTCCCCGAAGCCTCCCATCACCGCATAGAGCTGCTGCTACCATCGCTAGCTTGCCGTTTGTCTTTCATAGCCTCCTCTGGCTGCTGCCACCCGGATACGAGCTTCAGGGATCTGGCAGAGCGATGGGAAAGCAGAGGAGGCAGTGACCAGTTGTAGCTCTTAGCGTCTCACAGGGCAGCAGCAGGAGAGCAGCTTTGTCCCCAGGGACTCCTGCCTGCATGCTTTTACTAAGAGACGTTGGAGCATAAGCCAGGAATGCCAGAGTGCACAGGCTGTCTGCAGCCCTGCTGTGCCAGGACCAAGAGGCGAAATCTGTATGGTTCTGTGGTTTAGTCTGAATCCTTGTGGTTTGAACCTCTGCTAGACAGCGTCTGTGTGGAGAGATGGCGTTCCCAGGAAGGGCGCTCTGCCCTGCTGTGTTCCCCCTGCAGCTCCTTTGGGAGCCTTTCACCCAGTACTCGTTTAGTAGCTTGCTGTCTGGTAACATTTCCCTGTATGGATGGAACATCCTTGGGTAGTTTTTGCTGCTATACGGAGACACTGGGAACACATGAGGGGAAAAGTATCTGCTCTACTTTCAGGCATTGCAGTCCTTTCTCATTAGCAGGGAAAGGAGAAGGCTGGCACTACTTTACTGATGAGTCAGGAAAATCTTCTGTGTTTGCAGTGTCAGATACTTCTAATATGATTATTGTGGGTCTGAATTTGGAGTTTGGCAATACCGGACAGCTTTGGCTTTGGGGAGAAGAAAAAAACAAAACAAGAGAAAGAAAAAGGAATAGTAGTGATTTACTTATGTCCCCAGACATACTGAGAAATGCAAATCCTACAGCCACCAGGACCCACAGTATTCAAGGTTGGTTCTTGGCCTCGTGTCTTCCACCTGGCATTGAAAAAAGTCAGTCTCGGGCAGCTGTGCATTTTAAAGCTGAGCCCTTAATGTAATTCTGAAATATGCTAATTGCCAGGCTTTTGTTTTCATTTGACAGTTTTGAAAAGCTTAGAAGAAAGGAGGAAAAATAAGAGTATTGTAAATAGCCCTAGGAGAAAAACCTCAACCTGCTGCCCATGTAATTTCCTTTAAAAACAAACTTTCATACTATGGGAAGCTTTATCACATAGCAGATTTGCACGCCAATCCTATATGCCCGATATCTACGTGATTTTCCATCATCTCTTAAGTACGCTTGCTCATTGTTAAAGTTGTTACTAAGGTTACTACAACTGTTATTTAAGAGGGAAGAAGTGCTTGCTTACCCCAAAGCTTGTCTATATTTCCCTGCTATCTGTACATCTGACTAAAAATACTTTTTTCCTCTCTACAGCCTTTGCTTAGACCATCATGGTTATAACACTGCTATTTATCTGAAATCTAAATTCACAGTCCCTCCTGCTACCTCTCCCCTTATCCTTGCCTCTTTTAAATAATCCAGAAGTGATTAAGTATGTAAGTAGCTAAGCAAGAACTTGGAGCTGCACAACCTTCTTTCCTTTGGTGCTACAAGAAAGTCAGACTCTTTCCAAGAGCAAATGTAATATCGTAATTATAGGCCAAACTATGAAGATTTCAAGCTTTTTTTTTCTTAGAGTTTAGTGGGACAAAACTGAAGCCTCTGGAAATTAAACTGGGAGAAGGACCAGACCCACACAGACAGAAATCTTTATTAAAGGCAGATGTCAACAGCAGTAGCATGTAATTAGTGTGCTAATTGTGACTGGGCAAATAATGTTGGTGGCTTGGGGAGTGTCCAGATGCAGGCATCTGACTGTGGATGCCTCTCTTTGAGCTAGTTACCAAGGCTCCCTTTAAGGTCAGTGAAAAGAAAAAGACACTTCTAGAGCATGATTTATCTCATTCCTATCTCAGCCTGGTATAGGGGATATGAATCACATCCTTAAAACCGGAATGAATCGACTTGTTCTTGCCTGCAACTTTCTTATGGTGCCTACAGGAGTTCCCAGGCTCTTTCTGTCCTGTTTGTAGCTCCCTCCACCCCTTTCTTTTTCCTGAATGTGAAAAGAAAGAGAAGCAGAAGCACCTATTGATCTGAGAAGATATAAGGTATTTTATATTCCCATTGGCTGGGCACAGGATTTGGGAGATTTGAGTCCAATTTTAACCCTGCCACTGACTTCATATACAGCTTTAGGCAAGCTTCCTGTTATGTTTTTCTTAAGTGAAATGCAGAGGTTTAATGTATGTTTGCATCTGAATGGCTGACACCATTTAAGTGCTAAGTGATGGTTTTCTTTTTTTTTTTTTTTTTTGGCGGGGGGTGGGTGGGTTGACATGCAATTAGGTGTGGGTTTTTTATTTTTACATTCAGCCCCTCTCTTTTTCTCTGAGACCAAAATCCACATAATTCTGGTAGTAGCCCAAGAGTACTTTATCTTCAGACTGACGAATTAAAAGTGCCTTAGTACTAGCTGGCTCATCAGTCCTAAACAGGAAAAAAAAAAAAAAGGTGGGAATGAGAAGTCTTTTAAGAAGGAAAGTAAGATTAGTGGAAGTCCATTATATGAATGCACAGCTGGCTTATGGTACATTTCTATGGCTTATCTAACAGCAAACTATAATGTCTTGTGCTTCATACCTCCAAGGCGTTTAGGAAGGAACTGTAGTATTCTCGGTGACTCAGTGTTACCTACAGCATCTAACAATAGCAAATGCTCTTTTGTCTTCATATGTTTATTTGACACTGTCAAAGGCACAAACTCTGTGGTGAACAGGACTTGAAGGCTAAATTTAGTTTGGATTAGCTGCTAATATATGCTTGGTATGCATAGATTGCTGAGATGAAAACCCACAAGTAGCATGGGCAGCAACTACATGTACATGTATGCACATGTGTGAAAAATGCAGGGAATTATTTTTTTTGCCAGCAAAAGGGAAAAAGTGAAAAAAAAACCACCAAAAAACCCCCCTGTGTCACAACAGTGGGCATGCACAAGCATATGTAGAATTATGAGTTGCAGTTCCTTCCCTTGGCGGGCTGCTTTCAAAATGCACAAATAGATACAAGTGCCTGATGGTATTGTAGTACATGGCCGTGACTAACTGGGAATTTGACCTGTTTAGGAGAGCACTGACCACCTTTTTCTTGGTTGTCTTTTTGGTTTGTATGGAGACATCTTGAAGCTGTAGACGCCTTTGGGATTTTGGCAAACTTTTCCTATTATTGCTATTCAACCTCCCCAACAGCTAGCAACTTGGGGAATTTGCCTGCAGACAGGCTGCTGCTGTTGTATTCTGGGACATTGTTGCTTTAGACAAGCTTGGAGTAGAGCTGAGCACCTTCATAAATAGATGGCTTAAGGTAGAGATGTTGTTTTCCCCTAACAGTAGCTTTTCCCAAAAGCGTTCAATGATAAGATATTCTGGTGATAAGGTATCTGCAAACTTCATGTAACAGCTTTAGAAGGAGGGCAGAATAGGCAAGCGTAAGACTCTGGTTACTGCTGAGGTGAGCCCTTCCCTGTCTGTCAGTGTAGTTTGTTTAGATTGAGCACAGGCACCTATTTTTCTTGATGTCACTCAGACATCAACAGAAGGAAAGCTTTAGGCCAGATAACTTTACAGTTACTGCTGGCATTTGTTCCTGGCAACCATCTTTTCTAGGTGCCTCGCAGCCCGTTCCCCAACACTAGACACATACCACATGGTAACAATGCCCAATGTGGGGGAAAGTACTGGGGACACTGGGTTAAATGGTACATGCTGCCCACTAGAAGGGCATGAAAGCCAGGAGCAAACAGTATGAATTGCTTGTGCAGGTTTCCCATGGCTGCTGTCCTTCCTAGGTGCTCCAGGTACGTGCAGGGAGTGAAGAGATTCACCAGGTTGTGACAAAGTGCATCCTCTTTAGGATCTGTCCTTTGGGGAAGCATGAAGCCAGTGCACATATGCAAATGAACTACACTATGTATGTATATTCAGACTGGCGATAGGAGAGAGGAGCAAGTTTATCCTGGATTGGAGACAGCAGCTGTAGATGAAATAAGGAAGATAAGACCTGAGCAAAGGTCTTGGTCTGATGATGATGTTCATTGCGTAAACTGTTCTTTGTATTTTACGTTGCTTAGGGTACTCAAGGTGAAGCATGTGCTTAAATACTGTGCTGAATCAGGACCTTGATTTGCTGAAAATCTCTTTTCTTCTTCTTTGCACTTCATCACTAGACTTAAATAGAACATTTGCAGTTAACCCCATACAGCAGGACCAGCCTTGGGACTCTGTGACTGATAATTGCTGGGATCTGGGAGACCAGACATGTACTTTTCCATTAGTTGTTGTCATGTGCCTTTGTGGGACCCAAGGTCAGCTGGAGGTGAAGGTCCTGAGGCAACAAAGAAGTAAAGTTTGTATGGTTTGGTTGGCCATATTTAGGGTAAAACTGCTATTCAGTGCTGTCTGGCCTTTAGCCCATGGCAAATAGCTCTCAAACTGTGCTCAGAATAATGCAGACCATGTCTGGGGCATCCTGTACAATCCTTTGACTCCTGGAGTCTTCACAGATCTTCAATGATCCTGGTTGGTTTGTTTGTTTGTTTTTTCAGTGCTGGTTATAACTTGTATCGAAAGCAAAAAGGAATGTAAAGAAGAGTTGTTCCATCCGACTTAGTGTCCATCTCTGAAAAAAATTTGGTGCAGAAGTGATGTTATCAATGGACCTCTAACTCCTAGTGAACTTAACGGGAACTGGGGGCTTCAGCACCTCTTATGATTGGGCTATGGGCTTTGTACAGGAGTTTTAAAAAATTGCTGCTGCATACATTCTTTTAAATAGACATGCAAGGCAAACAAGCAGTTCTAGTATTGGTCTTCTTTCCTAGAGATGGATCAAGCTGATTGTGCTGATCAGGGAACTGTTTGGATGAAGGAAAAAGCCAGAGATGTTTGACATCTCTATTTGAGAATTTTCAGTTAGTTGTTTGGGATTTTTATGGTCTATAGCCTAGCACAATTCGGCTTCCAAACTCATCTGTCCTGTGTTTATTTTGTTTCCTTTCCCCAAAAGACATGGGTCAGGACCGTAATGAGAATTAGGACTTTGAAAAAAATATTAATTCATTAGCTTGCAAAAGATTAATTTCCCTCCCTCTTTCCCCCCATGCTTGGGTCTCCTTTGCAATGCCTACTGCACTGTTAATTGTTTAACCTGTACTTAGATAACCTACACTCCTTTAAAAGTATTTGTCCTTGCAAAGTAATCTTCAGGTCACCTATGTCCTCAGACAAGCAGTGTAGTCAGGCACAGGGGACAGCTGGGAAGAGGAGGCAGGCTTATGGAGACAAGCTCTGGGATAAATTTGCCATTTTGTTTGCAGCACAGTATAACTTGTCCTGTTGTTGATTCACAAGATTTTTCTTTTTTTTTTATGTGTTACTTGTGAAAATTTGTTAATTCTGATCTTTATTTTCAAATGGGACTTCATTTATGATGATGTTACCTCAAGAGAGTGACTAAAATGTGTGGGCTTGAACAGGTATAGTGTATAGACTATCTGGCTCTCATTTCCTTCCTTTTTTGATTGTATCAAACAGGATGCTTTGCTTTCAAAAGCATGAACTTGAACTTAGTCATGTGAAAGAATCCCTGAAATCACTTATCCCACATTGATTTGAGGAACTGGAAGATGCTTCTTCATGCAACTGTGGAGTAAGTGGCCATGTTGACATGAGGTGGTGTTTGTTAGGAGTTACCACCAGTGAAATGAATGGGACAACCATGCCATTTCTGAGTTCAGCCTTCTGACACCTTGCTATTGGTCTTCTAGAGATCATACGCTAGACGGGCTTTGGTAGTAAGAGAGGTTGAATAGAAGCTCATAGGTCATGGAAACTAACGGTGTCATCATTGGGGGAGTACCATCATGCGTCTGCCATCCCTTCTGTCTTCTGGCTCCTTCGTTAGGGTCTCTCCAAGAATATTCTGGAGCATTATATTATATTATGTAGGCTGTGCCATGGCAGTGCTTTGCGTGCAACTGGAAGAACGCTTTCCTGTCCCACATGCCCTTTCACTAGGCAGGCAGGGTGCCACCAGTGCACTGCATTAGCTTGCTATGACTTGTGCCCATCCAAGGATGAATCGGGGCAAGATTTTCCCCAGGAGACCATTTCTAGTGTCACATATGCCATTTAAATAGCTAGTGAGGAGAGAGTTAGTAGCTATGGTGCATGTGCAACAACACTGGATATGTTGCTTTGCTGCCTCTTAGTTTAAAACACAAGAGGTTCCCAGACTTCTACCCTGATTTGCAGGAGTTCTTCAGGAGGTACAGCTTTAATAATCTGCAGTGTCTGCTTTTTATCATTAGCTTCTGTCTTGTCCAGATACAAAGCAGATTGGGAATGTTTTCAAAGGGTGAAGATTTATCAGCACAACTCCCAGACAAGTCAATTAGAGGCTGCCTGACTAAATCCTCATAACGCGCTTTGAAAATGTAGCTCCTGCTGCCTGCAAGGACAGTGTAGCTCAGCTGTTTGGTATGAGAGACAGGAGTAGGCACTGCCAGCTAAGTAGTTTAGCTCTCAGGCTCTTAGCACCTTCATTAAGACTTTTGCACAAACAGAGGAATGCTGGCACTCCCTAAGTGATGAGGTTACTGCTTTGCCAGTGTTTACTCTGTTGGGCTAAAGTGGGATTAAATTGGATGGACCTGAAGAGGAGGAAGGCATGTAGATCATATGCTCGGGCGGGAAGGGCATTTGACGATGATTTCATCCATGATATAATTTGTGCTCTAAAGTCCAGTTAAACTTGCCAATAATTTTGTATTGAGAAAATTAATTGCATCCATTGCCTGTGTTTTGCTCAATAGCTTCCCCAGGGACCCTACATGTCAAATCTCCTCAGAAGTGTGTCATTTGGTGCCTTTGCATTAAAATTTAAGTTGGAGTTATGTAGAGGAAGAGACAGAAATTATGAAAGAAAAATATTTGAAAGGCAAACTGGAATTGATATATGTGCTTATGCTTCAGAAGGATCACGCTTTCTTCCCCAGCTTATTCTACACACATACAATTTGAGCAGCATAGTTGGTATTTTTTGTAGGGTATATCTCCACTCATTTTTGTACAGATTTCTCCACTTCTGCATCCCTTGCTAGCTAGGCATTCTCCACAGTGTTCATTTCTACAGCAGAAAATGTCTTTCTGGCAGCAATGCAGTGGGGTGGTTTAAAAGACTGCAATAAACATCAGTGAAGATATACCTGCTTATCTTTTTTTATTTTGATGAAAGTAATACACACAGACCTGGAAGTCCTCGTATACAACCAGAGCAACAGAAGTACAAAACTTCTGCAGCGTGTGATGAAAATACATCTCCACTGTGGTCAGGCAGAGTCGAGTCTTGGGAGAAGCTATCTCTCTTTCTCTCTCTCGATCTCTACAGAAATGTGTCTCCTTCCCTTCTCTCAAACTTCTGATGAAAACTCATGCCAGTTCCTGCTTTTCTCGAGCTGTTGTAGCACACATCAGCATCCTTATCTGGCTGACTGAAGGCAGGTAGAGTCACGGCGTTTATCTGGTTTGACTTCACTAGTGCTGTTGCTCTCTTGCTCTCATCCAGTGCCTTTTTTGTCACCCTTCTTCCTTGTGCTCCGCTTGACCTGCCAGTGTGAGCCAGTTCCCGCTGGTGGCTGGGAGCCTGACAGCTGGCCGGGGCAGGCAGCTCCGGCGAGGGCCCTGCACATCCCTGTGCTGCCTGCTTTGCACCTAGATACCCCGTACTCTCCGCTCTCCCTGCTTGAGAGCACAACCATTCTTGTCCGACCAGCCCAGCTAAAATGCAAAGAAATGGATTGGTTTCCTCACTGCTAGCTCTTTCAGGTTTAACTGGTGCCCTGAGCATCTTCTACTTTTTATCATTATCGGGGGCAGTTTGTTCTTCTGTTCTTTTGTTTGCAAAAACAAGGGCAATGACAGAGTCCCCAGCAGCCCTGAGCGGCTTGGGTAACAGGCAAAGGTTTGACCTCCTTCATGAGGCAGAGGTTACTCTGTGAGCCTGCAGAGTTGAACAGGTTACTAGCTAAGTTGGCAGATCGAGATTTTTACCAACTTCAAACAGATTTCACAATGTGAACTTCCTGCGTATTTGAAACATTGCCCTGGCCAACAAGAAGCAGGCAGGCGGGCCCAGCATGGAAGAACACAGCATGTGCTTTAAGTGAGCAATTGCGATCCAAAATCAATTTGCTACGTCAGGCTTCATCCTGTGACTTAGCAGGCGTCAGTGCAGTGCTTTCAGCAGTGTGAAGAAATTCAAGCAGTGGGGGAGTGGGTTTGATGCATGAAATACTTTCATTTGTTGGAAGCAGTGGTATGTAACCCACCTCCGCTTTGCTTGGCCACTTGTTTGAGTTCAGGTCAGGCTTGGCTTTTGAAAATCTGTCGTGCGATTCCCACCATCTATCTCTGTGTGACACCTGCCACAAGTGTGGTTAAGAGGCCACTGTGGAGCTGATGGACTTCAGACAAGATGTGGTTGTACCTCAGGCAGTGTCGCCCTTTGCACTGATGACTTTTTAATGGCAGTCTCAGAAGTGGTACAGCAAGTAAGGATGTGCAAGAAACAAGGAGTTCTTTCAAATGTCGAAGCTGAATTTCTGGCATGCAAATGGCATTACTGATTATTCCTTATTGATCTCAGATGAGGTGGTGATGGCCATTACATCTTTGCTTAGGAGAGCTGTCACATCAAATTGCTTAGTGTCATTTCACAGCAATCCCTGGGACACTTGCTAAGTTGTTGATAGGATTCAACTGCAGCATAAGAAGTTAAGGAGCAAAGTTGACTCAGTCGCCGAGGTGCAGGCTGGAGGTGGCTGGATTGGGGTGGTGTTTGGCAGAGCTCGTGGTGAGCACTCCCTGTCAGAGGCGGGGAGGGGGATCAAAATCTATCTGGAGAAATTCTGGGAGAAGAAGGGAGAAGAAAGGTGGGGCAAGCTCAGGAACACTTGGAAGAAGAGGTACTAAGCCAGACAGACTGATAGGAGGGAGAGTAGAAGTCCTGCAGGAAGGGCCAAGAGTGAGTCATTGCCAGGAAGGGAACGGAAGCCCATTTGAACACGGATGGCTGGTGGGCCAGACCATAATTCAATTGAGGAATTGAAAAGATCAATTTTTATTTTTAACTAAGTCACAAAAGAGCAATGTGGAGAAGAATATGACAACCCTTGTTTTTTGTAAACATGAGTATTCTCTGAGGAAGTTGGACTTTGGGCTTTGGCTGGTTTCTCTGCTTTTGCACAGGGTGCAAAGATGGCTACAGAGCAAGGCATGTCCCAGCACAGCTGGGGAACAAGCATGCCAGACCTCTCGCACTTGTCACCCTTGCCTGGTATTGAAGTGACTGGAGCTGTCCTAATAAGAGAATAGTCAGCAGCAACATGCCCACTATGTAGCTGGTGCATGAAAGCACCTGAAAAAGTGACCCCGGCCTCCTTGTCTGGGGGCTTACAGATCATTTGGCCACTGAGTAAAAGCGGGCCTGTGTTAGACCCTGCAAATCATGCTCAGCCTCTACAGGCAGAAAGAGAATTTAGCCTCTTGGCTTCCCTCCCCCCAATTTTTTTTTTTTTTTAAAAACAGCAATGAAAGAACTGAGCCACTGCCACAGCCCTGGTCACTCCCCATGGATGACTGAAACAGCCGCCCACTGACGGTGGAGGATGGGCCGGCAAGCGGTTCGGCTGTTGCTATAACAACAGCACCTCAGTCTCATTTCTTTTGAAAAATGAATTGCTGCTGGTGGGATGAAGGGGAGCAGCTTTTCCCCACAGATGAAAACCCTGCTGACAGCCCCAGTACTCTCTTGTTTATGTATTGGGTCTGTTGTGGCATGTCCAAGCAGCTCTGCTGAAAATTTCAGGACGTGTTGAATTGGACCATTTGGGTCACATGTGTCTCTGAGTTTGCATGCACAGCCTCTGTCCCCCCTGCCTATCCCCCCCAATTAAGAGTAATTTAAAAAGTTAACCTGCCAAAGTTTGACCTTTTCTTGCTCTGCAACTAGAGTTTCTCCAAAGGCATATAAAGAATAGCGAGTCCTGCTTCACACTCTTCTGCTTTGGCATAGAAAACTGCTGTGAAATGCAGATCTATCAGCCAAATATTTTGTGGGAATAAAGCTAAAGGCCTATGAAACTGGCAAGGGTTTTATTTTATTTTAATTTTTTTTGTTTATTTTAGTATTTTCCTTTTATTGTTATTTTATTCAAGAGTCTTCTGCTCCTAGACATAAATCTCTAAGCTGCTGCTTCATGATGCATACTGTAAATCACATGCACAAGTTATATACTACTACTTAGGAGAGGGAAGACACTTTCCAGGAGAATATTTTAATTCTGACTTTTTTACAGAGGGAAGAGGAAGTGCTGGGATTTTAGTGTAAGACACTGTGGAATCCCATGAGTAACTGTTTGCCAGAGTATGGTCAGTCAGTGTATGATATTCAAGCCATCCAATAGTTGACCTGGTGATTGGGAATGTAATCAAGATATGAAAAATGAAAGTTTGCGTTGAAATACTTTGATAGGAATACTTCTGTGCTGTACCCCAAACAGAAGAGATGCATCTGTTGTTATGGCTCTCAACCCCTCTAAAATGCTGGAGCCAAGGTGCTTCCTCTTCTGCAAAGGTTGTATCCAGCATGTTGCCTTCAAACACACCTTTCATGCTATGTTTCTCTCTACCTACAGTAGTTCAATGAGCAAACAATGAAAATAAAAAGATGAGTTTTTTTCTAGGGCCTGTTAACTCCCCAAATCCTAAAACCTCTGAAGGAGAATAATGTGGAGCTACAAACTTAAAATAGGCTTCGTTTTGTTTTCATTTGCAACAAGGCATAATTTCTGTATGTTTGATATTTGATGGAAAATAGTTTCCGTGTTAAAGCTGCTTGTTGTTGTCGTCGTGGTTTAACCCTAGCCAGCAACTGAGTACCACACAGCTGCTCGCTCACTCCCCCATGGCAGGATGAGGGAGAGAATCGGAAGAGTAAAAGTGAGAAAACTCGTGGGTTTGAGATAAAGACAGTTTAACAGGTAAAGCAAAAACCTTGCACAAGTGACCCAAAACAAGGAATTCATTCACCACTTCCCATGGGCAGGCAGGTGTTCAGCTGTCTCCAGGAAAGCAGGGCTCCATCATGTGTACCAGGTATTTGGGAAGACAAATGCCATCAGTCCAAAAGTTCTTCCCCCAGCTTTACCTGCTGACCATGACGTTATATGGTATGGAATTATCCCTTCAGTCAGCTGGGGTCAGCTGTCCTGTCCCTGTCCCCTCCGAACTCCTTGTGCACCCCCAGCCTCCTCACCGGTGGGGGGGAGTGAGAAGCAGAAGAGGCCTTGGCTCTGGGTAAGCACTGCTCAGCAGTAACAAAAACCTCCCTGTGTCATCAACGCTGTTTTCAGCACAAATCCAAAACATTGCCTCATACTAGCTACTGCAAAGAAAATGAACTCTATCCTAGCCAAAACCAGCTTAGCTGTAATGCATGATAAACATTATTAATATTTATATACTAGGCCTGCTTTTACTTTCACTAAGTTACTGGGTATTTGTACAGGGGGACATCCAAGTTTTAGGAGTTGGCTGGTTATTTGCCACTAGATAGTTTTGATTCTTACGGTAAACATTCATGTGCAACTGGGGTGATGGATTCAGGATAAATTAGTAAACGATATGAGAGTGATCACTCTTACCGATATGCTGTAACGGATACCTTCAAACTGTCGTGAAATGTATGCAGTCAGTTCTCTTGTATTTCTGAGGAGATAATTGCTCTCACTAACCCCTGAATGGTCATTAAAACAAATGAAGTTTCTTCCTCTTCCTTACATGAACTTTTCTTAATGACTAGAAGCCTGTCACCAGGTCCTTTGGTATAACTGTTTGTACTTTAGCCCAGCATTTGGCCAATGTGAACTTGGGGCAAAGGGCCGTTGCAAGTTTTGGACCTTTCTTTGAACCCTGTTTTTGTGTATGCGTGCCCATTGAACTTGGTCTTGAGTTACTTGCCGTTCAGTGACTGTGTTTCTGATGCGGAAGGCAAAGAGGGATAGTGACTTTCTAGTGAGAGGGCTTAGGAGCTGAAATGGATGATTTCGGCTATAAATTGTGTGAGTGGCCTATTCGAGGCAGTATTTAAATATCCTATTTTAAGCTGTTATATCAACTGTGTTACTGGCACTTGAGGCCAGATTGTGCTCTCTCTTTTCTTGCTCTGAAGAAAGGAAACTTGGAAGTGACTGTGCTGCCGTACTTGTGAAGCGGTGCCATTACCACATCCGTATCGTCCTTTCCTCGTCTCTGGGGTCTGAACCAGGGTTATATAAAGATCAGTAAAACCAGCTCTGTGGCTCAGCTGTAGTCTTCTGCCATATGCCAGTTATACCGGTCAAAAAGCAGCAGGGAGCTGTAATGCCATACGGTGATGTTCAGCTTAACATAGGTTTTTAGGGGAGGGAAGCAGCAGAGGTGAGAGCCGTATCATAAGCCTCCTTGTGGGATCTGATTTTTCTCCTTCACACTATAGTCCTGGGTGTTGACTTACCTTCCACATCGCTGTTAACTGGCGCAGATGAGGCAATTACCACCCCTGGGCAAGTGCCTCTTGCTAGAGCTTGCTGCTGCCGTGGCACGGAGAGATGAAAAGGTGATGCCTCTGCTGCGGGGTTTCATGCTCTGCAGCCTGGCGTGCTCCTGCAGACCATGGCTGATTAACGTGATTGCGCAGGGCTTTAATCAAGAGAGCGCTGGCGCAGTGCATGCTCCCACCTGCACCTGCTGCCATGTGCCATCTGCATCCCTGGGCATCTGCAGATCTCATGGGGGCAAGAGCTACTGTGGTTGGGTGAGGGGAGAGGAGAGGAGCAGCAGCCGCCCAGTGATGGGGACTCCGCACACCCAGTGGGGAGGCCCAAAACATGCTTACAGCCTTCCTGACCCCTGCCTTGCTGCAGGTGGGTTCACCATCACAGCCTCTGGCATAGCTTGAGGAACTTCTAGGTGCAAACCACTGGCCTTGCTGTTCCCTGACCCCCAGAAACCAGGGGTAGGGAAAGACTCAGGGTAAGGACAGCTCCTTTGGAGCTGCACAGGCATCTTGTGCTGGAGGAGGAGCCTAGCTGAGCAGTGGTCCATGTGGCAAAGGCTGTGGTCACAGAGCAGCCAGCCTGTGTGCAGCACCATAGAAGCCAAGAGGAGAAGGAATTTCAGCCTTTGGGAGGCTTAGAGTGTTGCTGGCTTTGTGCAGGGGGAACAGGCAGGAGAGTCTCAGGCATGTATGCCAACAGGGACACACTGGTGACTCTGAGCCATGTGTTGATCATTTTCCCGCATAAAAAAGCTCTTCTGCTCCAGTACAAACCAAGGAGTCGATGGTCTGCTTAAGGACTCATAGCCTTGATTTCTGCTTTGCTATAAAGGTCGCATCTCTGCAGCAGACCAGCACGTAGCTTAGTGTCCCATGCATGTTCAGCTGGGACCGCAGCAAGGGAGTGTATTGGCCATGTCCTTCTGCGTTGCCTGCTGAAGAGGCCACACAGGCCTAAAGGGCAAGAGAAAGGCGCAGCCTTCTTAGAACTGCTCCATCTAAAAAGGGGATGAGATATGGATTTGCTTGCCTGCCTTACAGGATGAAAGGGGAACTAGCCTTCTGGGATGGGAGAAATAAATGGGATCTGGATTGTGGGAAGAAAGAAGGTTGAGGACCTCTGGGTTAGGGAAGGGGTGGGAGCTGTGTGTCTGGGATTTTCATACCAGTAAAAATACTTCAAAAATTGATAAAATCTTTCAGTATTTTGTCTTCTATTGTTCTAGTATCAAGGATGCAAGTGTGTCCTGAAGGCGTTTGCTAGAGCTGTGACCTCTTCGCTTCCTCCCCTCCCCACTATTGTTTTTTGCCTTAGCTGAAGAGGGATGCTTTTTTTAGCCTGGTACATAAGCGGAGAATTTAATGTTTAGTGTGATAGGAGAGGGCTGCAGGTTGTTACAGTGTTTTGCTATGCTTCTTTTAACCTGAATTAAAGCTTATATTAATACACTATTTTTTTAATAACATTCTTATATTCTATTTTAATTGCTTTCCTGGAGACTTGTCTTGCTATCAATTCTGTTAGTTATTTATCTTTCGCCTTAGCTCCCAGCACACAGGTTATTTCCTTTTTTTTTTTTTTTTTGTTATTTGAGTTAACATCATGGCAAGTGCCTTCTATTTTTTAGGATGGATATGTTTTTTCCTTGCTTAAAACTAATTCTCAATATGTTTTGTAGCCAAGAACAGAGGGCTAATCAAATGAAACTATGTTAATGAATTTTCTCAAAAATGTTACTGTCAATAACAGGTTTCAATACAAGTAATCAATCAATCGTATTGCAGGTATTTTTCAAGAAGCTTCTAGAAACTTCCAACAAAAAGATTTTTGCAGTAAATAGTAAATTCCAGTGATTCAAATTTGAGAGTCCAATTTAAGACTCCTCATTGTGTTAGGCACTGTTTGAGTCTCATCACTATGTTAGGCACCAAACAGTTGAATTTTTTTAGACTATCTTTTCAAATTGATCAAGGCATAAGAATGAAATCAAAGAAAAATCCTAATCAGAGTTTTTAAAACTTATTGTAACTAGTGGGCTTGATGAGGAGTATCTGTCACAAGGCCTATCAACACTTTTTTTTGTCTCTGCAACTAGTTAATTTTTTTCTTCTTCTTTTATTTTTCTTTAAGCTTCAAGAGACGGTCAAAAGGAAGTTGGAAGGCGCACGTTCACCTCTCAATGGAGAACAGCAGAATGGAGTTTGTGATGGGAGCTTTTCTCCAACCAGCAAGAGGTTACGGAAGGATGTACCAGGCATTGAGGCCATCAACAGCTTGCCCAATAATTTGCCTTTGCCCGCTGTTTCTCCTCTTCACCAGCTTGACATGAAAGCTCCCTTGCCCCTGCAGAACAGTGGAACTCATGGTAGTGGTCTAGACGACTTGGGTAAAAATGGTGGGCTTTCTGAGATAAAGCTCCCCGTTAATGGTTGCAATGACCTAGACGATAGTTTTAACATCCTGCAGAACAAGGAGCTAAAGCAAGAGCCTTTGGATGACCCCAGCTGCATAGACACTTCTGAAACATCTCTTTCAAATCAGAACAAGCTCTTCTCAGACATTAACCTGAATGATCAAGAGTGGCAGGAGCTAATAGATGAGCTAGCGAACACCGTTCCAGAAGATGATATACAAGATCTGTTCAACGAAGACTTTGAAGAGAAGAAGGAGCCAGAATTTCCCAGACCTGCTACAGAGACTCAAGAGAGTGCAAGTGTGAAAAGTGATCCATCTCATTCTCCATTTGCTCACGTCCCGTTAGGGTCTCCCCAGGTGAGGCCTTCTTCTTCTGGTCCTCCATTTTCAAATGTCTCCACGGCCTCTAGCATAACTTCTGTGTCCAGCGCCCCGCCAGCCCCAGTCGCTGCTGGCTCACCTGCAAACTGTGTTGTTCAGTCACCTCAAACTCCCAGCCAGGCCCACACTCCAGGCCAGACACAGACGCGGTCTGGAAATGGCTATCTTATGAATCCAGCAGCAGCAACTGTGGCAGGATCAGGGTCTGGGCCTGTGAGCATGCCAAGCGCTGACTTGTCTCCAGCTGAACAGCTCAAGCAAATGGCAGCCCAGCAGCAGCAAAGAGCTAAGCTCATGCAGCAGAAGCAGCAGCAGCAGCATCCAAATCAAGCCTCAAGCTGGTCACCTGTAGGTCCTCCGTCTAGTCCATACGGAGGACCCTTCAGTGCAGACAAACCAAATAGTCCAATGATGTATCCCCAAGCCTTTAACAACCAAAACCCAATAGTGCCTCCTATGGCAAACAATCCACAGAAGACCACGATTAATAACTACCTCCCTCAAAATCATATGAACATGATCAGTCAGCAGCCAAATAACCTGGGCACAAACTCCTTAAGCAAACAGCCTAATATGCTTTCTTATGGCAACACCAAACCTCTGACCCACTTCAATGCTGAGCTGAGTCAGAGGATGACCCCGCCAATGGCAAACCCCAGCAAGAACCCCATGATGCCGTACATCCAGCAGCAGCAGTCCCAGCAGCCGCAGATGCAAGCTCAGATGGTGCACCTGAGCGAGGAGCAGAAACGCATGCTCATCATGAAGCAGAAAGGAATGATGAATCAGCCCATGGCATATGCAACGCTTCCTTCCCTTGGTCAGGTAAGCACAAGTGCACAATGTGTGGGCAACCAAAAAAGAGGCTTGATACAAAGACTTAGTAACTCTTTGTATGGTTTCCTCCTTCCTTCTCCTCTGTCTCCTGGAAAGTACAGAATGTCATTGGAGATGCTTCTTGGACTTTTCATGTGGTACTGGAGCTTGATCGTTTTAAGAAATGACTGAAATGATGCTGTGTTATGCTTTAGAAATGTTGTTAAATGACTGTTTTTCTGAACTAGCGGTCTTTCCACATGCTTCTATTGATGAGTGCTTAGGGTCACTCTGGGAAGCTTTGGGTCGGAAGTATCTCCTCCTTGGAGGGTTTTTCTCCTTTTTTTTCCATAATGTAAGACTTTATGCTTATGGATCCCAAACCACTGCATGACTTAGTTTCCACAATGTAGTTAGCATTGTAACAAAAGGATGGAGTGGTTGGCCCCTTCTTCTTGGGGCAGGGATCCAGCCCGCTTTCAACAGCATGTTTGGCATTTTTGGCTCAGGGAACAAAGGAAGGATGTTTTGGGTGCTGAGTGCCTTTGGTTTCCACTAGAGGAAGTAAGCACAACTGAATGCTTTTAGTGGTGCTTGAACCATGCGTGAAATGAGATGGTTTATTCCAGGACTTTCAAGCAGTGCTTAGCAACTTCAAGTATTTTATTGTTATGAATCTGTAGAGTCTTTCAGCAAGAGGCTAAAGCCATGTTGGCTTGAGTGACTTGGCATCACTGTCTCACATATATTCCATGGTAACCTCTGGGGCATCAGCTGCCAGGCTTGGGGAATGCTTTGGAATGAATTAATAACCGATTTGAATAATGGTTATAGTAATGCCCTGTCACCTCCTAGGTCAGCTGGGTATTCTTAGTTGTGCAGCCCCTGCACTGGTGTAATGGAAATGCTTAAGAATAAGTTTTCTGAATACAATAGTACACTAATAGAATTGTTGGTTGATAGATTTAGCGCAACACCTTTTTACCAAATTAGCTGTTTCCATACCACCTACAAGGAGTACTTCCTTCTGAGTATGGTTTACCTGTGACTCACACTGTAATGCATGTAGAAATACAGCAAAATTTGTCACTTCTTCAGCCTGTGGAGTTTGGGAATCTATCAATAGGAGGAGTAGGAGCTTTACCAGGTCAAAGCCCATCACATTATTTAAAATTAATTTCAGAACAAAAAGAAATGTTCATCTGCCTCCTGTTTTTGGTTTAGAATGTATGGTGACAGCTCAAAGGTTCGTATCTCTATTTTCATTCTGCTTGCCTATTGCATTAGAAATAGCTGGTCTAAAGCCTGTTCTTTTTGTGAAGACTTATCTAGAGAAATACTGGGATAATAACATAAAACTCAGACTGTAATCTGAGCTACAGAATTCGTCAGGTTGTAACCAAGAGGCAGAGGATGTTTGGTCAGGCTGTCTAATGTTTTATCGTTTCTTTTCTTTGTTTTTGTTAAATATGCTGAACTGAAAGACCCATCAAACAGTTGAGAGAATGAACTGCCTATATGAAAGAGTTAATGTCATCTCCTTCATTTCATAAGTTGAGAAATTAGTGTCTCATTGAAGTTCTCCAGTGTGAAGAGGAACCCAAGATTTCATATATCTAATCTCACTCAGTTCCTTTTTTTTTAACGTAGGAAAAACTAGATGTTTGGATACAACTAGACATTCTTCCAAAAACAAGTCCAGATATTAAGTAATTTCTGTATTTTACAAAGAAGAAGTTTAAGGCAAAGTCATACTTTGTTTCATAATATGAGCAATTCACATTTAATGACCCAGTCGGGATGAGGAACCTCTTGCTTGTGTGTAGATGTAGAAAGGTCCCTTAACTACTTGTGAAGCCCGCTTGCCTACACCAAAGGGATTTTGTTTGGTGAGGAAGGTTGAAATAATAGATTTCTAACTGTAATGTATTTCTTTATTCCTTCCCTTCCTGCTTCTCTGGAAAGCATTTTTCTGTGGAAAATTGGAAAGCTTATTATTGTGAGATGTGCTTGGTGGAAACAGATTGTTTTTGCAAAGGTGGTAAAAATGTTATGGCGATATTGTTGAGTTAAATCCAGACTGACGCAGATTATCTGATTCTACTACTTGCTGTAGGATGCGGACAGTCAGACTTGCCAGATCGTATATGGAAAATAAGGAGATTGCACTCTTCAGTTTGAAACACATTTCTGAATGTAAGGTGAATGTATCTTTTAGTCAGCTTACAATTTCTACTTTCATTGTAGTTTTGGTCTTTGATACAGAAGTGTGTGTGTGTGTTAAATAATCATGAGGATTTAACAAATGTCATTTAAGGGGAAAAAAACCCTCTAGCTATTGCATCTCATGAGTAGCACTGACCATATATTTCTGTCAGGCAACTATTACAAGGACATACTTGAGAACCAAGAGATGATTTAGGGAACGTCAGGCATGGACAAAACCGCCTGGTCTTATTTTTGGTGTACTGCTGTAAAATTCAAGTATGGCTAGTTGTGTGCATACATGCAATACATACACTAATTAAACCTATGTCTCTTTGGGCCCAAGGTACTTCTGTTCTTAATAAGCAGAATTTTTATGTACTCATTGCTTCAGTCGTTGAGTGTACTTTGGAGACGTGCACCATTTTTTTCAGTCCAGCTGGGACCTTGCAAATGCTCTGTGGAGGTCAGTTACCTGTGATTGTCCTGTTAGCGTACCAGTGCTGGTGCCCTGGGATTGTGTCCTGGGCTTGCTGAGCATCGCTACGTACAAGAGAGGTGAGCAGCGAGAGAGGAAGCTGTGCAGCTCAGTATCCATGAGAGTGGTTGGACAGGGGGAGTGCTAAATTAGCAGCTTAGCTAGCCAAACTAGTGTCCAGCAAAAGCAGGATTTCTCTAAAGGCTTTCTACACTGTCAGTGTTGAAACTCTTCCTGTCAGACATGTTAGTCCTTTGCTTTGGTGTGCAGATCCAGGACTGGTACTGGCACTGTAGTTGTAACCTCCATCACACTAATGCTGAAGGACCCATATGCCCTGAACCACGATGTCCTCTATTTTACATTATAGCTTGTTCTCCTCAAAGGAGCGCTGGATGGGGTATTTGTCTGTTTTTCCACAAAGCAGATACTGGTTTGGAGTTTTGAGTCGGGGATTTTTGGGGGGGTTAGCCTGAAAGTAATTCAGACCGGTTTTTGTGGAATTGACTGTTAAAACCATGATCAGATCCTGGCCCATCCCATCTATATTCTGCAAAACCCACGATCGGATCCTGACCCATCTACCTTCAGCAAGGCTCTGTCCTGCTACTAGTGTTCTCTCATGCCTGACTGTTCTCCACTTGGTCGGGCTTGTACTTAGAAATCCCTGCTCTTTGCCTTGCCCCATGTACCCTGATCTGCCCTAAACCCAGTTGTTAGCTTGTGAATACGTGGCAGATATTGCCCTTTAGCCTCTTGCTTTTCCTGGGTGGCTCTTTCGTTCTTGCTTTTCTGCAGCTATAGGCTAAACCAGCAAGTACAGATTTTCACTGGAGCTGATAACTTGTTAGGTATTTGAGGGCTAGAGGTCCTCTGCTATTCTGGTTCCCATGTGATAATAAAAGAAATTGGTTTCACACCAAGATGCAACAGGGGCTTTGTTTAAGCTTTTTATGTGATTTAAGAAATATAAGCAAGCAAGCCTAAACCAACCTCCTCTCTCAAAAATTAGAGCTTTGTTTAACCTAAAATGTTCCATTTGGTTTTTGAGGTGTACGTCAAGTTTTATGGGAGGCACTTTTTTCCTTTTCTTTCTTTTTCTTTAAACAAAAAAGTAATTTCAAAGTGGAGAAAAGTGAAAACGTTTTCTTTGGAAAATTTCAGAATCATTAATTGTGCCTTTTCTAGGTTCCAGCTGTTCAATATGTATGTGTAATGGTAAGAGAAAAAAGCAGCCCACCGGAATAGACATTGAATGGCTGAGACAGAATTTGATGTTTGGAGCCAAGTGAGTGAGGGAGAGTAATGAGAGGTCGAAACAAAACAGAATTCTCCGTGGGTGTAAGAAAAATAAAACTAGACTGCAGCTCTTTGCCTGCATGGGACTGTGAGGACGCTGCAATTATAGTTCCTATTGAAGCCACTAGTTATGTTGCTTGAAATTGGAGGGATGTGAATGAAGAGAAAAAATGACACCATACTGGAAGAATATCTTCAAATTCTCTTTTCTGTCTTTTGTTTTAATCTTATAAATTCAAGATGTGTCATGTGCTCAGCCTGATTTGGCATGTGAAGGATAGAGAGATCTGTGTCCAGAGAACATTTCCGAAAAGTAATTGTCTTTGTCCTTTCTAAGTGAAAAGGTGTGTTTCTCACTGGAATTGTAAAAGAGATTTTATACTTTTTTGAAGGTTATCTTTAGGATAGTGAGAAAAAGAGATTGTTGATGTTCTGGGATTTGGCCTTTTTTAAAAGCCTACCTGAAAGTAAAGAAGAAAGTCTACAGATTTGTATTCACTGCAGGGAAAGTGTGGCAGAAACACAACTGTCTTACCAGATTTTAGGGGAGAGAAGCTGGAATGGAAATAATGACTGTGAGGATCACTTGCTGAACAGCCTATAGAGATGTAGTGAATGCCTGTCTATGCTGTTTGACTTATAGCCACTGTTTTCACAAAGGTTTACCCTGGAGCTCTGACACAATGCCAAAAATTGCTCCCCAGAAGTCAGTCTCCATAGGCTCTTAAGGACAGACGGATAATCAAAGTGTGCTTGGATGGGTTCTGACCATCTCACCAGGCAATTTGTAAACAGTAGCCTGGCCTTCTTACCAATTCCTGCTATCATCTGCCCATTGTGCTGGGAAGGATGTCACGTTAGCATAAATCACTAGAAACAAATGTTGGACGGTGCTTGGCTAAGATCCGATCCCCATGGCATAATCCTAAACCCCAAACTTTGGCTTGTTGGTATTTCCTCATTTTGTGACCTATGGGCGTGTACTTTTTCACCTAATACATACTTTGTTCATTCCATATGGTAAATATTTTTCTGCAATACTAAGTTTTGTCTAAGTCTTGCAAAATCAAAGTATAAGAGTGCTGCTCCCATGCCCCAACTGAACCAATCATCTTATGATAAGAAAACCATAGATGTCTTTGAAACCTACTTTTCTGAAACAATGCTGACCAGTATTCCTGTTTTATTCTCTGAGTCATTGCTGGTGGAGAACTGAAACCAATTGTTCCATTGTTTTGCTGGAGAGTGTGTCAGAATAGCTGGTCTTTTCCTCTTTTTAAATATCATAGTTGTAGTGGTAAATCTTTGGCTCTTAGAAACTTGTCCACTTGTCCAAGATCTGATAAAATACATTGTTATGCGATTTGCTTCTTGTCTAGTTTCTTCAAGAGTCATAGTGTGAGTTATTCTCATCTCTAAAGAAATTGTCCTACAATACTTTCAGAAGCAGAAAATTTGTATTACTGACTGCACGAAGTGTATATTAAATGTCCCCTATATTGAAGTCAACTTGATAGCATACTTTTTCTTCCTACATGATCTAGATTGCTACGTAAAGAGCAGTTTGTCCTGTTATTTAGTGAGACCTGTTAGTCTGATGATATAATATGTGCCAACCAACTCTCCTTTAGTTTTATTAGTTACAACTACAATCACAAAGCAGTGTGATTTCGAAATGTCTACAGCCAGTAGCAGCATATTTTTACATAAAGTGCTATCCTTTCCCGTTTCGTGAGGGTTTTTTTTTTTTGGGGTGGGGGGTGGTGTTGGCCATTTTCTCCTTAAAGTGCAAGTTATCATCATCAATTTTAGTTTTTCTATCTCATGACCCATTCCACCTGCTTTCAGCAATACCAGCCATAATCCATTTCTTATTGTTCATGAGCCTCTCTAACTCTTCTTGTTTATTGTATATGCTCTTAATGTTAATCTACAGATGGTGTAAAACTGTGTTCTTTGCACCTGCTTTTATGGCTGGATCTGTCATAAGCTGGCGACACAGACACCACTGAACATACTAGGATGTTCATACCATGCTCTCCCCAATGCTGTGTTCTTCTGTAGGCTCGTTTGCTGCCCTCTGAGCATCATAGGGCATAACTAACTGAGCATCATAGCATAACTAATTTAGCATGAAAAGGCCGATGTTTTCAGTGCTAGATGGTGACTGAAACATCCATGTAGCCTTTTCTTCATATGGCAGTGTTCAAGTCTTCCTTCCTGTCCTGCTTCCTCCACCCAGGCGGTTGCCTCTGAGAATCAGTGAATTTGCTGCAGCAGAACTACAGGGGTAAAACCATTCATCCACTGACACCTTTACTCTTTGTGGATCTGGAAAAGTGTTTATTGCAAAATGGTACCTGTGATGTTTTGATGTAGACAGTGGGTTCAGCTCATGAGTTGGATTCTGTTATTCTCCCTTGTTAAGAGAAGACTTAATCCAAAGACTAAGACTAAGGTTCCCAGCCTTGGCACCGCACTTTGTCTGTTTGCCGTTTAGTGCCTCACAGCTGGCTGCCAGAGCCGGCAGAGTGCTTGTCTGAGCGTTTTGGCATGACTTGGTCTGATCCCTTTCTCTCCAGTCTGTGATCTTGCATGGCCCCACAAGGATGCAGATTTGATCACGGCTTGCACTCGGATAATGTTTTTGAGTTTTAAATGTTTCCTTGTGTCATTTCTCTATGACCATGTCTGTCCCCAACTTTACCTTTTTCTGGAGTTTAGACATTTGGAGTACTTCTTGCCCCTGTAATTTCATTTTCTTTCCATAATTCCTAAGTTTGCCAGTTTGCTTCTCAACACCTCAGACATATTAATTAGACCTTAATTTTGGAGGAATCTATATTCCTCTGTTTAAATTAATGAATATATAAGCTTGAATGTCTCAGTCAACTTGTGCCCCATACCACTTCTGGTCATAAATATTCAGAAATTACAAAATTATTTTAAAATCATGAGGTCATAATATATATTGGGAGGGGTGGTAGATGTCTTCCTGTTTTCTGAACTGCAAAGGTTCTTGTTTTCCAGTTCTTCTTTACCCATCTAGAACAGAAGTTTACTTCTTTGATTCTTCTTCCCCCTCTTGACTCTAGAAAATGAAATGTAAATGAAAGCATGTCAAATGATAAGATAATGTAATACTGGGGATTTTCTTTACCCCCCATTTCAGTGTCATCTGCTCTTGTACTACCCAGCTGGATGATTAAGGTTATGGTGCAACTCCAGACCTCTTTCTTGGAAGCTTCTCTTTGGTCATGTTTGTATTTCTAAGGTGTCACATAGTCCTTTTAGAAAAGACATCTCACAGAAATAAATGACATTGCTTCCAAGTTACTGTCTGTACTGAGGATATGGGTGAAGGAATTTCTCAGAGTGTACCAAAATTGCTTCATTTGCCACCAACAAGGAGGATGCGCATGTGTTTTCCTCATTTAGTGGATTTAGTAGACCTTGCAGCTAACAGCAGTAATAAAATCATCACCGGCTCCTGACAAGATTTAACAGTACAGATCCAGAGCTAGGGAGGCCTCTATTTCATCTCTGTTTCAGAGGCACAAGGAAGATCTATTTTTTCTCCTCTGCCAACCTTCCAGGTCTCACACTCACCTGCGCCGAGGTCAGTGGTTAGCTTTCCCTTCCTGGTAAAGGGAATCAAGCAAGCCTTGCAACTAATTTTGGAAGAGAAGAGGCTTTGCTGGAAGGGCCAGGGAAGGCTTTATAGCTGTCCACCCATTTCCTGCGCTGCAGGCGGTTCTGCAGGGGACGCCTTCCCAGTCAGCCGACCGTAAGAAACAGCAGACGTGTTGTACCGTGCGTTCCTCTGCTGGGGGGCGGGGGGGGGGGCACATTTCACAGTGGCCTTCTGCTAGTGCTTACTGTTGTTTTTCGCATCTGAAGATACTCAGACCTACCGTGTTTCCACAGAAGAACCATTTAAAGTCTCTTTGTTCCTATCATTTTTAAAGATCCATTTATAGATAAATAAATGATTAGTCTTCATCAGGCATATAACAATGCACTTTGGATTAATGAGCTCTGGAGTCTTACTGCTTGCTGTACTGATTGTAAGAGGTGAACTGGACTGCCTCCTTTCAGGCTGCTTTTCCACCCTTAGGAGCGCCTCTAAGCCTGAGTGTCTCTGCCGACGTGAGATTTAAAATTGCCTTTTGACTATTCTGCTCTGCAGGGAACAACCTGTAAACAAATCCCTTTGCTAGGAAAGCCACTTCCAGCTAGTCTGGGAGTTTACTATCCAATCTAGGTGTAGTCTCATTGTCTTTCCCAACCTTTGTAAAGAAAACTGGAGACTGGATTAAAAATTAATTCTCTTTCCATCTCTTTTTCTATTTCCCTCCCATAGTTGGGGCTTATACAAACTAAGATTTAATACCAAGCAAACTTGTAAATTTTTTTATTAGTATTTGAAGAAAAGACTCACTTTACATATAGAAATACTCTTGCAACAAGAATTATTCTTAAATAAGCAGTACTCTTCCCCTGTGCTCCCTTTACTGCGGGAGGGATGGAATGACTCTGCTGCTTAACTCTGTTAAGTACCTTGCGGGCAGTTTCTGCTCCCACCAGAGGCTTACAGTGATCACCCAGCCTGCACTGTTAAGGACCCCCTTTTCTTTCCTGCATTCTCACTCTGCTCCAAGTTCTGTCTATTAAGAGGCTTACAGCAAGCAGAACTGCTTATCAAATAATCAGTCGATAAGGGTAAAGGTTATAGGGTATCCTGTAATTAAAAAGCCTATTTGGAACTATTAATAGATTGTGGTTAGTTTGAAAGCAAGCTCCATCCTGTTCTTCTCTTTTTTCCCCTCAGTCTTCTCTTTTTTTCCCCCTGTGACATGTAGCTGACTCCTTCCCTGCCCATAGCTCTACACTCAGGTAAACAGAAGAAGAGACACCGGGGAGGGAGGTAAATTATGGAAAGCCAGCATGGGGTCTGCCTTCCCCTGGAGGGCTGTTTGTGGGGGGGGGCGGGAGTGTGGGCAGCACCCCGTGCTGTATGCATCCTCCTCTGATGCCTCCTGCACCAGCTCCTCTTCCCTGTTTGCAGGCTAACTGGGAAAGGCACTGGTTGGTTTTTGGGTTGGTTTTTTTTTGGGGGGGAGGGGGGGGGCTAGGCCAGAAAGGTTGCTGTGTTTCTGAAGGCTGAGCTTTGGTGCTTGTAGAGAGCCAGGCTGGGGAGTGGGGGAAAGCCAGGCAAACCATCGTGTTCCTCTCCCACCGTAACCATCATCAGAGTTACCAGTGTAATGGGGAAACTGTTAACTTTGTGAGTGGGAGGGGAGGTGGGGGAATAAGTGGCAGTCCTTTCCAACTGCCTCTGAAGGCAGTCACGTCTGATCAAGCTGACAAAAAGAATGTTGTGAAGGAAGAAAATCTTAGTAGTTCTGCCGTGGTGGTGCTCAGTCTGGGCCTTTGTGCGAGGTGTGGGAGCCACATGTCAGAAGAGGTAGTGCCCACCTCAGAGATCTTGCAGCTAATTAAAGATTACACACGGTGACAGCTACATTTTGGATAGCACTGTGAAGAGCTCAAAAAATCAGAAATGCCACGATTGAGTTGTCCACAAGTATCAGTGCTGCTCTGCAAGGTGCAAGAAATGGCAGCAGAGGAAGAAGAACACAGGGAGAGAAGCTAAAGCATACAAATATCTTATGGGAGGCTGAACATTGCCAGAAAGAGAAAATCCCCAGCTCTGTCATAATCCTCATGTTCCTTAAACATCTTCCCCCACTCAGGAGCATTTAAGTGACACCAAAAGAAACTGCTTGTTTATTCCAAGAGCATGAATACAGTGCAGCTCTTCTGCTTGGGGAGAACATCAGTAAGCACCAATTAATGTTCCAACTAGGAACTTAGGACCAAGTAAGACTCATATTTTCAGAGGAAAGGTAATAGTCCCATCTTTAGTGGCTCATTTTCACTCACCTTTTGTTTACTGCAGTTCATGGCCTGTAGCTCAGGAATGTTCTGAACTTGTGAGCAGATGATGCCACTGTGTTTTGAGGAGTTACGTGTGGAGCCCAGCAGTGCTTTTTAAATTTACGTGTACGTACTCCTTTGTGGCTAACATACATTTTTGGACACATATTACCAGGAGCTTTTCCATCCCTTCTCTAAAACAGTGTGACTTACAGCCTGGTTCTGTGCCATCAGCAGAGGCCTTGGCCACCAGATCCCAAAGCAGCACTGCAATGCTGGGACTGGTGTCAGTGTGCACGCAAAGCCTTGAGCTCAACTTCTGCTCTCCATGTCTCTGCCTAATGTGGGAAGGAGTGCTCTTTGAGCAGTCTAGGCTACCCAGCTGGCTATGATGTTCCAGCTCAACAGTGAGGTGTACCTTGCACTTCAGAATTCCAATTTTGTCTCTTCTTTTATGTATGTGGATCCTTATTCTGGTGCTTTCCACAGCATTTCTGGATACTCAAGCCCAGTGCTACCTAGAAGTGTTATGCTATTGGCATGTATGTTCCCTCCAGAAAGATTTCCTAATGTCTGCAATGTGTATGTGTCCATCTAATCTCTGCAATGTGTGTGTGTCCATACTAGGAAAGCTTAATACCTCTTGAAAGACTGTCCCAGTAAGTGGTTAAGTGCAGATTTGGAGTCCTGCATTCAGGAGGTTCTGCCAAATCCCAGCTGATGCATCTAATTTGCTAAAGAATGTGGCTTCTGCTCTCTCAGCAAAGATTTCATTCCTCATGGGCAGTGGGAAACTTGCCCTTTTTATGTTATTGTTCACCAGCTTAGTATTAAGTCTGAGACAGCCAACTTTGTTAATAAGGAGAGAAACCAGTCTGTTGGTGCCTACGTTCTTCATTCTCATGTAGTGTGTGCGTTTATGTGTTCTTGAGTCCTCCTGCACTTATTCAGCCCCTTTTCCTCTGTGTGAGGAATGTTTTGCATGCATTAGCCTGTAAGCATATCTTACGCATTGGGAGGAAACCATCCATTCTGTGTCAACACATCTTCCAAACAGGTGCCTTCCTCATTTACACCCAGTGGGAGCTTGTTAGCAGCTCTTGCTCTACACTAAGAGTGGGAGCTGTCTAGACAGGGTCAAGAATCTCATAAGAAAGCAAGCCCAAGTCCAGCAGCACTGTCACAAAATCATGTTTTAATGTTTTCTCTGCCTGTTTTTCACTTCTGTTTCACACTTGTGCAATATTAAAGTCTATTCCTCACTCCAGAAGCTCAGTCTTTGGCTGCTCATGCTAGCATCCTTCTGTAAAATCTGTTCTACTAGGTTCCTTGCTGCTAGGTAAAATCTCCATGACCTATAAGCTGTCTTTTGTTTCCTTATGCTATTTGGAGAAACTGAGGGAAAGACAATGTCTTAAAAAAAAAAACCAGAAAGAAAAATGGTTTGAAAGGGTCAGCATAGAGAGAGTTTAAGGTCTACCCTGAGAAGGTGATTCTTTCTTTTCTGACATGATGTTCCTTAACAGGCTTAAGAGTTAACATCCTCAAAAGAATCTGCATTTTAAATTATTTTTTTGTACATAGTATTGCCTAGAGAAAGCAAAATTCCTGAGATTGCCCAACATGTGCTTTCCAGGGAATTATTTTTCCAGTGTGTACTTCTTTCCCTCTGAGTCTAGCAGGTGGTTAGGGTTTTTTTGTTTTTTGTTTTTTTTTTAAATCTGTCCTATATTATTTCTGTTCCTTTTCTCTCCCTCACTACTCCATGAGCCATTTTTCTTTCTCTCCCTCTAAGCTCCCTGCTCAAGTTTACCCTCTGTTTCCCTCATCCAGCTTTTATTTCTCTGTCTCCCCTTCTTATCCATTTAATAGCACAGGACTGTGTTTTGGTATTGTCACTGTGTGCAGGAAATCACTGTAGACACCATGGCTTTCTGTGGTCTTTATACCTCCGGCAGACGGAAATAGTATGAAATATTTGTTGTCATATTAGATGTTTTTTTAACCAGTCATGAGACAGATGAAGGACTGGGGGATCTCAGCTATAATCTCACTAATGTGGTAGCACCATCCATGTGATAAATTTGGCTGCTCCACCTTTAGTCTGCCCACTAATCCATCTCAACCAGGACTTTAATGTTCTGAACTATGGAGCAGTCTCACTGGATCAAGATTGTTTGTAGTGCACCCTTATCACAGATGGCTAAAACAAAAATAAAAAAGTAGGAGGTTTCTATTGTTAAATTGTCAGTGACATGTAGTTTCCCACACCTTGAGGATTTGTCTCTGGCAGTAGAAGGCAGTAAATTAGTCTTACTAGCCCTTGAATTCCTACAGATGGAAAAGCAATTTTAAGTGATTTTTTTTTTGGGTGACTTTTAAGCTATATTAACGATACCTTCGCTTGCCCTTCATGCCGTGTGAAACTGGTATCATTTGAAGAGAGCTTCGCCGTTCCCACAGAGAGATGCATAGAACAAAAATACTTAAAAGACTTCTAAGACATTGCTGGAATAGTTACTATGTACATCACAAACTACACAATGCACATGGATGTATAGTAAAATTTAATGTATGTGGTTGCTCTGAGGCAGTATTTACCTCATTCATCTTACCACATGGGGGTTGCTAGTCCAGGATCAAGAAGAAACATTTATGAGCTTCTGGGAGGTACCAGTGGCTTCACCAAGCGTCTGCACTAACAGAGATCATGGTGGGGCAAATGTATGGGACAATACCAAAAGCCTTGTGTGCCTGAAGCAGATGAAGCTCTGAGTTTCAATTGGAGATGTCAGAGATTTCGTACCATGACACAAGAAAAGGCACCGGCTGTGCTGCTGCGCAAGTTTCCGTTTGCACTTGCCCGGTTCCTGCACCTGGTTTACAGACAGCACAGGGATTACATCCTCGGTCCTTCCCAGCCTGCAGATAAGAGTGAAAACCGCTACCAACAAAAATAATCCTTGACTCCGGTTACATAAAGGGTGGGCTGTTTTCCAAGGGCCCTGCTCAAAGGGACACAGGTGTCACCTGCAGACGCACTCACAGCTTGAGGGAGGCTGTTTTGGCTAGGGATGGCCAGCACGCCAGGTGCACTGCCAGCCTATGATTTTAATGCTAATGAAGCAGTGGAAAAGGCTCCAGTTAGTCACAATACAGTGGTGGCAATGGCTGGGGGTCAGGGAGGGGTAACAACAAGGGTACCAGTGCAGCCCTGCAGGAGAAAACAGCTTGTGGAAAGAGCAGGGCCCTTAAGCTTTACCGCCTCGGAGTACAAGCTGCACTGCTCGCACCTCTTGAGTCTCTTCTGTGGCTGTCACTGCACGTGAGTTGCTGCGAGCAGGATGTTTCCCACTGCAGCTGGCAAAAGCTGAATAAAGACTAGCAGGACCCAAACCTCTTACAGCTTGTTATCCACTCACCTGTCCGGCATCCTGCTTACCCGCTCTGCCTCCCAGCCACCTTGGAAAGCCTCTCATCAGAGAGGGTTTGCATGCTTTGGCCCTGCGCAACATATGTTGAAGTGGAGTGGAAACGTCAGGGCTGTAACCTCAGCAGAGCTCCCAGTATTGCGACTGCTGTAGGGAACAGCGGCTGTGGGGTGGCCAGCGCAGGCTGGATGCTCCCCTGGGTGCGCTCTGGCATTGCTGCTTTCACCGAAGGCAGCTTAGGTGTCTGCTTTCCTCTGCTTCTGCTCAGGTCCTCTGCTCTAGGTATAGTGTACTGTGCAAAAAAACCCTCAAAATGTTAATGTAGGTAAATGGTTTTACTCATGCTCCTGAGAAGCACATTCCTCGGGAAGAATCATGGACTTTTGGAAAATCCTCATGAGTTAAGTCTGAAATCCACGTACTGCTGAGGACGCAGAAGGACAGGGCACTGTTTTGTTTTTAAGGTGGTCTTTTATCACCTCTCAGATTTTTCAAAGAAATAAAAAAGTAAGTAGTTGTGATGGTTTTATTTTATTTTTATTAATTGGGAGTCACATGGTCAGTCTCCTCCATTTTCCTTACCTATTCCACCACTTTTGTTTTCCTATTAATAGGCTGTGCTTTGCCTTTTCAACTTAGTGCTTTCTCACCTACACAGCCCTAGTCAATGGGAGCACTTATGTAAGGATTGCACAGTCTGCCCCCTGTGCATCTTAATGAAATCGGAGATTTTTTTTTTGTCTAGTTCTTTAGGATTAGAGTCTTCTTTCTCAAAAGCTTTTTTTGGTCTCATAAATTAGATCACCACTATGCAAAAACCAACCCACTGTGATCACGGCTTAATTGCACAATGCCCGCGCTTTCTTGAATGTTGTTCCCATCTCTTCAAGATTAAGTAAGATCCAGTGGGTTGGACCTTTGATCTGCATAATAAAAGACAAGGAGGCAGTTTGTAAATCCGTCCTTTCCATCTTTATTCTTTGCAGTTGGGGACCTGAAGGCTTGAAATAATTTTTGCTTGCTAAGAGGAAACTTTATGTAATATATGTGGAGATGCCATTATGCTAATTAGTGTTGTTAGGAAAAATCAATGTATGTATGTCATCTGACAGCAAGCAATGATCTTCTCACAATCAGCAATTTCTCATGCATTGCCAATGCAGTAGGGCTAGGACTATTTTATTCAGATAAATTTCTCATTCATTTAGTCAGTAAATCATGGTGCACTTCATGATAGTCATTTTTAATGTGATTGCATTTTGTTAAGTTTTAATCATGCATAATGGCTTTTTATCTGGCAATGAGGTCAACCTGTAGTCTCTGTCATTTGTACCTTACTATCTCAGCATGGACAAGCTCACAGCCATACCTGGATGCCCCGGACCGGGAAGGATAGGAAAATACAGGCGGCACAGGAAGATGAGCTGTTAAGATTGATTTTGAGCATCTGATGCTTAGCTTCAGGTTTATCCTAGGTGGGGTTATACTTGCTGTATCTTTGCCACAAAGTGTAACTGAATTTGCTTGAAAACTGTGCACAAGCTTTCCAGTGACACTTTTGATGTGACCAGTTTGAGTCAAGACTGCAGGAGCCCCTTTATTCCACTGGATACCCTGGCAGGAATGCATCCGGTGCTGCTCTTTTATCCACAGGCTGTGCTGAACTTTTTCATTGGCAAAGTAGTGGAAGATGAGTTGTGGAAGTGAGGCAGGGAACCATGGTGGTTTTCAATGAGAGACAGGCTCATTTCTCTGGTGTCTTCATCTTGAGTCCATACTCTGTTGTGACTTACTTGTTCTTAAGGTAGTAGAAAAAGTCCTGTTGTCTTCATCTACAACAGGAGTGTGCCCTGGATCTCCCTTGCAACTTCAATACCATTCTGCTCTCCTTGCTTATGTTTTTGGATGGCTGTGGATGGTTTCCTTTTGTTTCTTATATACATGGTTTGACTTGGTGTTCTTCCCCACTGACGCAAGCCATAACTGTCTCTTCTCTTTCTTTTCTGGTGGCTTCTGTACGTTCTGGTCATCTCCTTCCTCTCTGCACCTCCTTGCAATCTTTGTCTATTCTCCTTTCACTCATGCCTTCACAGTTTTTTCCTTTCTGTCAATCAAAAAGACATTTTTTCTTCATTCACCTGTCCTTATAAAGCATAGTAAGCTCTCTCAGCATTATGTCCACTGAAAGGGGAAATGGGAATACAGGTAGGAGTGTTACAGAGCACTGGAGATGCTGTTCTGCTTTGGGTTCTAGTGCTGTGCTGTTGATGTGGGTGTTGGGCAGCCTCTGATGAGCTGCTTTGCTTGGATTTCTTGTCCAGGCACTGGGAGGAACACTATTGGTCCTCACTGACTGCCTCAGCAGTCCCCCATGACAGAGAAGACATCACATTTCTTTCCTGCTGGGATCCACAAGTCTGTGGTTACACAGTTGCGTCTAGGCTTGTTAAACCCCTGGGACAGAGACCCCAATCTCCTGTAGGGCTCTTCTGCGCTCCTTGCAGCGCTGTGGCTGCCCCTCGCTGTCAGCTATATGGACTGGTTTGCTCTGCTTCCTCTCAGTGGATGTAGTCTTGACATGAGATCAGTATATCATTTAGAAAGGCGTTTGACTTCCTTTGGGATGAAAGGTGCTATATGAGTATAAAATCCTCTTAATGTCCCAGAAGGCTGGCCATGGATCTTGGAACAGCCATTTCAATTCTCCCTCCAGATTCCCTGATTTCTTTCTTTTGTTCTGCTTCTCACTGGACAATCTGGAGACTGACCCTTTCTCTTACACAGTACCTGAGGGGGGAGAGGGAGAATTAATTGTCCATGAATTTTGCAGGAGGTTTCTCCTGCTGTACCAAATGATGAGGATACCTTGTGTGCACTGGTGCTGTGACTCCCCACCCTGCTATGACTTCCATCCAGAGCCTGACCTGCTCTTTCTAGTTTGGACTCTCTCTAGTTACACTGGTGCAGGTCAGGAATATTCATTGAAGTTACAAAGTTACGCAGAAGCCATTTTAGAGAAGAACTAGGTCTTTTGTTTGATAAATGGAAATTGAGTAAACCTTCTCTGTTTTTTTGTTAATATTTAAGGCAAGAGCACCCTGAAGACATTTTGTATCTTAACAGGTTTTTAGTATCTCTCTCTCTGTCTTTCTCTGTCTCTGTAATGCAACTTTGCCTACAGCCCCGTGCATTAGCAATGCAAAGCAGATTTTGAAAGCCAAGGGAATCCAGGCTCTTCCAGATGAACACTGTGATTTTATAAAAAAAAAAATCTAGAAAGAATAAAGGTTGTCCAAGTGGCATATGGCATGACAGTGACCCTGCTGTAAGGACAGACGTACAGAGCTAACGGTAATCCTATACTGGAGCCAGATAACATCCTGAGGTTAGGAAATCAAAGCCCCATGCTTTGGCTTAGGAGAGAATTAGCATTTGGAGCTTGCCTTAGCTCTGGAAAGAAGGGCAGTTCAGTTGCGTTTGGGGCTTGCAGCCTTGGTAGCAGCAAGATCCTACCTTATACTGTGCAGGAAAACCAGACCCCCGTAGTTTGACCTGGGAACAGAATATGTTTAGTAAAGCTTCAGTATTTAGATGGGTTCGCGGAGAAGGTGTAGGCTGTTTCTGCTAATTAGTTCACAGAAGTTGATGTCTACTACTGCAGAAACCAGTCATAAGCTGCTTGGGTGTAGGTTGCCTAAAAGCTCTCTGAAGTGGGGGAATAAGTGCCGATATGCAGAGCAAAGTAGAATAAATGACTGGGGCAGAGGCTGCAGCAGTTGGTACCCAAGGGATGTTTTCAGGGCTTTTTCAGATGGGAACCCCAGGAAGTAACCTACAGCAAATTATGCCTCAGGTCTGTACAAAAGCCACCTCCGCACGCGGGAATTTAACGTCCTTTAATGACACACCTGAGTCCTGACGCTTGTTAGTGGAGCCATGGTTCCTGTGAGTCCCAGCGCAGGCGATCCTCCGGCCAGCCGAACTGGTGCCCTCAGCTGTGCTCCTGGCACCCGTCCTAGCATGACTCCGTTGAGGAGCTTCGTGGGACGATTTCAGGCGGTCAGGCACTGTGCAAAGGCACGTTTTTCTCCCAGAGAGAAAGAGGAGTACACGTGATGTAATTATTTCACTTCCCAGTAGTACGCAGATGCAGCTTGGCATTGGATGAGTGAATCCCTTGTTACATAAATGCTATGCTTTTGTTAAAAATAAGTTGCGGTCAGACAGCAATGAAAACCAAGAATTTTTGCATTCTCTAGCAAACTGCCTGTACCTCACCCAAGCCTACCTCTCTCTGCCCTGCTGCTTGTGATTTAACCCCTCTTTCTTCTGGTTTTTAAATATATTTAGCAACGACATCTTCTTTATGATTATTTTCTGAAAGAAAGAAACCATGTCTTCCAATACACAATACTCATTATTGATAGCAATTCTTGGAAAACAGAAACAGAAATTAACAGGGTAGGACTGTCATTTGTTGGTGAAGTTTTGGATGCTTATTGGCATTCAGTTAAGCTTGATTTTTAAAATGGCAAAATGATGCCTGTTATAACCAGTTTGAACAAAAAAGATGATCAACACTGAGATGTTTTGAGCATACTCGTAATATTTATATTTACTTTTATTTTCCCACAAAGGAAGAATTTAGGTATAGGAGAAAAGCACAAATCTTGGTCTAAACGCAGCATATGATTTTTTTTTTTTTTTAAAGGTGTTTTCAGGCTTATTTTAGAAGGAAATCTCCTGGCTCAGTTGCAGAACGTAGACAAGGATTTGAAGAATTTGTCATCATTGTTCCTAAAAGTGTATGCACATGTTTTGAATTGGATGATTATTGGTCAGGAATGGAGATCTGTCCTATTTTTTTTCCCTATTTCATATCAAATGATTTCTAATGAACTTGTCATCATTGTATCTGGATCCAAGTACAAAATTAAGGTTATGACAAAGTTAAAGTATCTCAGTCACTCCAAGCTTGAACTGCTTTCTCTTCAAAAGGAACATACCAGATTTTTTAATATAAACTTTTTGAAGGCATTTCAGGCTTATTCCTTCCTTTAGAAACAAGGTTGGATTTTTATTATTGTTTCATTTTGCATTCAAATGGTGGTGTTAACTTTTTTAAATTGGCCTCTGTGCATATCTATCTTTGCTTTCCTGTTGCATTATCTGCTGCTTCCCGCCCCCCCACCCCCCGCAAGTGAAGTTACATTCTCTTGCTTAGAATAATGCATGATGGGGGAAAAGATGAAACCCATTAAAATACGTAACTAGGAAATAGTCCATTTATACAATCCCCTCTTGTTTTTGATGGTGTCCCTGGAAGCCAGAGCGCAGAGTTAGTAATTTCTGCACACACAGGGAAAGAGCAACTGTGAATATTTAAAATCCACTCTGTTAACAGGGTAGCTATGTTGGTTTGTTGCAAGTTTAAATAGTTTAAAACTCAGAGACTGGGAACTGCTTTTGTAAATTGAAGAGGATTATTTCATGCTGTTGAGCGTCCCTGTCAGAATATAAAAGTCGATTAGCAGAGATGGGATTGCACACTCAGGGGTTGCTTGCAATACGTAATTTACTAAGCACACACACGTAGCAAAAATCAGGCCAACTACTTTCAGATCAAGCACATGAACAGAAAACACTACATAGTACTTGCCTTGCAACTGTGGTCTCTGATCAGATTTTTGCCTTGTGAAATGTGGTTTGGCTCAGAACCTGATAAAGTTGTTTGTAATATGAATAGCTTGCTCAGTAATGGCACTCTGAAAACTCTTTTAATTATTATATGTAATTGTTTATCCATGTTCATGTCAAAGAAGTTGGCCAATCTCACCAGAAACAGGGACAGGTATATATAATCCCTGCTATCCTGGTTTCACAGACATTGGCTGTTAGCCCCTAAGACGATCAGACCCAAATTCAGTATATGAAAAGAAAATGTAATAAATCTTTCATTTCACCTTTTTGTCACCTTGTTTCTATCAGAGCTGTGCTGAAGGGGCTTTTGCTCCCCACACCACCTCTTCATAGCCTGTGTCAGGACTTGATGTGGCACTGGCGTATTGGGAAATCCCTGTAGTTTTGGGGACTTAGACTGGGCCTAGGAATCGTAGCTCTTTTGCTTCAATCAGCGGTCTTATTAGAGAAACATAACTATATTTGGAAATGAGGATGTAACTTTTTAGAGAAAGATGTGCAGCCAGCTGCAGAATACAGTTTTTTCACTAGAACCGGTGAGCACTTACTTGCCATCAGAGCAGAGAAAGAAGGCTGCTGAGTGGCAATGCTGTCTTGGCAAATGGGTTGCCTGTCACAGAGCAGAACTGCTCAGGATCCTTCTGAAACAGGTCAAGTGTTTGTCAGCAACTCAGGCTTTGACATACTCAAATCTTATCCTACTTTTGTGCATATACACTCCTCTTTCTTTAAATATCCCACTGTTTCTTGGAAACCTTGAAAGAGTGGAGGAATCTACTGCTAAATGTTACTTTCTGCTGAATGATGCCATTGAGCGTCTTGTGAGAGAGAGAGAAAGAGCATTTCTTGGGCATATCGCCTTTTCAGTTTGGAAGGCCTCTTTGTTCCCTCTAGGGTAGTCAGGGAGGTAGGAATGTCCTTGGGCCTCTTGCCTCTCAGCCCAGGATAAGACTTTGCTCTGTTCTCTGTCTGACAAAAGCACGGTGAATGGAGGGGAGACACAGCTGACACAGGAACCTTATGAAATATTGAGGCTTCCCTGAATATGGGAGTCAGTGGGCTCTCCACAGCTCTCACACTGAGGAAGAGTGGGAGTCGGTTCCCCTCTGGTTGAGCAGATAGATGATTGCCGAGAAGTATGCCTTGCTACAGTCCCTCTTGGGTTCCTCAGTCCTCACTCCCAAGACAGCTGCTAAGGACCATTATTAAACCATAGGGTGATTTCTTCCCCTCCGCATAGTAGGCAAATTTGCAAAGAATTAAACAAAGATAGATAAATGAGCTGAGGACGAGACATCATCATCATCTTCCAAGGTGACAAATGTTGCTGTACTCATCAAACCCCAGCTGAGAAAGAAGATGCCTTTTCCTGCCTCATCTGTGGATGTCCAAGGCCTCATGCCTCCAGTCTCCTTTACCGTACCTATGATGACTGCACATCTTTTTCATTTCCAGGATTGTCTCCCTTTAGGAAAGAGGAGATTTGGTCCCGACTAGCTGGGAGACTGGCAAATAGCAGAGAGCATATAAAGGGTGCAGACACAGAGAACTTCTAAGCTTTCTTATTTGTGAGCTAGGATAATGTGTAGCATTACTGACAACTTCATATAAAAATATATTAAAATACAGAGCTTCCTATTGGGCTTGCATTAATCCACACACACTCCCCAAAATTGGCCACCCACAAATGAAGCACCAACAGCTTCAGCTGGACACTTTTAATTTTGGCAAAAAGCTTTTGAGAAAACTTCCAGGAGAACGGGACCTGGATTCCATTTTTCTGTCAAAGGAGGAGGGACTGCTCTGTTCAGCCCAAACAGGAGAGTGGAGCAGCAACAGGAATTGGTGTGTTTATTTCCCCATCAATTGAGAGATCGCTTCAGAGTTCCACCTTGTTAAATGGCTGGCTGAAATCGTGCATGATTAATGGACAAAATGAAAATTAGATTATGTGTCTTTACTCTTCCTGTGACCTCTACTTTCTCCTGTATCAATTGAAAGCAGTCTGGAAGGGGGGGGCAGGGGGAAGAAAATAAAATTAAAAATCCCGTATCAATACCCAGAAGAAAAGGGAGAGAGGAGAGGAAAGGTGCAGAGCCCTGCTATAAATTGTACGCTGTCCCCAGAACTCAGGGCTTCTGAGGTCCAGATCCTACAGTACTTGAAGTTGGAGGAATTAAAATGTGGAACAAATACCAACATTTCAGGATGCCTGTTGTCAATAGTCACCATGTATGTCAATCACCCATGTGGAACTGCATCCTATGGGGAATTTGGTTTCCCTCCTGCAGCCACACAGGAGATGACCTGTGGTTCAGACACAGTCAGGCTGTTGGAACAAATGCGTTCCTCCTCCCGGAGGGAGGTGTTCGTATGTTGTCTGTCTTGGACTCCTGTTTGAGTGATGAATTTGAAGGTATGAGTCTTAAAGGCAGAGAGAAATCATTGCTTGCCTGCAGGTATGGGGTTCTTTGGCAGTTTCGACATCCTTCAGTGCTGCCTTGTGATCAGAGCGTGGATCTCTGCACCCACTCGGGGGCACCTGCATGTGTGGAGGCACCAGGAGCCTGTCCTCCTTTCGGCCCACAACATGCTTCAGCCTGCAATAGCAGAAAGCAAAGGTTTTCTGCTCCTGTTACAGGCCGCTTTGGCAGAACAAAATGTGTCTTTCTGTGCCCTCTACATCTGCATTCTTGGAGGGAAAAATTCACATACAAATCCTACTTGCTTAACTAAAAATCAACGTAATACGTTAATTGCTGCCCCAATAACCTTAACAGGAAAGGCTAGGAAGGGTGTATATTTTCTTGCTACTAATACAGTAAAACTAAGAGCAGGACTATAATGCCAAACTGTATGAAATTGTTAATTCCCTTCTGGTTTTCCCTTGTGTGGCCGTTGGCCTTTGGAGCTCAGGCAATGTGGTTGCATTTGAAGAGACCTAGGTGTAAAACCCCCACATGGCTTCTGCGTGTTTCTGAAGCTCAGAAGGATTGTGCTTTGAGCTACAGGGAACAATCCATGTTTTCCAGGTCACGTTTTCGCACAGAGTTTATATCTGGTGTCATCTTTAGAAGGACTCAGATCCTGGAGCGCCAGCTTATGCGAGAGTCTTAGTTTTTGTGTTTTGAAAAAAGCATCGTCTAGCAAAGGAAGGATTGAACCTGGTACCTGCAACAATAGGCAAATGGAGAAAAATACAAAACTTAATGATGCTAAGAAGAAAGACGAAGGCCAATGCCATGGTTTTAGGGATTTGCTTCCTGATTTTTAAACATTCAGGGTTGGCTGCTCTGTAATCGTCTTTTAGTCTCCCTAGCATAAAAGTAAGAAAAATGCTATAAGAGACCTCGGGGTTTCCCATGGGAAATGATAACTAGGTCATGGGTATTCTTGCTGTGGAGGTACATATAGTTTCTTTTAAATTGATCTGAAAATCAGAGGCATAAAGGAAAAGGAGATGGTTCTGAGCAGAAGCTCTTTTTTCAGGACTGGTATGTTTTTCCTTGCTTTAATCAAGTTGTGTGTCCAGTCTTAAGAGAAATGAACTCTTTGTGCTGATTTATTCCTTTTTTGTTGTCACGTGGCACTGACCCAAAGTTGGGCAGTATGAAATCAAGGAGGGTAATGATACCCTTAATGAGGACCTTGCATGACCTCCTTATGCCTAACATTGCACAATTCTCAACAGGTTTGTTTGGCCACCTTCTGTAAAGTTAATAAATACAAGACCTGCTGCAGCGCTGCTCAGCCATTGGTTTCAAGGCTTCCGTCTCTGTGGCAGGAGGTCTGCTCTCCGTGGCACTGTGCTGCAGGGGCACGCGGAGGGACCGAGGACATGATGCGCCCTTGTTCTTTGTCTCGTTCATGCCATTTTTTTTTCCCTTGACTTCTATGTCAGATTTTTCTGTGCCTATCTTGTCATCTTCTAGTGGTTCCTTTTGTAAAGGGGGGAGCCCTCCTGAGAGTATGTCGTCTCTGCTAGGGCTGTCTGTTTCTACAGGGAGGGATGTAACTGGAGTGACCCACCTCTGCAGAATCAGAGAGAGAGACCAAGCACTGTAGCTTTTATCTTGACGTTGCTCGTCAAGGTCAGCCTGGTCCCTGAGAAAACTACCTGCCTCCTGTTTCTGCTACAGTTTCACAGTGAGCTTGCAATCTGTAGTTCAGTTTGCTCTCTGTCAAAAACATCCTTTTGTTTAGAGGGGGGAGGTAGAGCCTTAGAGAATTGCAGAAAACAGTGGCCCACATCTTAAATGAGATTTTTGAAACCCCTTTGTAAAGCTACCATTTTCTTATGAAACCCGTTGACTCGAATGTTTTCAATGGCAAATTAAGCACCACGCTCTTTGTAGAGGTGTAGGTGGTCTTGATATGGGAATGAGCGTTGAATACATGTATAATTGGGCATATATTTCTACACAGATATTTTGACCAGACAGTCAGCTAATAGCTCCAAATAAGATACTCTGCCCTCTTATATCAGTTCATCTGCCACTCAGACATGCTTAGCAAGATATATGCTGCTTTTTATGCATATAACTCTTGTTAATGCTAAGGATCGTTATGAGCGTGTGTGGAGAGGTGTCCTTGCTACATCCTTTCAGGATATTGTCTCTGAGGAGAAGGAGTTAGTGTTCATACGACATGGCTGTCCAGAAAAGCTTGCAAATCAAATGCTTTCGTTTGCTTCTTATGCCGGGGAGGGAGGGGGGCTGCACGCCTTAAAAAATTCTCTCACCCAGCATCTTGCTTTGAAGAAGAAAGTCCTTTTAGATTTGCAGGAGCTCAAAAAGGCATTCAGTCACATCCACTTTGAATAATTTGGTATGAACCTGTCTTGTCAGTTAGATATCTGTCTGTGAAGTCTATTTAAAAAAAATAGTTTTGGTTTGAAATGATCTCCTGCCTAAAAAGGGAGGGGGTGTCAGGAAACCCTAAGTTTGTTTCCAGCCTCTAAACACAACTGGCCACATGGCATACAGTGAGTCACTTAACTTCTCTCTTTCTTCTTCTCTTAGTGGTAGAACAGTTTCCCAGTGTATCTTGTCTTTTATGTGGCCCATCTGTTCCGTTCTGTGCTTTTTTGGACAAGGATTTCCATTATTCCTCCAGCAAGGCACGCAGTTGGGGCATAAGGCATAGCAAGTGGTGATTGCCTGTTCAATGTATAGCAAATGCGAGCGAAGAAAAGCAGAGCTTTATTTACACAACAGTTTCAGTCTGTGCCACGGCACTACATTAAATGCGCAGGAGGCTAGCAGCGACGTGGCTACACATGTTCTGTAATATGCGTACTCCATGTGTTGTTTTTCAGCCTCCTGGGAGAGCTTGCCTGCTAAAGTTTTGCAATCTGGATCTGCTGTGTATTCAGTGTTATTTTGGTACCAGCTGATAGCATAAAGGCTGAATAAATTTGTTTCATGTTAGACGTGGCCCTCTGCAAATAAACGTGCATGTTAAGAAACCCCTCCATGACATAATTAGTTGTCTGTAAGCCACGATGTCATTGTGCGGAGTAATTAGTTCTGTTTATTTAAAGGAGCCCCAGAAAGCTATTAGCAGTTGCCAGTGGACCAACAACAAGAAAAAGAAAAGATAAAAACCCATGTGTGATGGTTATTAGTCTCTTCATCATACTAATGGACAGCTTGTAAGAAATTGGACTTGCTATCAGTGGCACCGAGCAACAGCAATCGTGTGGGGGCATTGTTTCTTCTGGCTGGCGATAAGGGCAGCTCGTGGTGGGCTTTGATAGGATGCTCATTTTTATCTGCTAAGTGCACGATGCTTGTAAAAACAGCAGTGGCCTTGTTACCACTTGACATGACACTAGTTCTAGCTGTTTACGTTGACATGCCACTACACTCTTTTAAAGCTTCAGCCTGGGGTCAGATTCATTAGAGTACTTCAGAAATGATACCGATACAGCATCTGCCCTGATTTCTTTATGCTCCCTGCTCCAAGCAAGAGGGAGACAGTTAGTGTAACCCATTGGATGGTCTTCACTTGCTTGTCAGATTTACTTTCTCTGGTGAAGCAGTCCAAGGCTTTTGGAAAAAGCAAATGAAGTACTTCATTTGTCCGTAGGTGTGCTTATATGAGGAGAGGGAACCCCTGTCTCCCCTCCCTTATGTCTGTAACCCCTGAGGGAGGAGAAGGAAACAGGCTCCAGTGTGGGTTGTGTGCCACTGGCCAGTGGCCCCAGCTCTCAACAATTCTGTTTCTGAGAGAAGAGCTGTGGCAGTGGCTAGGCTCAAATAGGTCTTGCTTAGATCTAGGCCTGCTGAACTCAATAGGGTTAAAAAGAGTGGAACTACAGCATTTACTTCTGAAACCTGTGGTGTTTAATATAGTGGAGTTCTTTCCTACATGATGTCTAAACCACCTTATATAGGCTATTAGTGAATTATTTCCCTAGTCTGTAATTCTCTAACTTGGCTTATAAATTTTACAGAGAGGTTATTAGCCATAAAGGGTTGTGACAAATGACCTGGGAGAAGGAGGGAAACTTAGTTAAACTCTTCTTCCCCACCCCCAGATTTAGCAGCTGTGCTAAGTCTAGGCATGCTCTCAGTCTTTGTGAAGATGGATACCTCTGAGGAGATCAGTGAGTGATCCTGGGCTCCATGGAAAGGCTCTCTTCCACGAGAGGGAGAAAATCTTCTGGAGTTCCCCACTGAGACTGCAGAAACTCCTACGTGATGAGCTGCCCCAGTCAGCTGAAATAGAGACTATAGGTGATAGCAGGAGCTCTGACCTGAGCCTCTGTGCAGAGAGTGTGCCCATTTGCCACCCTAAGTCCACACACAAGTTGGAATGGTTTTGATGGAAGCAAAGCTGCATCTCCCAAACCCCCTCAGCTTTTGCAAGAAGACATTGCTGCCTGCAAAAAGGGACAGTGTTCAGAAAGCGTTAGGAAACCTCTGGCAGTGGTGCATGACTATAATCCATCTAATATCTGTCAGGGCTCCTTTGTCTGAGCTTCTGCAGAAGCTCATTTTCAGATCTCTGCTCTTCAAGGTGTCCTGGGTAATTTCTGTGTATAAACCAAACCATTAATAAATAAGTAAATCCCATCTTTTAGTACCCTTAGATTTGGGTAATAGGTCACATTATGTGTTAGGGGCTGTCCTTTAGATTTTCTTTTACTTCTGGATCCTGTCACTTCTATATATCATGTGATATAAATAATACTGCTAGAAATCTGAAAGGTGCAGCTTTTTATGGCCAAAGTGCTATATTATTCCCTGAATTCACACTGATGATTTTGCTGCTTGTGGCTTGCATCCTGCCCACCTTTGGCTATCCTGTCCTGTTCCACAATCAGCCCTGCTCTAGGATTGCTGCATGTGTAATGCATCTGTAATCATTCAACCTGAAGGTGTGGGGGAAGGTAGCCAGCAAAACATATGAGTAAGATTTTTGCAAGCGTATTTGAGTCATTTGTCGTGAGTTGCTTGTTTCCATGGGAATTAGCAAGTGAGAGAAGACATAAGGGTATCTTTCGCCTAGCTTTAGCCTCCTCTTGCCTCCAGTCTGGCTGCATCAACCTGCAGGACCTATAATTTAGACCCAGAGACAACTAAGAGAGCCCGTTTTCCTTTTTAATTATTATTGCAATGAATAGACGGTGACCTATCAAGGGAGGAGAGGAATTGCGTGCCTACTTGTTAGAATAGCCCAACACTGCAGCCCAAACTTCCTCGCATGGCTGTAAATATGCCAGGCCTGCCTTTGTGGTGAACCACAAATGCTCTCAGACTTTTGAGGAGCCTGGGGAGACGATTCCAGATCCTAAGGAAGAACAATTCATCTCTTTTTCCCATCCCCCTATACACACATACACCATCCCCTTGTCTCTTTTTAGGTCATTTATAATCAGCAGTCATGGAGCACTGGCCTCATTAGTGATATAGCCATTCCTTCAGTGCTTCAGAAATAATCATTTAGAAAAAATGCGCGGTTTTCTTCCCTTGAGAGCCCATGAGTGATGAATTTATTTCAGTCTGGCTGTCTTGGCTGTCTTGCTCAGCCTTATTTCCATATTTATTTCAACAAATAATGTACTATGGGAACAACAAAACACACTCAGCGAGGCAGACAGGGTAGCCTGGGCAGGGAGGGGTTAACTAGAGAGATGGCATTCGAAAGCTGGGGCTCAGTGGGAGACGTTTTTATTCAGAATAATTTTTTAATGTATATACTTTCTGAGTGTTTGTGTTTGTAGAGGTTTAGAAGCCCTGGGATTTGGACATTGATTTATTCATAGGGCACCATTTAGAGAACAGACATTGTCCCCTGAGTGGTCCTAGCCACCGACCTTTCTCCTGAAGGGACCATCCCTTTTGTAATGGCGGACAGGTGATTAACTTTCTATGCCAGCTAATGACTCAGGTCTCTCGCAAGCAAGCGCCGCTAATTGTGACCGGCCGGGAGGGTCTGTGTACTGGGACGGATGTACTTGCCGAACGAGGCGGTGAGCAGCCCCGGCACACTCAGGGTCCAGCTGCGTATTTACTCCATCGCTGGGAAGTGGCACTTGCAGCTACTGTAACCCAGCCTCACAGAGGGACTTAAACTCATGATTTTTATTCTGCCAGCGACCGTTTCAGTAATTGAGTGTTACGCTCCGGAAGCCTAAGCACCAAGGTCAGTGGCCAAGGACTGGGACACAGAGCTCCCGTCTCTTCCTCCCAGTGCTTCTTCAGCCGTCCTGGGCAGCCCAACTGTGCCACTGCTTCCCAGTGCGTGCATCAGAAATAAATACAGCCCTTTCCTCCAAGCTACCACGGTCAGACTAGGTTTATTTGAATAACACTAAATACTCTGTATTCCTTGAAATGTGCTTTCTCAGGATTGACCTTCCCAATAGATAAGCTCTTCCCGTTAGACCACTTAGCACCCCTGCTCTACCCTGCCGCTGGCTAAATAAATCTAAGTACATGGCATTGCTTCGTGCCATGTGGTTGCAGACACAAGTCAGATATGTGTGCCATGTGTTATATTTGCAGTTTGGTTTTATGGGTACTTATGAAAAGGAACACTGAGCCTGTCCCGTGTCAAAATATAGCCCCTCTACTTCCCTCCTCCCCTCTCCGCCCACTCAGGACACGCAGGCTCACGTGTGAAGTGGTGTTTCTGCTATGGCTTGTGTCTGCATTTAATTTGTTTCCTGGGATAGCTTTTCTGAAGCATCTGGAACTTGTCACTTTTGCATGCATCTGTAAAGTACGTGTCATTTGCCTTGCTCTACATTTTCAAAAGCAGTTCCTATTTAGATTTACTTACAGGTAGCATTTGTGCACAGAAGACCTAGCATTTGGTTGCAGGGATCCAAGCAGTTATGCACGTAGCAGCCCGTACATTTTGTGTACGTACACACATATTCTTAATGCCTCTTCCAGGTTTTGTTTTCCTTACTTAGCATGGCATTAATTTACCTACAACTCTTCCCCTGTTGGCTTGTTAATTAATAGATATTCCTGAAGTTTTCTTCTCTATCCCTTTTATATTGAACTTTCACCCAAGCTAATCATTTCTCTGCCAGTGTAACTCTGATAGGCAAGGGACTAATATTTTAAAGCTAGTTCACATGCTGCTTGTCAACCTTCAAATTTAGAGACAAATATCCCCTCCACTCTTTTCTGTTAAGCCAAAATGATTGTTTCCTTCTTTTCATCTGGTTTCTTAATGCACTGCTGTCTAATCACCTTGGTAGCAAGACTGTAACCAGGTAATGGGGGAAATAAGTAGTAGTCGGCTTGCTACCTTCTCCGCTAAGAAAAATCAGTGCAAGCATCTGCCCTACTTTAGGGATGAGCATCATCAGCTCAGGAAATCTGTGTGTGTGTGTGTATAACCAGGAAGGCTCGTGACGGTGGCATCTCTCTGTGAACAGGGAAGGTTCTCAGGGGAGGAATTTAGCACTTTGCTCTTTCCAGCTGCTGGTTGGGAATGCTTTCAGCTTTTGCAAAGTCATACCTCCCTTGCCTTTGAAGAATTTACCTAAGAGGAAGCACAGAGCCATATCTTTGAAAACCCTGTGCTGGTCACCTTTATTTTACAGTTGGGGCAAATGGCTTAAAAAGGCTTTCACATCAGGCAACAGCAGAGAGAGAAGGGACAGATTCTGAAAGAGAGCAGGTAGATTTCACTTTGCCTTACAGGCCTCAAGGATATTTCTGCTTTCTGACTGGGAAACTCCTGAAATTCTCAAAGACATTTTTTTCATCTTTATTGAAGAGCTGGAAGCTTTGCATTTACAGAACAGATGTCCTTTGTTACAAATTTTTCATTCCTTATTGAAATAGATAGGAGCGAGAATTCACACCACACAAACTCAGGGGGAAGCAGCATTTTAAATGGAATGATTAAAAACCCTGCCTTCTCCCGTTGCTTCATTTTCCACTTTCGACTCCTAGTATGTCACCCATTTGCTCTTCTCCAGTTGTCATAGCTTTTGCTGGAGAAGAGAGGAGAAACTCACCTTGGGTGTCCATATACAATGTGAAAGGCAAGTGAAAAATAAAATAGAGGAGGGGGAATATGTCTTTTCATATCAAAATGAACGCAGGATCAACCCTGGGCCTGCACCTGATATGCTTTCTTGATTCTCATTAAGTTGAACTTGCGATAACCTACTGTAAAACATTTAGGCTTCAGACACAAGAGCAGGCTAAGACGCTGTGTGGACCATCACGCCCAGATGAATGATCAGAAGTGGTGGGTCAATACTTACAACAAAAACATGGCTGAAACTAAGTTCATCATTAAGGCAGTGTGGGGAGGAGGTCCCTCTGCACAGGTAGGGAATGAAGAGCATAATTGAGGTTGCTGAATCTTACACCTAACATGTTAGCCAACTAAATCACGGTTTGTACCAAAAGGTTTTGAAGTTCTGTGAACAATATGGTTACTGGTGATATTAATTTACTACAAATCCTTCCTGTAAGCTCTTTGTAGAGTTACACACTGTGAGCTTCTTTTTCTGTTAATCTTTTCTTTTGTGAGGCTGAGTTTAGTGCTGGTGAGGAAAGGCAGCCTGATGTCCATGGAAAATGAAATCCTGTATTTATCCATAGACTAAGCGCCAGCTGTTCCAGCAGAGGAACCCTCTGCAAGATTGAATTCAGCTCACTCAGCCCTCTCCTTCCCCTTGGTTTGCCTTCTCCAATTGCCTGTTTTGCAGTGAAATTGGTAAAATGGATGTGTCATCCGTTCTGAGTTAGACCGACACTGTTCAGTTGCCCAGATGCCTTTCAATAGCTTTTCAGGTTTTGTCAAGTAGCGTGATACTGAGAACCTTCCTTTAAATTTGTCAGTCAAAGCAGGTGCTTTGGAAGAGCTGTGCTTTACCTCTTGAGTTTTGCAAACTATGGTATATGCCAACCACTAGCAGAGCTCGAAGTTGTAGGGGTTTCTGCGTCTGCCCATGGAGAAACCCTTCAAAACCCTGTCCGGTCACCCTGTCCATTACGAAGACACCTCTCTGCTCCACACAGAGCTAAGGTGCTGCTGCCCTCATGCAGGAGAGGCAGGTTGGCCTGGAGACACTGCTCTTCCAGCATCCTCATGTCCCAGCAGAAGGCCCACAGCTGGAGCTGCCCCGAGCAGAGCACAGAACTCTCTGCAAGGCTTTGCTGGAGGATCCCTGCTTGACCACAACCAGACGTTGCAAGCTTCATGCATATGTTACTGCCAGAGAGTCTGTGACCTGCATTTCACAAGCGAGGTGACTGTAAATATTCATTCTGGCCTTAAGAAGTGTTGAAGCCTTTGTCAGGAAAGGAGGATTAAAACAGAAACCACAGAATGTAGACCAAAAGTTGGAGGAAGTGGTGACCGTTTTAATGAAAAAACATTAAATTTTCCAGTTACTTTTACTCCCAACCTGGCAGAAACTCTAGGTCCCAATCCTTTTTTCCCTGTTACATTGGTTTGCCAACAGCTACAGAGGCCAGTTTTAAAGTTGGAGCAAAACCATCATGCTCGCACTACTTTTCCTGATGCTTCAGCCTCAGGTGATTTTGCTTTAAGCTGTGAGCACAAACCAGCTGCCTGCAGTGCTTCCCTTTTTTGCATCTGTTTGTGTATCATGTAAGTGAAGTAGATTAATTGTATTTTTCTTCCCCTCTAGATCTGACCATCTTGAATTGCCATAACACCTGCAGGATATGGTACAGTCAGGGATTAATATGTCTCTTTAGCTCATAGCCAAATGCAAGAAGAAATCCCATTCGAGAGTATTCTAGCTTTCTTTAGTTTGGCTGTTGCAATACTGGTTTTAGACCTCATCAGGTCTCTGCAGCTTTGGCTTGTAGATGATATGAGCAATCCTCCTTACTCTCCTTCCTTGTTCACTTAGTTTTGTTTGTATTTTGGGAAGGAGCAGTTCATCACATTGAGCAAATTCTGCCCAAATCCATGAGCTGTGATTTATATTAATGGAAAAGTGATGCTTTCAACCAGAAATCCTGGAACAAAAGCAGTACCCCTGGTTACAGAGCTGGTCAGTGGTCATCGAGCAGCCAGTCTTTGTTTCTAGTCTGTCGCCCACTCTTAACCACATAGCCATTTTTTTTAATTGCCACCTTAACAGTTTGACCGGCCACTTACACCATCCCAGCGTTCTGTTCACCAGAGTCACAGAAACATGAAATTTTGCAGAAATCCGTGCAGCGGGGATTGTGGCAGAACACGGGATCGGAAGTCACCAGCCGCGATAGCTGCTGGTAGAGCCGCTGTCATGACAGCTCTGTGTTAGCATCAAGCAAAGCCACTATTGCCCTAAAAAAAGTTCCTTTCAAACCTTGGCAGCCTTTTTCACTCATTTGATGTTTAACTTAGCTTTACTGAAAAATTTTCAGTTTTCCTGACGTATAAACAGCAATGGCAGAAATGCTGTAGAAACCTGCAAGTAAAGCACGTGGATGCAGGTCTGGGGTAATTTCTGCTGCTGGCACCGTCTCGCTTCCCCTGCACAGGCAAAGGCGTGAGGAACTTCGGGTGGGAGCAGGCACTGCAGCCCTGCGTCAAAATGGCAGTGCTTTGTTAGGGCCTTTCTTCCAGAGTGGCTTGCTTTCTCTTGCCCTTTCCCAACTCTGACACTGAACTGGTAGGAAAGACGCGATACGTTTTCCTGGTGCTTCGCCTGTGCCATTCTCCCATTCTCCCCTCTCCATTTTTTCCCCTCCCATACTCCCCTGCACTCCTCTTACTCCCCACTGCCCACATCGAACATGTACAGATTTTACGGTTCACTGGAGAATAAGTGGCTGTCATTTCACAGACGGGCCAGGATGTAATTAGCCACAATGCATCGAAGTAATGGAACAGATGTCTCTTTGTAAACTGAGTTTGCTGTTGCACACTCTGTGTGTGTGACCTGCCGACTGCTCCCGGCGATTCCTCTCGTCCCCCTCCCCTCTCCCTGTTGCCGAGCCAAGGGCTTAGCTCACATCAAGTGTTTGTGTGTTTGCGGGTTTGTTTTTCTCTTTCTCATGCACTCGTTTCTCCTGCTGTAAGGCCACTGATTATGTGACGGAGCGCTAGCAAGCAGAACCTGCATTTATCGATGGAGTCATTCAAAATAGAAAAGGTGATACCCCTCTTATGAGATAATTGGCAGTTTCAAGTTGCTCTTATTACCCGATGATAATACACCAGTAAAATCATAAATTACTGTTATGATGCCAGGCCTCCTCCTCTCTCTCTCTTTTTTTTTTTTTATTGAAAATAAAATAGCCATGTTCTCCCTGAGCCCTCAAATTAGTATTTACATTTTAGATAAGAGATGGGCTATTGGACTGATTACAATGTGAATAATGCACGCAAGCTAACAACAAATGTGGCACTCAGAAAGATGTCCGTCTGACTCAGCTAGGAGCGGCAATCCAAGCACCAATCCAAACTTTAAAGGGACAAAAATGGGACCTGACTTCCAGATTCTCGTTTTGTGGAGCAAGCTCGTCTGTTGGGTACAGAAAGTGGGCAACTCTAATTCATGGAATTTTCCCCCCTTTAATATTCTTAAGGCATGTTTTCAGGCTGTATCTACGCAGGTTTTCCATTCCTTTAGTTCATTGTGTCCATCCAGCTCCTGAATCCTGCACATCTTACCACTTGCAGCTCTCAGCTGCTCCTGCTGAGGGTTCCTGCCAGTGCCCCGCACCACGGGTGGGAGCAAAGGGAGCCGCTGGGACAGGCTGGCACTTGGCCTCCAACGTTGAATTTGGCTCCGCTCACAGCTCAGCCAGGCCACGGAGGAGCTAAACACCATGACCAGGCATCAGCTGCTAGTGGCTGAAACCTAATGGTGGCACAAACAGGGAAGACATTTAAAGAAAAGACGTGTTCTTGGTGCCTCTGGGTGTTTTCATTGTACAAATAAGTTTGTGTGTCAGGGCACTCATAGTCAAATCGTGTATGCAGCCCCTCTGTGTGTGTGTGTTTGTATGCTTGTGTGCATTTATGGTCTATTTTCACACAAATTTCCTGAAGAGCTGCATTGTTTCCCCAGGGCAGTTTTGATGACAAGGTTCCCATTAGTTCCCCTGATTTTGACCCAGCAGGCTTAACTTCAGATTGCACATCTTCTGAGTGTTAACAGTGGTGAGATAGATTCAATAATGATGGTAAAAAACAGGTCTTTTGTGTAGGGAGGAGTAGGTTTTTACCTCGAGCTAAAATGATAAAGAGGCTAAGCAGCATGATAATGGAGAGCAGAGTGTAAATACGCCGGATATGTTAAACCTTGGAGAACAGTATTGTAACTCAGAATAATCCTCTGCAATGTTTAACAGTGTGGACCAGGTGTTGGCTTGGTCTTCAGCTCTTCTTTTCAACTCATGGAGTGGTTGATTAAAGATTTCAAAGGACACAGGCATTCGGGTTTGGTCTGTTGCTTCACGCATGTGTCTTAGAAGAGCCATAGTGAAACATGAGAGAGAAATAACAGCAATCCTGTTGATGCTAGCCCTCAGAACCAAATCCCTCATGCAGTGGGTTTTTCTACCCCACCATGTGCTGGTAAAGCTCCTTTCACTTGTGTAGATGCATGCACTGAGCAACTCCCGTGGTGGCTTGAAAGTCAGGAAGCACAGAACCTACTGGCCCTGCAAGCACCCATCATGGAGGGCACCAGAGCTTTTTTTAGTAGTCTTTACATGCAGGTCAGCTGGGTATGTACACAGGACTGACAGTGCTGGAGAAGTTTTCTGAGGCGTGTCAGGCTGGCAGCAAATTTTACAAACACGGTAGTGCATGGATTCCTCTGTGTCAAAGACCATGTTATGAAGCATGATAAGTAACCTATACTGCAAGAATATCTGTGCATTTCCAGGGAAAAAAAAATAAAGCAAATTTTGTTATGGAGTTGAGTGTGTGGCTTTTAGTTTCCTTTGTCAGTTCAAGCAGTAGACATTTTGTGAGCAAAGAATATGGGGTTTCGACACTGTTTGTAGCCTTCACCTCTCAATTGAAATGGTGGTTGAAAGCGGCATCAGAAAGAGAAATGGTAGTTGAGAGTCTTCACTAAACATGGATCCTCCAACGGAAAAGGCCCACTAGCTCCCAGGACTTCCCAGCACATACAATGCAGTGCATCTTATAATCTGTAGTGATATTGTAAAGTTTCACAAAAACATTTAATATGTTTCCATTCTTGTATGCAGTGCTCAGGAAAGCAGGGGGCAAGAATGGCTCTGGGCAGCTAAACTACAAGCCACTGCTTGGTCGTCTTCTCTCCGACTCTGGGACTCCAGCAAACCTGGGGGGCCCAGCAGGAGACACCTACATCTGCTTTTGGCCAGGAGCCCTTGGAAGGATGCCAGTCCCAGCCGGGACTAGTTCTGGGGTCTTTTGGACAAAACAAGACCAGAATAAGGCATTGGCTTCAGTTTCACTTATGGTGCAACCCACATTTGAACCGGTCTCCCGAGGAGAAAGATTTGTGCAGTTACCACGGGTGACTTGCTGTCTGACGCCACGTTGGTTTTGTTGTGCTGCTATTTTTGGTCACTGCTTATTTCTGCGCAGCAAATAGACAGTCAAGAGAGGAAGGCACGAGAGTGCAGCCCAGGCCTGCGACCTCACCAAACCGACTGACCCGAAGATATGTGCAAACAGGATTGAGCATCCGGCTGTCACTCTCCAGCAGAGCCATTGATGTCTGCAGGCAGATTTTTTTATTAAGTGGTGTGGGGGCTGGTTCCCTGCAAACCTTATGTCCGCTAGGGAGGACTTCCCTAAGCTATCTGCTTCCAGCTTCTTGGTTTGGGTTTTGTGTTTGGGTTTTTTTTTCTTTTTGACACTCAAATCCACATGTTGATCTCGTCTGCATTGATGGAAATGACTCTTAATCCATATTAATGGGAGAGAAAATTTTGTAATTTGTTATGATTTTTCAAACTTGTTTAAAAAAAAGATCCTGTGGGCTCCTTGGGTTTCAGTCAACATTGTAGTCTGCATGGTTGGTCTGTGATAAGGTTGATACACGCATGGTATATTGGCATGGTTTCATCTGGTCCCTGCATTTCAAGCGACAAAACTTAGTGTTTTTTAGAATCTTTCCAATGCAATAAGATTTCAAAGCAGGAACGATAGATCAGTTGAGCTTTTCCTCTGCCTTGTCTCAGAAGAACCAAGTGTAGTGCTGCAAACGCAAGATGGTCTAGTGTTAGGGAGCAAGAGGGAGTTTGAGTTTGGGTCTAAATGAAGGCAGTTTCTGGCAGCCTAACTCAAAGCGAGTTGTCAGTCCTTCAGCAGCAAGCAATTGCACAGCACTTGGGAAGATACTGTACAGCAGCAAGTGCTTACGGAAATGAGTTATCCCTACTAAAATAGTTTTAAAAGAATATCCAGCTTATTTGACAATAATAATTTTTTACTATGTAAACCATAGCTTTCTGGCTCCCAAAGTCCTTTCTCAGGCAAAGCTCCCACTGACCCAGCAGAATGAAGACTGAGTTGAAACTGTGACAACAGCTATGACTCACAGGACATAGTAAGTGTGTGTTACTTGATTTGAAACAAGAAGCAGGTTATCACCAATATGCACGGATGTCTTTGCAAACCCTTGTGACTTAGTTCACACACTGTCCCAAGATGGTAGTTTTTCTGTATACACTGCTGATGTACCATTTATGTAGAGGGGTAAACTGAGGCAGAGGGCAATTAAGTACTTAATTCTGTCCCCAGCATGTACCAGTGAGGGTCATAAAGTGTGATTCTGTGGTTCTGAGTGGTAGGATGTGCATTAAATGAGGAGGGCTGTGACTTGTCACTGATATTTAGTATTTTGGGTTGTGTTAGTGGAAAGAGCTTGCCTGCACGTCCCCATGCCACCAGGTTGGCTGTGTGTGTGTGTTTATATATAGGGACCCTCTAGCTTGTTAGTGATGCGATCCCTGGCACTGCGGTGTCAGGGACTGCTGCTGTGAACCAGCATGCGTACTGTGAGCAAAACTACTTACCCTTGGCAACAGGAGTGCAACCTTACTTTGGTGTGAGGGTGACCTGGGAGAAAACACACTCAAGTGCTCTTAGTTAGGTTGGTGCTCAAGTGCTACTGAAGGCTGGCCTGGCTCAGGCTCCTGTGTAGCTTTGACACATTGAACAGTGTGCCCCAGGTCCAAGGGCAGCTTTACGTCCCTTTGAAAAACATGGTCTTGACCCTTCAGGGCAGTGGAGTGGCCTGGGTAAGATGGGGTTAATGTGAATCTGAACTCCGGAGGCTTTGTGCCAAGGCGAAGGTCCTGCTTGCTGTGCGGTGCCGCGCTGGGTGCCAGTGCAGGGAGGAGGCAGCCCAGGAGGCAGCCGCAGGCAGGCACAGGGGAGGCCTGTGTCGGCCAGAGGATGAATGCTGGGTGCAGGATAATGGTCCATCAGGACAATCATTCGAGAACATGCATTTCTCTCTCTCTTTCTTCACATCTGACTGGTTATCTATTGCTCCTCTTTACTGCAGTCTGCTTGTAGGGCTTCATAGCTTTTGAAGGTATAAGAATAGGGCTCTTTTTTCCTCCTCTTTTTTT